>JBAMIG010000006.1:5880372-5901172 GCA_037177335.1 Kiunga ballochi
AAGAGGTTCGTACAACATCAAAGGGGTCATAAAACATCAAAGGGGGGTCATAAAACATCAAAGGGTCATAAAACATCAAAGGGGGGTCATAAAACATCAAAGGGGGTCATAAAAACATCAAAGGGGTCATAAAACATCAAAGGGGTGGACACTCAGAAAGTGACATAAGGTATTCTATATTACTCTCTTCAGAAGTTAGGGATTGTAATGGCATTTTCCATAGTCTCATATGTGTGCTTCATCATTTGACATGCTCAGCATGACGTCACTGTGATTAGAATTAGAATCAGCATCTCTCTGTGTTACAGCCTTGGCTGAGTTGCACATTCCTGATAGTAATAAATCTGTAAATCCGTATCTTCTAATGTGAGAGCCTGTTCACATTTTAGGTTGATATCCACTAGACTCCCTCTTAGCTGACCTGGATGGGTCAGCCTCACCGGTCATCATTGTTTATGGTTTTACAACGTGAATCTGATGCTAGACTTCACCAGGCTCCAGTGGAATCTCTTTGTTCCACCCTGACAAGATATATGATTGTATGATGACGTGGGAGCAAACCTATATAGGCTTTTGCTCGATCACTCAAGGACAGACTCTCTCCAGAACTCTGCTCGTCAGGCTCTGAACAGACTCTCAGGACATTGCAATCTCCTTACTTTTACTTTCTCTTTGTTCAATAAACCTGTAATCATTTTTCTCTTTACTACCAGACTCCTCATTATTGACAGGGAAGTTTCTGCCTCAACAGACAAAAATAAAGCAATAAATACGATAAAAATTCATTAAAAATTCAGTCCAAATTGAGCAGCTTAACAGCAGAAGGAATAAAAGATATTGAACGATTTGTTAGGATCCGAGGCATGTATCGCCTGCCTGAAGGCATCAGAGAAAACAGGATGTGTTCTGGTTGGTTTAGGATTCTCTTTGCTTTTTACTTCTTCCAAACTGTGCTTAAATCCTTCTGCTTGACTCTAATAATTTTGAAACAGACTTTGACAATGCTGTCCAGATTGTTCCTGTTCTTCATAAACAGCCCATTGAACCAGCAGTCAGATATTTTACTACCAGCTTCTTTCTTTTCGTGAAATTAGGTACTTAGCTAGTTAGTTTAAATGATCATATTATTAACACAACTGGATATTTAAGCTTTATTTTAGTTAGTTAGTGAATTAGTTGTTAGTTAGTTATCTCCGTGTCCTTGTCTTGCAGCTGGTGGTCCAGCTTGGTGATCCCTGCTCTGGCAGCTGCCATCGTCACCCTGGCATACCGCATCCTCTCATCAGACAGCGACTAACCTCATCAGGTAAACGGCTGTGATGTCATCATCAGGCAACAGCGCTGATCAAGGCCTCTCCCAGCATAGAGACATTTCCAGGCCAGACGAGAAGACCAATGATCTTTTGACATTAAACTGTCTGTTCTAGGGTCACCGGCTCTACGCTGCCGCCGCAGCCACTACCAAATACCCAGAATTCATTTCACCCCGTTTAACCAACCAATCACGTGGCTTTATAGTGATGAAGTCATTCATATGAGGTATTTTGAATAATGTTTAGCATAATCTTGATCTGAAATCATGCACAGATGTGTAATTTGTTTGTTTTTTATATCTTTTTATCTGAATGTAACAGAACTTAAAGCTGCAGGCAGCAGCTGACATTCGTCCCGCTTTTTAATTCTGTGTTTGATGACGGTGCAGGGCTCTGTGTGGCGTTTAACGTTTGAGGGGACCACACTGAAATAGCAAGCTGCAGCTGAAACCTTTTCCTCCATAAACCTCTCACGCATGCTGGTTTAATAAAAACACACAAAACACTTCAATGCAATCCATCTTTTCTGAATAAAATCTTCTTTTAAGAGGGGTAAAATGTGCAGGAAGAACAAAGAAAACTGCCTTTTTAAGACTGATGTGTGCAGAGCCAATGGGACTGTTGGGGTCTTGATCCTCCTGCAGATCTTTCCAGAACCAGAATCAGTCTGACTGTAACTGTGCAGCTGCTTTTTATTGCAATAAAAGTGATTAACTCGTCCTGTTTGCTGACCTTTGTCCTGATCCTAAATAAAAAGGTGACCCGGCGAGCGGCGGTCTGAAAAACCACAGACTCGCAAGGATGCAGGAGATAAAAGGTTCAGGTGGAAGTAAAAACCTTCAAGCTCAAGTGTAAAAAAAAGTCCAGGTCTGATTAGTTCAGGGTCAGAAGAAACTGCAGGAAATGTCAGGCAAACAGAACTTTTACTGATGTACTGGTTTCCTGATAAACTGCTCCAGTTCAGACTGGTTGAGGTCATTGCCATCAGATAAATGGCGTCTCACTGGGAAGATTTTGACTGTTTAAGAGTTTTATTGTGTCTAAGACTGAAACAAACTTTTGCTTTAACACTGAGAAAACGTTTGATGTTGAAGCTAAAAGTTCATTTGAGAGACAGAAAGGAGGATTTTGGTTGCAGTGTGATGATAAAACAGCTGAGTGGGAAAACTGGATTTTTCTCAGCACAAACTGGACAAGAAAAACCATCTGAACGAATAACAGGATCTGACATCTGGTAAAGACCAGAGCAGAACCAGAGATGTGGGTTCGGACCTTCAGATGATCTGGCTGCTTGGCTGAAGCATCATTAGAAATGGTCTCCATGGAAACATGGCTGTCTGAAGTCATCGTTAAGGAAAAGGTTGAGGTCACATGACATAAAAACTGAGCGGATACAGTAATATCGATATTATTAATAAGGATGGTAAAGGTATTGCTCGATATCAGTGATGAATATTTTTCTTGTAGAGGAAAGGTAAAAAGGAAAAACGGGATTTAGAGCCACACAGAAGGAAAAAATATCCATATTTAATTATTTTGCTACTGTAACCAGGAGTGGTTTAATGTAATTTATAATTACACAAAATGTAGGTAAATATTAGGAAACCTGAAGGAATCTTCCAAATCACTGCAGATGACTTTTTGTTATAAGCCCCTCCTTCCTGATTTCTTCTTCTTGGGAATTCTCTATAAATTCTTTGAGCCCCCATATTCCTCCCCTTTTGTTCAATTTTCCTGTTGGAGAGGTGGGTGGCATTTTTATTCAGCCAAATTGTTATCCTTTACCATCCTATTGTTCATATACTCTTTTTTTGTAAATGCTTATTATCATTTGTCAAGGAACATTTTTCTATGTGTAATGATCAGACAATTTGAGCATGCTGATGGTTGTGGAGGGATACTTTGGCGTCACATTTCTTATTAGAAATTTTGTCCTTTTATTTGAGTTGGACTGGGCAGGTTCATGCTGTGATTTTTGTTGTTTTGATTGCCTCCAGATTAAACGGAGATCTCCTCCAAAGACAACAACCTGCCTCAGCAATTCATTAACCAGCACAACGCAGAAACAGACCGGTTACATAAGGTTCTCAGCAGGGTCAGGTTTTTATACCAAAGGGCACTTGGCCATTAAAGTAGTTGCATATCTCTAAAAAGAAGTTCACCAGTATTATATTTTACAATAAATATTTGAGATGTACTTTACATCCTATGGATGCGCTGGGACATATCTTTGATCCTTGTAAATATTTCCAAAATAAATTGGATACTGTGTAAAATGTCATTAAAACACAATACAAATCTCACAAACCCACATTTTACATCTAATAAAACATAAACAAATGTTGCCTATTAGCAAGGTTAATTATTAAGATGTTTTGTTTGTTTGTTCTTAACAACCATGAACTGTCCCCTGTTGACTCAGAGGAGTGATATCTCTTTTCTTTTCCTTCTCACTTGATATGAATTTTGCTGTGCTGGGGCGCTGAATAAATGATGAATAAAGCTATCGGCATAAAGCTCATTTCAAAGAGGCAGAACCTGTCAGATGTAGAGATTGACAGAAGTTTACCAATCTCACACAAGTTGCATCTAAAATGGAATAAAACAGCTCACAAGCTCTTAAAATAAATGTTTGCCAACATAAAATTGGTTAAAGTTTAACAATTACACCACAAACAGTGAGTAATATAAAAGATTTTAGATAATCTTAGTGAAATGTCTGTGCACAAAGAGACAAGGTCAAAGGTACATATTATTTTTGGGTACCCCGACCCAATCAGACATGGTTTTCTTCTAGAAATCATGAATCCAACAACAAATCACTTTGCATTTCAAATGTACGTTACAGCCCAATCATGCAAAAAGGAAGCCATGTTTGAACAGAAATGTTTCCATTATCTCCAGGCCAACATTTCATTAGAACATGTGTTGGCAGCTTACATGTCTAAGACGTTACAGAGTTTTCATCTGTTCCCATTCAGAAAACCTCTTCAGCAGAGAATGCCTTACATAATTCTGTAAAATAATACTAAACTACACACTATGCATTATAACAGTATAGCTTCAAAAGAGAGGAGTCATGTTGTTAAACCAGCTTGTCCGTATTTGAGATGTCGTTCTGGAAAATTGTGAGACAGAAAATCTGGTGGAATAGACCTAGAATGGCTGAAAACCTTGCACCACACAAAAGTAAGACAACATTGGTCTCCTTAAACACCAGCAACTGGTTTCCTCACTACTCAGACACTTACAGACCACTGGTGAAATTCAGAATTGCATTTTAGTCTTTTCATTGAGTGTGACCAGCATTGCACCTCCTTCATTAGTGAATCCCCAGCCTGTGATCCAACAGGCTGCTCCAGGAGGAAAGGACTCGCTTGGCCTGGGTAAACATACTGGTCGCACCCCACCTATAAAAAAAATTACAATCACACAGAAATAGAATCTATAGAGTCTGTGTAAAGGTCATGAAGGCACTATACTGCCACCTATTTATCTACATTCTATGTCTGGTTTATTTAAAGCAAGTTTATATTGACTGCTGGGAAGAAATAAACTACAGGCAGATTTTACTTCAAAGAGAATCAGTTATTTATCCAGTAAAAATGAGAAAGACTGAGGGATGTAATGTGTTTTCTCAGTTCTGTCAACAGATGGCGCTGTCTCGTTACCTGTCATGTCTATGTCAGTGATGGTGCGCAGCAGACCCACATCATAGTCATTGTTGACAGTGTTGAAGCTCGGGTGGTAGAGGATCTGCAGGGCTCTGTACCGTTTCCCTGGGGAGTTGTGTCCAATCTTCACTGTTCCCACCACAATAAGCCAGCCGCCCACCTCAAACATACTGTTCCTGCAGGAATGGGACAGAAGATTTAGGGGTTTTAGTGAGAAGTTCAAGCAGCTGGTGGACTTCTTAATGTGGCTTTCCCTTCTTCTAAAGCTTTTTCTGTTCTCATTTTTCTGGTCAGGATGATTGTAGATGTGCAAACTGCACCCTAAACTATCTCTTTACCTAAAACCAGTTTCCTTTTATGACGTCGATTTTAAACAAAGTTTTGAGAACGTGTGTACATAGGTCCAATCCAGATAATCAATGCCCCAAAATGATGCACAATCTTGTGTTATTAGCCCCCACACCACCATGCACTTTGTTTAAAGATGGTATTAGTACTTTGAAACTTCACTTTACACACAAAATAGGCAGTGTGAGATTTTAACAGTGTAGAGTTGTATAAATAAATAAACGACACATTTATTTTCTGATTAACTGTCATGATTTATGATTCTGTCATGTTTGAACTGAGTTACAAAATGTCCAACAAGATTGAATCCCCTGCTTTCCTGCTTTTTCAGCTATTGATTTGAACTCACAATACTATTTACCAGGGAAAAACCTGATTAGTCACTCCCTGACTGAGATAAACTTTCTCTGACCTGCTAACCCCCTTATCTGAGTGTTTATCTGCCTCTTACTCAACAAAACAATGGGCTGCAGTGATGACCCAGTGAGAGGAGATGATGGCACCACCACAGACATGTTTTCCCCTCCACTGCATGCTGACTTGCCAGCCCCAGCTGTTATCTTCTGCAGGGGTCCCTCCAACAATACGGCGGCCATCACTAACCAATACAGGACAGTCTGGACATGAGATAATGAGTAAGAAAGAAGACAGGTAAAAATACTGATGATGAATTTAAAACTGTCTATAAAACTGTGTGACTCGGTTTAGGTTTATAATAGATAACAAACGGTACATATTGATATTAAAATGATGAATATGTGTTGTGATATTCTAGTGAAACTGCTTCTATGATAAAGTTTCAACACTGAGTAATTAATGATGGAAACACACTTATAGTCTTCTGTAAAAAGTAGATGAGCAGACTTTCTCTGCACCAAATAATCACTAAATGAGTTTAGCATTATTCACCTGCAGTGATGTTTCCTGTCTGGTTCGCTGGATTCTTAGACAGAAACGGCTGCTGACTCGGGACACTGCAGCTCCCTGTCTCATCACAGACAGGAGGGGGTTTTTCTAACGCCGATGGGAATACCAGGAACTTGACTAGCATAAAGAGAACAAAAGTTATACTCTGGGTTGTATAAAGTAGACAGAGAACATTTTTATAGTGGAATAAAGTTCAGGTACAAAATCAGCCAACTTAGATAAAATGACTCTGCAAATCAGAGTGAAACTTTAGAGTTACTTTGCTCTTTTGGGTTGGAAGCAAAGGTTTTAGGAAAAAACTTGATCTGAATGTACAAAACTAATTCAACATTTCTTTTCATTTAATTTCAACTTCCCCCTGATAACAGAGACCTCTCACTAAATATGAGTTCTTTCTGGGTTGCAACTCACAGCGATAAGGTTAGATTAAATGATTGGGTTTTGATTCCTTATATGACTAAAGCTACATTGTTCTAATGCAGGCGCTCATACTATAGCCATTAAGCTTGTATTATAATTCTTATACCTTAAAATGTCACTTCTGAAATGTGGGGCCGGTGATGCAATGTAACAAAAATACAACTTCTATAAACAAAATGTGGTGTCCAAGTGATGAAATAAACATGTTTGATGCTACGTGCAAATTTAAAGGTATGAATCCTATTATAACGTACGACAATTAGACGCCAACAGCTCATGTCGACACTTCTTTCCCTATGCTCGTACTTCTGGTGTAGACAATGTCGTGCTTATCATTTTTAGCACACACACATCTACACACACATAAACACACACACAGCATTTTGTCTTTATTTTACAAATTGCACACCTGTGGGCTTCTATGTGCATGTCTGTTACTGACACTGAGAAGCAGTAGGAACTGTTGGTGGATGTAGGTTGCTTGTGTCTGCTAGGTACTGTGTGAAAGTGAATGTTTTTTAAGGATATATAAACTTTTCTGAACTGACTAACACAAAATAACTGTTGCAAATTACATAAATTCATGAATGAGTGGACGGTAGATGGAGTTATATTACTCACCTATGAGAGCAGATGCAATGACCACTATGATAAGGACCGGGATCCCCACTAATGCCAACAGCTCACGAGTTGTACATGCTTGGCTATTTGTAACTACAAAAAAACAGACAAAGAACTCTTTGAAATGTAAAGACTTACAATACAAGGTAACCTGATCTTTTCGGTCCGGAACATAACGTACCAGCTCTTTGCTTCCTCAGGCTGGGGATTGGATCGAAGGGAAGATTCAAAGCACTCTTGTGGTTTACCTTATTCAGGCTATTTGATTAATTTGCTCAAAATGATGTGAAGCGCCCTGAGATGACACTGTCATGAAGTGATGCTATATAAAAAAGTTGAATTGAATTGATTTCAATGAACCCAGTTTATGCATGAAGTCCTTATGAGACAGTGAGCTGCACTGTGGAAACTGGTGAAATCCATACATCAACCTTTTTTCCACCACTTATTTTAATCAGATGCACTGTGAGAACAGACCCTCACCTTTCTCCAGTCCATTATTCCAGCTTTTCCAAAAAAATAATGCAAAACAATTCCCAATCAAGAAAATGTCATTTGTCCAATGAATCCAGGATCTGTCCTAAGTCCTCCTCCTGGTGGGACATGCCACCCTAATGCAGATGTTAACCTCACTGAGTTTCCTGCTTCATTCCCAGTTACCTTTGTCCTAAAATGTAACCCTTCTCCTTTATTTAGCAGAAAGGGAAACCACTATGTGTCCTATCTTTTTGAGGAGATTAAGGAGGTGTGTCATTAACCTTGAGTTGGAAAACAGGGGGTTAGATGTCCCCTAAGTCTGAGTTGACTTGTTTTAATCTAATAGCAACTGGACCCAAAAGGAAAAGAAGACAACATTTAAAAACTACTTGAAAAATAAGCTTAAAAAGTTTGTGGAAAATAAGCATGCTAATTGTTATCTAAGGTATAGTAAATATGGTTTAAAAGCACTTTAAAAACCACATTATTCCCAAAACAGGCTTTATTTGTAACAAACAATGGAATATCTAACCTTGCCAGTAACCTGTTAAATGTAAAACTGGAGATCTTTGAACTAAGTGTCATCTGAACCGTGGGGACTGAAGACAGGGTACATCTTTAATGCTGGGTAAAGTTTGGGCTGCGTATAATATAGTGAAGGTAAAAAGCTTGAAATCAAGCTTATGCTTTAGTGACAGCTACTTGAGGCGGATGAGCCATGGTGAAATGTGGATTTTCACTCTGGTTTCTGATGAAAGCCTATCAGCAGGGAGCCTGACTGTTCTGAAAAGACTCAAGGAGTATTTTCTTAAAGGATCTTTTTTTTTGGGGGGGTATGCTTTATATGGCACTATATTCATATATTCTTGACTGATATAATCAAAAATATACATAAAAAAATAAAAAATGAGAAAAATGTCATCAAATTAAAATAGAGACTTAGAATTATTGATTAAGAATAAATTATACTTAATGAGATAAAACTATAAACTATTCATGATTACCATTACATTAAGTGAATAGTCTTCACAGATATGATTTTTTTTAATGACAAATGAAATGTTTTAGCAGAATAATAATATATATTTTTAGCAGTGGCTCGTTTCTGAATGTTAACTTCATCTGTTAGGTGTGATGAGGGAAACTTCATTCATTGCAGCATGTGCTGTTCAAAATGTAACAAGTCCTCCAGACAAAGCTCAATCTGAGCAAAAGCTGGAAATGCATAGCTGCATTACCCCATATTATGATGTCATTGCTGCAACTAGATGCAGCTGCCAAAGCCAGCCTGGGAAAGGTCATCCATCACACATAATGATGATGGTTCATAGAGTAGTTATGCTTCTGCACATAGGATTCTGTTTTACTGTGTGAAACTTACCTGCTTGCTATTATGGATCACCATGGTAACAAACTAACCTGTGAGCGTTTTTCATTTTTCATGCCTTCTTTCAGATAGTTTTTGTACATGCTGCACATGGACACGAGTAGTCCCTCAGTGTTTCAGATGGGATTACAACACTATACCGGGAACATTACCTGCCTGGCGTGGATAGCTGAGGACTGATTTGGACACTTGTGTTTGTACACTTTGTTGAATTTTTTATGAACATAATCTTCCTGGCGAATGGTGGTGTCTGAATCCTCTATCTCATCAAGCTAACCTTACTGGATCTATCACAGCTACATTTACATATAAAAAAAACAACTCTAGAGCAGCCTTTACAATAAATGTAATTGTGCATTTGGAGCAGCAAGATTAAAATGGAAGAAATGTAAATACAGCTACCTCCCCTCAGTTATTCTGACAGTTATTAATAACCTGTGCAGGTAAACAAGCAAACTTCAGCCCAAAATTATAGCAATAAGTGCAAACCACAGGACAGCATGCGCCTGTTCACTGAAACATGACTTAGTAACTGTGACCATGTGACATAGAAAGCCAATAAGATGTGGTCATAATAAAAAGCAAACAACATGGTGGAGTTTGCTCGTATAATCACAAGCTGGGGCTTCACTGTTATTATTAGGCAGAAATAATACACTGCAGAAGTTGAACTGCTTTCTGTCTTCCCAGGAATTCCTTCATGTCTTTTTTCTGCTTAACATCCACACCTGGGCAGGAGCAGCTACTTCCATCCAGCATCACACAAGAGATCACTTCTGTACTTGTGAGCGTAACCACTGTTCAGCTAAAAAATATATATAAAAGAATTTATCAATATGACTCACAAAGAAAAATACAAGCTACATTTCTGGCTCTCTTCAACAGATTAAAAGAGTTTGAGGATGTTTCTTCTGTTTTAGCTGTATTGACTGAATGCAGTGGTGAGTATCTGCAAAGCTCATACTCAGTGAGATTTTGGGTTCATTAAATGCTTTTTCGGATTTCTTGGGTTTGTGCTGGTTGAAATGTAAAGGGTAGCTTTTGCAATTGATAAAGACGCTACATTAAAATACTTCTTTTTGTTAATTATCATACCTGCCTCTTCATCGAGAAGCTCCTTTGGTAAGATTAGACCTACTGATCTCTCCTCCAATGGGTTTTCGTCTGACGGCTTGCGTTGCTGAACCTCTGCAGGATGACCACTACAAGAAATCTGCAAAGTCAGGGGATTTTGATCTTGAGCGTCTGGTGATGCAGAGCAAGAAGGCAACATTTCAGGAGTTTGAGACTCAGATGTTACATCTGATAAGTTTGGGTATAAGCTTCCAGTAGTTGCTGGTTTACAGATGGGTATGATCGTGAGGACAGTTGAAGGAACCAGAGACGATATGCTCAATATTTGATGTTTGGTTGGAGTTTGAAAATGAGTCGATGACTTCTGCTCAGGGGATGATGTGTTTGAGGTTTCTTCTGGCAGCTGTGCATTAGATGCACTTGTGTTTGTTTGGGCCTGCGAGTCCATCCTTGTAAAATCTCCAATAGCAGTCACTGAAGGGAGAGTGTGTTTACAGGGGTCTGTGGAGAGTGATAAGCTCTGTACATGGGTTTGGCTATGTTGAGAGCAGCAATGCAGGCATGAAAAATTAAACTTCTCCAAAAACCTGCAGAAAAACAGACGAGATAAAAAAAATGAGCAAGCTAACATAACTGAGAAAGCTGCTTCCAAAACAAAGCATTGTTCATCATCACGAACACGACCGCTTGTGTTTGTTTTCATACCACACTGCCTCTTTCTCATTCTCTTATCAACACAGTTAAAAAATCTCTCACCTTTAAATCAGCTATTCAGCTTTACACACTTCATTTGTATGAATGGTAACACTCATCCACTCCCATAAAGAAATCGATCACTGGTGTCCCGTCAGCGATGAGGCTGTGATGACGCCCGCTTGCTGCAGTTCTTCTTGAATCCTGTATGTTTTCCTTTGTTGTGAATTCATCATGTTCAGCATGTAAGTTCCATCAATTTGTCCTCAGTTACCACTTAATCTTACCATTATATCTCACCTACCGGCCCACTTCATCCCTACTCCTTATGGTCTATCTTTCCTAATCTCTCTCCTCTGGTCACAGCAGTGCAGGCTGCTGCAGTCAGGTCAGTAACGGATATGTGCCCTTGTTGTCTTTGGGAGTTCATGAAAAATGCATTGGGATTATTGTGAGCCTGGGTCAGAGTTTAACAACAGAGGGTAATACACACCAAACCAACAAGTCACTCCCAGTCATAAGAATAGAAGAACATTAGGACAGCACAGACTCAAGTACACAGAATAGAATTTCACACAGTTGAGAGATAAGTATTTCATAGTCAGTCTCCCATTATGTGTGTGAATAGCTATATAGTAACGGTGTGTGTGAGTGTTTGTGTTTGGCTTTCACAAGGGTATTATTTTCATCCAATCACGTGTCACCATCAGCCATAGCGAGGTGCTGATGAACTGGTTTCAGGGCAGCTCAGCATCTATACGTAGCTCTAAGAAGAAGATACATGACACATGAAGCATTAAGTCAAACATTACAAACCCTCATGTGTTTATTTCTTCATAAAAAATGATGGGACATGAATACATAAAAAATTAGATTGTTTAATTAAAAAAAGATTAAGTCAGTGTAATTATTACATAAATAGGTTAAATTACAAACATGCCACTAAGATTTTACATGGCTAACAAAACATTTTCATTAAATGAATAAACAAAAAAAAAAAAAGTATATTTCAGACATCTCCATAGTCTTTGCTAGTTCTTACTTTAATACCTGTTAATCCCCGTCTTGACATAATCTAACTGCACTTTGTATTTCACTTAGATACGTAGTTGCATCAAAATTGTTAAAAGTACATGGAGTAAATGAGTTAAAATAAGACAAATGAGTTGTCCCGTGGCTGTAAATAACTCCTGCAGGCAGTGATTTGGTAAAATAGAGTGGGATTAGTATAAAAAAGGAGGTTTTGAAATACTTGGGGAAACTTTTAGCTTGCGATGAACAGAAAACCAAACAAATCCCTTCCTCCCAAACGCCCTCATCTTGTTCTTTTATTTATTAGAGTTGTGGAAAAACAAACACACAAACAAAAAGAATTTCAGGTTGATTTTCTAGCAGGTAAGAAAACTCTATTAATCATATTTACAACAGCATAATTCTCCATGATGGTAGCAGCTGAGTGATGTTACTGTTCTACAAATTTAATGTGTCTAAATCTGAAGGTTTATGAACCGTAAGTAGCTTATTGTGGGATGTTGAAGGCGATCACTGGCTTAAAAAGTCTTTCAATGTGTGACTTTCCTAAATGTCCAGGGAATAAACAGTTAAAAATATCTACAATCATTATTTACGACGTCCTCAGGAGGCCAAGGTGAAAATGTTGCTGTGTGTATGGCAAAAGATTTCCTATAAGGTTCAAACACAATTTTTAGTGTGCATTTAGTCATTTAGTCATCTGTCAGAAAATGTGTTGCTGAGCTAAATTTAACTTCTGTACACTTTTATTATTTCTTTTCTTTTATTTATACATTTCATGAGGTTTGCCATGTTTTACAGTCATATAAATAACACTGGCTGACTTTGCTAATGCTTAGAACATGTTTCTTTGCACTTTACTTGCCAGTTTGTTCTCACTGCTGTGTGTGAATGTCCTGATCAATATTCTGTATCTTAAATGAAAACAGGGCGTGTTAGAGGATTTCCTGAAGAGAATAAGCAATAAAACAAACTGTATTTATATTTCTCTGTACAATACATGCTGTGATCCAACAACATTACTTGCAACACTTAATTTTATTCAGTTAACAAAAACATATTGTCGGGTTGAAGCTGCCATGTTTGTGTACTGATTTTGTAGCCATGTTTTGCAATCAAATACATAATTACAGTCTCATCTCAGAGGCAGTGGAAAGATGAAAAACTGGGAACCCTTGGTACCAAAACTAAACAAAGTTTCATTTATATATATATATATATATATATATATATATATATATGGAAGGGTGTATCAAAGTACACAGACTCCACACGTGGGACTCACTTAGATATGACTGTTTTTACACTTATCTGAAACCTCTCTAAAGATCTCCAGCTTGTTTGTCTTGTAGCTACCCTCACCTCGTCACCATGTCTTTTCTGTGTGTTGTTTCTTTTGTGCCTGATGTCATAATCTCTGCATACCATGCTTCTTGTCTCTTGTTTAGTCCTGTTTGAGTTGCTGGTTTCATTTTCTCATTTCAAATGTGCCAAAAAGCCAGAACCACCATGACTTGTAACTTTTCCAGATTCTTGTCTCACTTCTTTATTAAGAATCTCTAAATGCCACAGAGTTCTTTACTCTCTCCTTTACGCTTTCTCAAATCTCCTCTGGCGTCAAGTTGTTATTTATTTATTCATTTTGACAACTGAAGCCTTGTGTGTCTCTGGCTCAGCAGTGCAGGATCTTAATAAAAGCTTTGCGAAACTCAATGTTAAAAGTGGTGTAGATGACAGGGTTGACAGCACTGTTGAGGTATCCTAGCCAGGTGACGGCGCTGTACAGAGAAGGAGAGATGCAGCAGCTCCTGCAATGCGCCTTCAGCACGTGGGTCAGGAAGAAAGGTAGCCAGCAGATAATGAACACTCCTATAGACAAGAGGAAAAAAATTACACATCCAGTAAGCCGCTGTTTGAGTGAAAATGTCCTCATGATGAGAAAGTTCTGAAATAAGCCAGACTGGTTTGAGCAACAAAGTAACAGTAGTCCAATAAATGACTTTATGAGAGGAAGGCACAGGATCATCTCTGAGTGCAGAACATGTTAAGCTTAAAGCAGATGAGGGAGAGCAGCTGAAAAACACTATCAGCAATAAATAAGAGTACGGCCACTGGCAGAATATGACAGGTAAGGGAAAAAAATTCAGTGGGTAGTGATGTAGATGAGAGTACTTTCTATGCAAACTTTAACCACTTAAAGACCATTTTGAGCTTCAATCCACTATTAGAATTTTGTTTGCATGTGACCGACTTGTTCTGCATGGAGCTACTACTGCAAATACACAACACAGTTGACTAGTTTATACTTAGTAACATTGAAAGCCTTTTATATTAAGTAATGGAGTTAGTGAAGGAAAACATGGAAGTTCTCCTGCTCTGAACTGAAAGACATGGCTGTAGTGCACAAACATGCACAAAAAAAGGATATTTTGACTTGGATTGTGAAACATGCAGGTAGATGCAGACTCATAAGAACGCAGCATTGCTATTTCTCCTGTTCTCAGTATTAGAGTTTACATTGCTGTAGCAACACATTTAGTTTTTTATTCAAAATGCTTGCTATTGTTGCTGTCTGCAGGCAAAAAGCAGCATTATCAATAGAACAGTTTACAACCTGTATGGCTAATGTGGATTTAAGATTTTAAAACTAAGAAATGTTGCGTTAACAATCAAAGCAAAGCTATGTAATGCTGGAGATGTATTAGCATATTAATCTAGCTTTTAAAAAGATAGTTTCTGCATAGTAAGAAGAGTTTGGGTTCTGTACATTTATAGCATTTGCACAACCTCCACAGTTACCAGGATGAATAATGTAGCCTTGGCAGACTGTGACAGCATATGACAGCGCTGCTCCCAAATCTGCAGCAACAGTGTGATAGTATTGTGTCATATCCGAGGAGTGTTCCAAAAATTTTAATAGATGTATTCCTAAAGAGCTGTGAGGAGAATTTAAAATGCTTTATTATAGGAGGATTTAACTAGGGTGGTCAGTAAGTTGTGTGTGTGTATTTGTTACACGTCTTGATGCAAGTAATGAATAAGCTTAGCAGCCGTTGCATTTGTAATTTGCACACCGTCATGAAACTGATGAAGCAACAGGGAACTTCATCCCTCTGAGATGCAGTCCTCATTTGAATTACACATAAAAATACAATGCTGGCAAAAACAAAATGCAATCAAAATGCACGTCAAACATAGTAGAGGCTATAACATTTGCTAAAATCAATTTCAAGATTCAGCAACCTCTGTAAAGGGAATAAGCTTCGTGTGAAACAAGACAGCCTTTCAGAATGTGGAAGCAGCCTCAACCCACATCAGCGAACAGATGGGAGTGTAAATCATTACTTTAACCTTTATTAGGTCAAATTGATGCTTCAATTTGGACCAAATCAGTCAACAAATGTGTTTAATAGAAGATATTTCAGAACCAGGTCAGTTTGCACATCCTGAGACTTCACATCATTATTTTTTTTCATATTAAAACTAAATAAAGAAAAGATGGAAATGATTCTCCAAACTGTGTGACATTATTCAGAGGTGCTGTGTTGGTACATGTTGCAACCAGGTTGCATGTTTTCCTGTTTCTAGACTCAAGCTAAACTAATAATGTATTGGCTCAAGTTTTGAATCTGTTGAAACGCCGTGATGGCGGCTCCGCTTTTCTTCCAGCACATTTACAGAAACACTTTATACACATATTTATATACTCTGCAATGCTGCAGACTCAGACCCTATTCTATGTAGTTTATGTTTGTTCTTTTGTATTGTAGATTCTTCCTTTGTTTGTGTAAACGCTTCTAAAATATTAATTTCTCTGAGGGAGTCGTCACAAAGGCATCAATAAATTATTTGGACCATACAAATACACATTTTTGTGCACACATTCACAAACAATGTGCATGTTGCGTATGTGCACATGGTCCAAAGGTGAACTTTATCAATTAGTCCTCTCACCAAGCACAATGGCAAGCATCTGTGTTGCTTTCCGCTCCTTCTGCTGCGACAGCCTTCCTCTCACTCGCTCCTTGGTGGTGCCCCATTTCTCTCTGCCTCCGCTGCGCTCCAGCCATCCCTCACGGCCCCTCATGCCATCCTCCAGCGTGGGAGGACGGGGTGTCAGAGCCGATCGCGTCACGGTTGAGGGAAGAACAGGGGCAGGACTGACTGAGATGGACAGGGCGATCCGGGCCCGTCCCGAGTGGGACGAGGTCTGGGGGGCTGGGGGAGGGGCCAGGCTCTGTTGGCTCTGCGGGAGGAACTGACCTGGCTCCACTTCCAGGGGGTGGACCACAGCTTCCTTCACCAGAGTCTGAGACACAAAAGAGAGGAAGTAGGGTGTGAGAGAGGAATGTTTTTGCAGAGATGTTTGGATGCTTGGAAGACACAAAGATGAAAGAGGAGCACCAGATAAGAAGATGCAAACAGAAAAACAGCAGAGTCCACAGATGATGATGAATAGATAAAAGTGACGGTAAAGATGTGCTCTGACATTTGTTGTGAAACTCACCACTTTTTTACGCTGAGGACCTGCAGTGGCAGGTCTCAGGATCAGCGTACACAACTTTACGTCTTCTGGTTGTGTGCACTTATTCTGAAAGGGAAGAGAGCAGCTCACAATGAAAAGGATAAATACTGTGAAGTTAACATCCCCAGAGGGTCCAACTGGAGGAAAAGGATGAGGGGAAACTTCAATAACTTCTTATTCCTGCTGAGTTGTTCTAATCATAAATGTGAAATACTAAATGTCAGATATCTGTGATGTAATGTTTTGTGATTTTGCATGTGCATGTTGTGCATGTATGTTGTGCATGCACGTTGTGCGTGCATGTTGTGCATGTAGCTGATAAAATGAGGAAAATGATTGAAACTGCATTTTATATTTATTGGCTAAAAAAAACCTTAATTGTTTTTGTTGTTTGTTTGTTTGTTCGTTTTCTATGAAATGAAGTAATAGTTCATCCGGTAATGCATGTCTTTTCACTAAAACAAAGAAAATTGAGATTTATCATTTACAGCTTATTATGAAACTGTTTTACTGTCTAACTCACCAGAGACCAAATTGTGCTGTCTCCTTAGCCATCTTTATGTAGATTTAAATGAAGATGAGTAAAAAAAGTTGGTTGATGTTAGTTTTTTAGATCAAGAATAAATCACGAGGTCTCCTTTAACATAAAAGTTTTGGCCGGTCTAGAATAAGCAGAGTGTAAATATGACATTATAAGGATAAAAAATGGGCTATTTATATACTGCATGCTTTTGAAAGTAATTTAATCCTCTAAAAGTAACATTACTACTTTAACTAGGCAAACTTAATATTTTCCATGCTACTTTGATTACATTTTTTTTTAAATTATGGTTTTAGTTTAAATAAAAGCCTCTTTAGATGCAACTAAATAATTTTAAGCATTATGTGGTGAATAACATAAAAAGTTTCTGTTTTTTTTTTTTTTATACCAGACAGGTTTATCAGCTACATTATAACAATAAGGGCAGACATTTTTCTTAGAGGGGAAATTTACCTCTTCAGGTTAATGGAAAAAGGAAAATGTTTTATAAATGTGCAAAAAATGAATTTTAAATTATTTAAAGTAAATGACCTCATCATAAAGGCAATGCAAGTTTATTTATGTTACACTTTTCATGTACTAGACCATTCAAAGTGATTTACATAAAAACATCAAAAGCATTGCAGATGCAAAACAGGACAGCAACAAATAGTTAATAAATAACTGTACCTTCCGGTGTCGACCTTCTCCTGCTTCAGTCCCACTTTGTGTGAACAGACCGTGTCTACGAGGTGGGGCGGTTCGTCTTCCACGCTTTCGCAGAACCACGCAGATCTGGGCGTACACCAGCAACGTGACGATGAAGGGAACATAAAACGAGGCCACAGACGAGTACACAACGAAGGCCGGGTCTGCAAAGCTGCAGGTCGTTCCTTCACGGCTAGCTGATGCACAAAGCAGCAAAAGGAATGTAGATGAAAAAAGTCTCCATTACATCTTTGCACCTTAAAATACTGATTGTGTTATTTTAAAAACCTTTCTATAGTTGAGGATCTGTGGTTAAACCTCATCATCAACGGCTTTAAGTCCATATACCAAAAATCTTATTAAATCAAAGCTAAGAAATTGAAATACTTAAGTGAAAGTTTGTCATGTTTTATTTATTTATTTGGCTTTTATGCAACCACTTATTAGTTAATTTAACTTTTAAATTAAAGAAGTTAGTGAGCTCCAAGGTGTCCTGGAGGATTAAGCTGCAAAACAATAAAATGCTGTTTAGCAGGAGGTTTTATACAGACACTAAAAGTATTGTAGAATATTTTTACAAGATGTTTGAGGGCTTCAGAGTTCAGGCTGAACCTTCATGGACAACAGTTAATGACAGCACATGGATATGAGGACTTTAAAGACAAGTATTAGTTTTTTAAATGCCTCACAACCTCAACAAGCCAAGTTTGAATGGCTGTAATTCTTTCTTTGTATGAATCTGTTCATTCTCATTATTTATTCATTGAATCCTGATAAAAAAATAGCAACTTTAACCTTTTTTTTGAAGTTGAATAACATCTGTCGAGATTTATTAAATGCACACCTATAAAAGAAGTGCAGCTGCAACGCGCTGTAACATCTGCACACAAATACTGCGACAAGAACAACAAACGCTTTCAGAAGCGTGTGTCTTTGGGCGGCTTACAACTGAGTAGGGAGCTATGTTCAGTCTGACTTACATCATTCAGTATCCTGCTGTGTTTAACATCATGCAGAACTCCCTGATGCAAGTTGTTTTCTGCTTATTCTCATGCTGTTTTATTTGAGTTCAGTGTGAGCACTACCAGCCTCTCACCATGGCTGCATTCCATACAACAGAGGTTAGCTGCTAGGTCAGGCAACAACCTAATCTAGCACTGCGCTGCTCCATCATCTCTTAGTACTGCAACATAATCAAGTTATGTCCTGTTTGAAGTCAATACCAAAGAAAAAAGCTAATAAATTCACTGAATTAGATTTGGTAAACATGTCATGAAAGATTAGCAATCAAGCTTTGCATAAGAACATTTGTATTTTCTACCTGTGAGAGCTATCTTTCATGTTCAAAGTTTGATCTAAAATTATTCTTTTCAATAAGATTTTCAGTTAGAAAGGCATTTCCACAGGGTATATTTACGTATTAATAATTTTTAAATACTTGTATCTTCTGATGTTGATGACTTGTAGTGATTTTATCTGTAAGGAGTGCCAGATGGATTATACTCATATCCATATGAAGGCTGCAGGATTCAGTGTGACTATAGGTGTAGGTTTAGTTAAGCCAGAGGTGTTCAGCTCCAGCTCTCAAGAGACACAATTCTGCAGGTTTTACATGTTTCTCTTCTCCGACAAACCTGGCTCAAATCAAATCAGTCATTGTGCAGAACTTCATAGGCTGTTGGAGGCATTTAATGTAAGCCAGGTGATTTAGGGCAGGGATACATCAAAAACATGCAGGTCAGTGGCCTTCAAGGACAGACTTAGGACACCCCTGGTTTAGGGTATAGTTGCACAAAATGTTTGTTTTTAAGGTGAGGTACAACTTTTTCTAACTTTTCTGTTTTCCTGTCCATGTGTGAGAAAATAATGGAAGAATGAGTAGTAAACAAATTGTACTGATTGTTTCCTGCTGAGCCTGTTTAGCTGCTGCAGCATATGTGAATTTATTTCTCCCTGATGGTTTCATAACAAACTTTTAACTTTTAACTAAATCATCTCTTATATAGTGCATACATTTGTTTGCAGGTTCCCATGAAAACACTAAAAACAGCTATTAAAACTGACCTAAATTTGAAATGACATATTTATGTTTTCCATCTTCTTGAAACCTTTTTGCAGCTTTTTGTCTCATCTTCTTTCAATTGGTTGGACATAATGCCTGCATAATTACTTCCATGTGGCAACAAATCTGCTCAGATTTACTGTTGAATCTGTTTCAGGTGGAACTTATAATGAGCCAGACAAATGCTGTTAAGTTCAGTTTCTTATCTATTTAAGTATTAAATACAGTTAATGACATGGACTCATCTGAAAACCTTACAAAGGTAACTGATTCACTCATATATTTCCTGCAGAATATTGTTGATAAACAGCAAACTGTGGTGGCAGGGCTAAATTTTGACAGTGCATTTTTATCACATTCTTTTGCAGGTAGATAAACTGAACAAAGGTTTCCCAGTCAGGCATGCCTCATTAGAGCATGGCACGAACACAGCACATTCCCAGGAATAAACAGTGCTGTTTCCTCTTCGTGAACAATACGTTGCACAGCTTTTACCACACCTTTTCAGTTTTAAGTTTCACTTTTTATTTTCCATAAAAAGGCCAGATTCAATGTCACTATGTTACTTTATGGACTGTGCAGATATGGATCTAGCAAACAATACCACAGTTAACAGGTGTGTCAAATGTTCAATTTACCAGTATTGTTTAGTCCAAACAACAGAGGGCAGGAGATGGCAAAAGAAAGGAACCACACCACAGCGATCATCACTGCCACCCTCCTTCTGGAGCTGTATCTGGTGTTGTAGAGCAACGGCATGGCTACTGCTGTGTATCTGCAAGGGTATATGTGCACAGTCAAAAAAAAGATGTGCACACACACAAAAACAGTATTTACCTCTCACCTTTGGTACACAAGTTGGAACATAAACCAATACAGTGTAAAGACATTTAAATGTGTGTTTTTTTATTTTTACAAATATTTATTCCACTTCGCTTCTCATATATTCTGATGCAATTTGTAAACATACCCCTTCATTTCCCCTCTAACAGACAAAACCTGTCAGCCATTGTGTCATA
>JBAMIG010000006.1:5936424-5954532 GCA_037177335.1 Kiunga ballochi
CGCACTTCGATTTGGAACGGCACTTGGCGCGCCAGTATGACGTATGCGGTCTGCAAATCCACACTTCGAAGTGTGCAATCTCTGAATTGAGAAACAGCCTGTGTGTGCTCCTCTCAACTTTCAGTCTGGTCTAAATAAAGAAAATGCTCATTGGAGGAACAGCTGTTTGCTGGCTGCCCTTCACTGCAGTTAATGATGGGGGAGTTTACTACCTGCAGTGAGGCAGAGTTGGAGGAGGATGCTTGGCCCGGTGACTGAGAGCTGCCTCCTGTTTGGAGTGCAGCAGCAGCATAGCTCAACTTTTCACTCTGCGGAGAGACTAAAGAGAGAAGGACAGCGGTGTGTGAGGAGACACAAGAGAGCTGTTTGCTAAAAATAATAGCCTGATAAAAGTAGAATGCCTTTGAAACTTCTTCTACTTCCCTTTGGCCATGGTTAAGTAGCTTAAATAAAACAGCAGCTAATTACTGCCATTTTAATCTTTCCCCTCAATGCCATCAGCACTCAGGTGTTGCAAAGCCCTGAAAGGAATTAATTGGGCATCTGCAGCTGTTACATTCAAATAAATGGATTTACCTTTGGGTGAGGAGTTTGACTTTGCAGCATTGTCCCGACTGAAGAAAAGACTGCCAGGCTGAAGGCTGGGCCCAGATGATGGAGACTCATCCTTCACCCTGAACTGTCCCAGCTTTGTTAGTTTCTAATAGCAGAGGCGCAAAAAAAAACAAAAGACTTTTTTAACATAAAATCTATCCGTATCATTCATACGTATCATCAGAGCAAAATAAACAACTTGGATCCATTCATATCATGTTTTTTTGATTAACTTTCACCACTGCGTCTTGTAGTTTTTCTCCTTAAAGTGCAATAAAACTTATATTTAACTATATAAATTATTTTTTTGATTAATTATTTGATTAACTAACATTAATTCTTGGTTTATAGGAACAATACAACAAAATACTCACAGGGGAGGATGTCGGAGGATCATTGTTGTCAGGTGGTGAGTGGAATTTAACAAAGGAAAGTCCATAGGCTATGTTCTGTAAAGTAAGAAAACACATTTATATGATATTTTAACATTGTAAACTTAAAACTGAGCTTCAGGTGACAAAAATTACTAATAAAAAACTGTCATTGTTCATATATAGTATTATTTTAACTGCACATATCAGCAAATTATTCATTTTTTGTTTTTCCTTCTTCAAAATTTAAGGCACTTTAATTTATTAATATATTATCTGGAATGTAACAAGTCTAACTATGCTGCTGGATATGTTGTTACCCATAAGAAAATAATGCACATTGCTTGACAAGTCATACCAGACTACTCTACAGTGGATGGGTAAACACCCATTCAAAAATGATAATAAAAATAGAAAGTCTATTTATTTAAAATGGTCATTAACTCACCTTACTGTATGGCTGGCTACACACAATTTTCACTTTGTCCCACTTCTCCTGGGCTGTGCTTTTCTGCAGCTGACTGGGGCCAAAAAAGCGCACCCGATTCAAATTGGTCCCATTACGGCTCTCCGTTGGGGACATAAAGGATGAAGTGACAAGTAGAACCTGAAATAAGATCAGAAGTCATCATGTTAAGTATCTGGAAATAAAGGAAGTTAGAAAGCGACTAATTAGTTGGTGTAATCTGTGGAAACACCTCGTAGTCTTGGTCTTTGACAGCTGAAGAATTTCCCACCAGCACTTCGATGAAAGCTGATCCTTCGTTTCCAATATCAATACTGTGCACCTGCTCCTCCTTCTCAAACTGGGGGAAAAAAAGTTTAAAGTACATAGAAATGTTTTTTTGTTTGTTTGTTTATGTTTTTAATAAAATAAAAACAAAAGATTTTCAAGAATTTCTAGGAAGAACTAAAGTGCTAAATAAAGAAAACACACATACACACACAAGAGCTTTCCACTGATAAAGTTTTTTTTATTATTATTTTGGCCACCAACCATATAACTTTAATAAATATTCCAATTTCATGTTTTAGCATTTCATCCATAAAAACAACAGACATTTATCCACAACAAAGTGGATCCTAAGGTGCATGAAATGTTGTTTATTTCCTCTAGTGTGATGTTAGTCTCAGGCTGAACACCTAATAAGAAGTGTACCTGTTTTAATTATTATTTATCTATAAAACAAAATTAAAATCTCCTGAGAGCAACTGGGAACATAAAACGTGTATAAGTTAATAAAATCATACGATTTTTATGCATTTTTTGTGTAATCAGTAGAAGTATTAACAAGCTAAACTGTTTTTGAGACTTTGTGAGACTCAGAAAAACATAAACACACCTGTAGGATGACTGATATCTGCTTCTCCCCTGGTCGTGCTGCTTTCCACTTTCTGTAGGTGTCTGAGCTCAGCAGGTTATCTGCTCTGTGAGTCTGTTTTCAATGAGAACACACAGGGTTTGAACACAGCCTACAGATTACACAATACAAACTGCCCAATTTACTATACACACAAACAGGAAGTGGTATAAGAACTTACATTGTCCTCAGTACTGCAGGACACGACGTGTCTGATTTTGATTTCTGGCATTTTAGTGTAGTTGATGCGTCACGGGTTAAAATTGGACTAAAGAGCAAATAAGTCAGTCAAGCCGAAAAATGTTAAGTAAACAAACACAGTCGCATACGGTTGATTAGACCTCTACCAAATCTAAAACCTTCAATTTTCTTTCAGTGGTAGTGAAGATTACTTAAAAAATGTAAACTTGTTTTTTTTTTACTGATTAGCGTTACAAAAATCACTAACGTGATAGCATGCTAGCAAACAAAAGACAGTGTGAACTTTCCCTGATCTGCCTGATGATTATAACACACATAAAAAAAAATTGCGCGTGAGTCTTTCTAGCTATTTTATGCTTGGGACATATTCGTTACTAATCCGTTACAAGTGACAGTGGGATATTAGTATGAAAAGCTTTAAATTTAAATTAAATGTGCGTGTGAAGACACTCATTTTCCCACCAAAAGGATGTGAATGTCAAAATGTGACGTCATTTCCGACAGATCCTATTTCTATCCAATGAGAGGTCTAGGTTCTTCTTCTACTGTGAAAAACATAGCTTCATAGACATTTTAGCGCCATCAAGTGGTCGGAGTATCCACAGGTTAACTCGGCCAGTACAAAGCACTACAATTTGGAGATTTGGAGGATTTTTGGAAGCCATATTTAACAAATAGAGAATGTTTTGTAATACATTTGAAACAATCAGCAAGTAAGAGGCAGGGTACAGTCTGGACAGACCACCAGTCCACTAAATGGCCATATCCATCCCAGTAATAATCCCTGTAAAAATGCATTTTCTTTTATTGTATGGTGAGTTTTTCTTCTCTAATGCAACATAAACATTTAAACAACTAATGTTCTTTGACAGTGTAATAAATCTTCCAAAAAGGTATGAAAGCAAAACCTAAATCCTTAGAGTTTTAACTTTACAACAGTGGGTTCGTGTTTCACTACCTTTTCTTATTTAAGATTCTAAATTGCAAAAACGGTTTTATAAAGAAGTAAAAGCAATTTTGGCACAAACAATATTAAAATTATCAAACTAAAATAATTAGAACAAAACTATTCTTCAGTAATGCTGTTATGATATAACTAAAAATAAAATGATAAAACTACCTTGATTAAATCTTTCTTATCTTTTATATAAATCTGAAATAATGCAGATCAAAAGTCAAGGATTACTGACAGAGATGGCTTTATATGTGTATCAGGAAATATATGTTATTAGAAATACATTTATGCAATAGCCTGAAAACTGTGTGAATATTTGAGATTTAACTTGGAGAACTGATTAAAAGCTCATAGGATCTCTAGGTAGATGGCCGTCTCTGGATCAGCTGCGTCAGAATCCTGCATCTCTCTTCTGCCTCTGACACCAACATCAACTCTTCTGTTATTCCTTCTGTCTTCTCCACCACGTCCTCTTTCTCCACCTCTTCTTCTTTCTCCACCTCTTCGGGCCATTTGGGGGATCTGAAAAAGAGGTATATATAAAGCTAAAAAACAATAATGACTCATGTATTCTCTGTTAACAAAACAATCAAGTACCTGCTTGGTATGGACAAAAAGAGGTGTACAATTCTGGTATACAAGTTGGTAGCTGCCATTGGTGTAAACATGAGTAACTTCTGTGCAATTAATATAGAGGGGCATCCTTTCCTGATAAATTCCTAATCCCTCAGGATACATTCCTGGACGTCTACCCATGACGTGTCTGAGGGAAGCAAAGAAGCTCAGTGAGCATCGCAATTAAAATGTGCATTGAAATTTTAATTACTTTTCAAGAGGATTATTTGCTTTGCATACCTTTCAGCCTTCTTTCTGCAGCAGTAGACAAGAAGAGACAATAGGAATATGACCAGGCAAATGGCCACAGCAGGTAAAACCAGCAACAACAATGGCATTTCTCCTAAATATGAACCACAAGAACAGCAATATATCAGCTTTAAACATGTAGATTCAGAAAGTCTTCCCCTCTCTTTGATGGAGTTACTATGCAATCTGCTTTTTTCTTCAAAAACACAAAGACATTATAAATACTGGTTCGTTACTTTGCAACCAAATTTGTGACCAGAAAGAACAAACAATACAGGTCCAATTCCCCAAATTGGAAGAGCGAGTAGAAAATGACTGACTGACTGACTGACTGACTGACTGACTGGCTTGTTGCACCAAAGTTTCAGCATCAGGTCTACATCACAGTAAATAATAACAGGCAAAGCGTTTGATTTTGTAAGTTCAAATTAAAGAAACATTATAAAAAAAGCCTTTTTCCATGTACCTTCTTCTCCTTGCAGCAAAACAAGAGAGTCGTTCCCCAGTGCATTAAAAGCAAAGCAGATCACCCTGAGAGGTTGGTCCATATGGCCCCTCAGCGAGGCAGTTACCATGTTGGTCTCTGATGTTACAGAGACATTGTATTCCTCAGGTGGAACAGTACCGTTAACACTCCAGGTGATTGCAGGTTTGGGGTTGGAGTCAACGGAACAGTTGCAGAGCACCTGAGAGTCCTCCACAGCACAGGAAGACGAGAGCTGGAGGATGGAGGGCTTGTCTGAGGGAAAGTAAAAATAAAGTCTTACATTTTGTACACAGTTACTTAAATTTATTTGCATAGCTTTGTTTGAGTTGTTGTTATTGAACCTATGTGCCTCTTTATATACTGGAGTCGTGTGTCATCACATTGTTTTATTTCTATAAAGTATGCAGTATATTCTATAAACTATACTGTTTATTACATAAAGTATACTGAGTACTAAACTAAATTGTAGATCTTTAGATAAAGATATCATTAAAAAAACATAACAAAAACAAACAAAACCTTGTTGTTTGCATGCTTATGTATTTCATTTTAGATAATCACTTTAATATCCTTAGGTCACACCAGCTATTATAATATAATATAATATAATATAATATAATTATGTGTATTATATACAATAAATAAATTAATTGTATTTATTTATATGTAATTTATTTAATTTTTTCTCATTTATTCCTTTCATTAAGTGGCACATGTTTTTCCATTTAAAAATTTAGCATTTCTTTGTTTTTATGATACAGCTCAGTACTTGCTGCAACAATGTCACATGCTGTTTGCAGGCTTTTCCATAACTTCTGCTCAAATCCAACACATCAATAGTAAGAAACTGTGTGTGCTGGTATTGGTGCTGGAATAGAGGAGGGTCTGTAAATGGAAGAATTACATTGTATATTTAGTAGCGTGGGCTGAGACTCTCCTCGACCAATCCGGTTCTTTGCTGAGCAGCTGACCATCATGTCTCTGGTCACATTGAACACCCGCACTGTGTGTAGTCGATGGTGGAGGTGGACAGTGCGACCATGTTTAACATAGAACCAGCGATACTCAGAAGCTGGAGGGTCAGCTTTGCATGAGCATGACAGCAAGGCACTGCCCCCCTCCTGCACTGTCAAGGTCTGGACCTGAACCTTCACATCTTTTGGAGGGACTAAGAGAACAAAAAGTTCAAAGTTTTAGGTGTAAATGGAATGAATATACATAGGGGTGCTACAAAACTGTAAAAGAAATCATGCTTACATGTCACATGCAGATCTTTTGCTGTGGTCAAAGCTTTGGCTCCGGGATAGCTGACCTCACACCTGACCCGAGGCTTCACCTTATGGGACACAGTGAAGGACACAGAGGCCAGTAACATCTGTCTGTTGGAATCTGGAGCGAGTGTCTGCACTTCCCCAGGCTCAGTGATGTTCAGCTGGACTCCTTGATCCCATTTCCACTGCAGGGCAGGAGGCCTTGAGGGGCAGTGATAGCTAACAGAGCAGTTCAGGGTGACCAGCTGTCCTTCAGTGGCTGACAACATGCCACTGATGGTGGGAGACTCAGGTGTGTCTGTCAGAGTGAAAAAAATAGCCATCATTTCTACATACTGTACGTGATTTATGTTTGTTATTTATTTCCTCTTCCGTCCTTTTATTAAATAATTCTGACAAATGTAAATGATTAACTACAAACAGAAAGAAAGGTTGCAGAGTCAGGCATCATCACTCACCAACAACATCAAGGTTAAAGCTCTGTGGCTTCCCCCAAAGAAAGTCATCACCTTTCTTCAGAGCCACCTCAAACACCTTTGGGTCATCCCGCCTGACCTCTTCAATCTTCACTGAGCAGTCCCCATCTGCGATTTGGCCGAAGAGGAATGTCCGTCCCAGGAAGTCCCGGCTCACTTGGTTTTTGCCCAGACTGTTGAAAGCAGTGCCTTGGAGCGGAAATAAGCTGCTCCCCCCTCTGAATCTCAGCCACACATCCACCCTCTCCCTCCTCCTCCTGGGAGGATGAGGAGCTGTGGGTGTAAAGGAGCAGGGAATCACCACGCAGGAGCCCACCAAGGCCTGAACACGGTCAGGGACTGAGGGTACTGGTGAAACAGCCCAGATCCCCCTCCACAACTCCGCTGTTGTGGAGGAAAACACAGTCATTGATTTTACAGCACTGTTATTTAGGAGTGGAACCGTATCCTGAAATGTGTTGCTTTGCCAATGCCTTTTAGTTCTAATGCATACAAACAAACAAAAAGAAAAAACCTGATTGCAGCAGAAGCTATTAATCAAAGTCCTTCAATCTGTTAACGATTTAAAACCGGAGGTTTCCTGAATGAGGGGCTTGAAAAACAGATGGTGCTGTACTGAGCCAATTATTTTGAGACCACTTCTAATTTTTCTGGCTTTATTTTTACCAGACTTGGTCTTTGCAGAGATGATGTTCAGATAAAGAATGATTTGATTGATGTTTAGAGTCACAGCTGCATTGTCCCAAAATGAATATTCATACTAATCCTGAAAGTGTTTTATTTTAGGACATCCTGAAACTCATGTTTCTCCTATGTGCATTTTTATTTATTCTTCATGAATAACAAATTCACAATACTGATATTTAAACATTCGAACAAATCTCACAACTGCATGATTTATTTCATACCTGTACTGTGACTCCAAACGTATTCAAACAGATCATGTAGTTTTATGCAATTTTTAGTTAGACCTAAAAAATGCACAGAACTCAGAGTCAATAAAATGTTGTGATTCTAAGTTTTACTTGAGAGATTTAAAGATTTACTTTTTAATAAGGGATAAATAATGACATTCAGCAGTTTGAGTTGACCAATGTCTTAAAACAAACATTACAAAAAATGAAATATGAATTAAAATGAGATTTGTGCAGATGTATTTTTCTTTCTGCACTTTCTTACTGCGATTTTAAAAGTTTCACATGAGATTTTTTAAAAGGGAAGAGAGAGACATCACTTTTAGACCTGGATATCATCAACTATATTTATATTCAAGCAGTTAAAGGATAAAAAAATGTGATTAATTAAAAGTATTTTTTTACATCAGTGTCACAGAGAAAATTAACTAACTCTATAAGTAATATAATATAAATAAAAATATTTAATAAACATTTCCAATCTGTTAATACATCTGCTTCTTCTGAAAATAAACTTCTACAGGAAACCTTTACAGACAATAAAACAATGTCGCTCTTCACTTCTGGTGATGCCACATCTGCATCAATCAGCTGCACCAAACCGTGACTTAAAAAAGTAAAAACATGAATGATCTTGTACTTCATTGATAAAGAATAGCATATGTATTAATATGTTATAAATAATTTGTTTAATTACTCACCAAAAACAAGGCAAACCACAGAAAAGACCATGTCCACATGCATGGCTGCAGCCCTGCTCTGCCAGTGCAGACAGGGAAGGATGAAGAAAGGAGCAAAGAGGGGAAGTTGGATTGTTTCATTGTCTCAGTGGAATATCTTAAACATCCAAATACCATTGCTGTGTACATTTTGTATTAATTGGTTTATTGCAAAATAATTTAAAAAATGCTTGCCAATGTTTTATTGTCATATAATTAACATTAAGCCTGCTTAAACACATATACTGTATACATATTTAAAATAACTTAAATGTTTTCTAGGGAAAGAATAGCATCAGCAAGACAACACATGACAATGTATGAGTCATTCTCATGCTGCTGCTCATTTCCTCAAAGGGTCCAAATGTGCTCATCTGTTTCCCTTTTGTCTACACTCCACACACTCATCAGACCAAACCTCTGAAACTTTATATGTATTCATCAATTTGATCAAACTACAAAGTAAAAAAATAAAACATCTCAGTAGAATGATAATTAATTTTTATACGTCATTGAAGTATCAGACAGTACATATCCATAGATATAAGTAAGTCATTACATTAAAGGAAGAACAATGAAGGGGAAAGGTCTATGTTATAAGTATTTGAACATAAATGAATGTTTTATTATTTATTTTAAGGTTAATGACAAGATGTTATGCGTTCAACACATAAAACATAAAATACAATCTCTGCACTGCATGGTCACATAACTGGAATCATTACGACTGTTATTATAATGAACACTTATGGCCTGATGTATCATTGTCATGATTTGGACACTTTATGTGCTCCTTTTGGTTTTTCTGTTATATTATGTTGTATTCATATTGTGCCATATTGTTTCTGTTTAGCTTCATGTTCTGTCCATTAGTTCTACCTTTGTGGATTTAGATTATGTTCTCCTGCATCTTGTCTGGTTCAGTTTGTATTTAAGTGCTTTGGTTTCTCTGGCTGCAGGTTTTTAGTCGTCATGTATTAGTTGCTCCAAATCAAATCAAACTTTATTTGTGTAACACATTTCATACATAAAGTAACACAAAGTGCTTTATATTTTAAAAAGAACATGAAATAAAATATAGACAAAAAAAAACAACAAACAAATATCAATGCACACCCGATCACATGCGCCCCCAACCCATTCTGCACAGCACAAATCCAACAGCACAGCCCCAGTCTCCATCACTAACAAAATGTACTAAAATTGTATTAAAATATACTAATAAATGAACCTCTGGCTTGGCACACTGAGAGGAAACAATATCCTGGGGATCCTTACACCCTGCCATCCCCTGCAATGGGAACCCATCCACAACACAGCCAGTAGGCTGCAATACAAGGACTCCCACAGAAAAGTCATCCCCAGCCGCCCTGTAGACCGAGTAGACATGCCCCCCAGCTGAAGAACAGCTGAAAACAATACAATAAAAGTAACTATAATAAATTTTAGTATCAGAAAACTTTATTTATCCCCAGGGGGAAATTCATTTATAGCCTCTTTGCCTTTCATACATCCATAACACATGAAAAATAGCCTAAGTGAATATATGTATACATGTCGAGGATATGTAGGCCTGAAGCGAGAATAATAAAAGTAATAGATACAATAAAAACATAATTAAAAATGAGTCGGTCCGTATTGAGCAGCTTTACAGCAGAAGGGATAAAAGACATTGAATAACAGATTCGAGGCATGTTGTATCACCTCCCTGTTGGTATTAGAGAAAACTGTACAATACAGGCTCTGATTGGCTAAATCGTACGAATAAATAAGCTTTAATGACAATGAAAGCAAAATAAAGCTACTAAAGAGGGTGGTATTTAAAATATCAAAATAACATCAATATAAAATATGAAAAAATAAATAAATACATAAAAATAGGTAAAAACAATAATAATAATAATAACAATAATCTTGAAGTAGACTATAAACTGGATTAGATAAAAGACAGACTAAGCATTTCTGTCCCTGGATTAAAGCCTAATGTTCTGCATTTAATCTGCCTCTTCAACCTGCATTTGGGTCCACACCTTCCCCAGCACAGAACATATTTGATACATATTTCTCAGACATTTTGCATCACTTTATTGCATAAACTTTACTAAAAAATCCTGTTGCTTGTCATATTATACTGGTCTCCTGCACCCTGGTGAACATCAGAAAGCAGAAAATTACATTATAATAACTTTGATTTATTCCAGGGTATTAAATTAAATAGTACATACAGAAGAAAATTGATCTGTTTTATTTTCAGATTTTATTAAAGGGTCAAATAAAGTTTTCAGACTTAAAAAAACCCCCAAGGTTTCTGCTTAGTTCTTCTTAATTTGGGTGTTAAGGGGTTAACATGAACTATAAGGTGGTTCAGGGAAGCTGCTTTATTTTAACATCTTGGGTAACACTTTATAATATGATACACAACATTTGCTTGGTTTCTTGTTTAGCTACTAAGGAGTTATAGAGAACTAATCAGAAACTAATAGTTCACTAAATTTGGAAAGTTAGTATAGAACTAATCAGAATGAATAAATGAACTATCAGCTCCATATGTTGCTATATTCCTTAATTTTATTCTGTTACCATAAAAATAGTATGTTTGTCTCAATTTATGTACCTAAATCTTAATTGTACTGTCTAAAATGCTGAAGCAAACAGCCTATTTAAATGATCCATTCAAAGTAATTATGAATAAAAATATCCACTTCCAAATAATAGTTGCTTTCAACTGGCCATAAATGATTTAAAATATTTTATTTTTCTTTTAAAGACATTTTAATGTCACGGTTATCCTGCTAGCATGAAAAGATCAGATTAATTAGCAATAAACCTAAAAAACAAATGAAGCTTCTGTGACGTGATTTTCTTCATTTTAAAGAACAAAACAGAAATCAGTCTGAATATTTTTAACTTGTGGAGTGCTGCATGGTATTTTATCTGATCTTTATGAAATGTTTATGTCTTCTTTAGCCGAAAATGAGATATTTTTCTTCCCTGAGTCTGTAAAATCATTCTGCAGCTCCATCATCGTCCTGCAGTGTCACCTTGACCCCAAGCAGGAAGCAACACACAGCACAGTGAAATGGACTCATCGTACACTTACTTTAGGGTGGGAAAGACATTCCTGGAGAGGTTTAAATATTGCAGATCTCTTTTCTCTGAAAGTCTCAGAAAAGGAAATCTGTCAGTGCAACTTTCCTGTTTAAAACTCTATGACTGGAAGATGCTTCTTTCAGGTTGATTTAGAAGAGAAGAGTTTTTAAGCTCAAGGTTGATAAGTTGAAATATGCATTATTTATATTATTTATATATAAATAGGCTAAATACCAACAACATAAACATAGCAACAGTATTTGCCAAAATGCCAACGATGATAAGGAAACTATGCAAACCAACATACATTTAATATTTTCCACCAACCCTTAAACTGATAAGTGTCTGTAATTCTGAATATAAACTTTGTCCCCCCACTTTTTCTATGTAGAGGTATTATTTTTGCCACTTTTGTTGACGACAATGGCAAACTGTAATGATACGTTTATTATATGAGCAAGTGGCTCTGCTTAAAAAAAAGCCTACAGCTTTAACCATCTTATATGTATGAGCTTTTCATCCTGTTTATAATATTTGTTACTTTTACTTTACAGGTGGGTTGTTTTTGATTTGGTGTTGTCTTTTAGTGTTTTGTAGTTGTGGTTTGCACATCAGGGCCATCGTTACCAATTATTTTGAAGACAGGGTGTGTAATTAGCACCATCTAGTGGACATATTTGTTAAGACAGCTTTTTGTTTGCTTTCAAATACAGATTTATTCAAAACATTAGAAAATAGGAAACATTAGGAAAAAATTTCAAAAATATTGGAGGAAAAAACATCATCATCATGTCAACATTTTGACAAATTCCAACTTTAAAAAATCTTTGCCAGATTTGAACTTAAAATAAATAAATAACTTTAAAAAACTAATGAAATGAAGCATAGAACAGGTGGGTCTTTAAGCCCTTATGGCCGGATGTCGCATATTTGGTACTTACTGTTTCTGAGACATGTTGCATCTCTTTATGGCAGAAACTTCACTCATAATGTTGTTGTTTACCACATGATACAGGTCTCCTCGCCACCAGACAGCAGGAGATTATACTGTAATAATTGTTACTTGTTCCATGGTAATAAATAGTAAATTTATGGAAAAAATAAAAAGCCTAGTCTTTTCAGATTTAGTTAAAGGGTCAAATAAAATTCTTAAAAATGAGATGTCTCTGCCCAGTTATTCTCATTTCAGGCATTAAGGGGTTACCATGGATTTTTTTTACCTGATCTGAGGCTTTCCTTGCCCCTGGGACATGGCTGATGTACAGACTGCTGCAGTGCAAGGACAGACAGATTTTGCATCCACAAACCTGTATACTCTGCAAGACTTCAACTTTCCGCCCGAGCTGCAGATCTGGATCAGCATCTTCATCAATCACCCCATCAGTCATCATTCACCGACCCTGCTAACCACAGTCTATGCTGCTGACCTTATTTCCTTGTTATCACCTGCACACTCAATGGACTCGCCCACTTCGTACTTCCTTTATCCCGACCAATCAGCAACATGGACTTTAAAATGGAGAAAGCAACCTGCAACCAGGGCAGCTGTGATCTTCAAATTAATTTCAACCAAGTGCCTGATATTGACACACTACATCGAAACATCTGACATGGTGTGTAATGCATAATAGGGAACGCATTGAAAATGTTCCCTTTCTACACATCCGTCATGTCTCATTATTTGCTTTTATGCACAATAAACAGTGTGTCTTTTGTTTTTCTTCTTGTCATCTGTTTAAGGGATTAATTTAACTTTCAAAATTCTATAATAATATTCTTTACAATGTCACTTCCTGCCTGCTCAGAATGCATTAAATCCAATCTCTTGGTTTCCCTTAGCTAGGTTATTGATTGTGAAGTGGCTCCATATTAAGAGTCTTTAAAATGTCCTGAGATGACACTGTTGTCAAGTCATTCTATGCAAATCTAAAGCAAAGAATTATTAAGGGTCTCAAAACTTTGCATGAAAATGTCTTTACCGTCATTTAATGTGAGGCCAAGGCCGAGACCTTCCTGTGAACCAAAAGGTAGCAAGCTGCTAATGCTAGTGTAATCTGGTCTCAGGAAACCTTATGGCCTTGAGAGGAACATTTGAATAATATATATAAAAACTTTTGTTAAAAAATTAAAACAATTTAATGTTGATGATAATACATATATAGTAGTTGAAAAGTTGCTTAAAAAATTTGGAGCTATATTTGTGTTTTTATTAAATGAAAGGAAAAAAAGCAATCCAAGAGGGAAAAAATGTTTTGAAAGGAAAAATGTATATTTGATAGTAATTCTTTTTACATTGATTGCTAAATAAAATATTTGTGAGCAAAAAAAGTTTTGAGACAATTATTATTAATATTTAAAATTTTAAAAAAATATATTTCTTTTGAAAAAAGTAATTCAAAAACATTTTTACTCTCAAATATATTTTCTTTCCTGTCAGGGTGAAAATTTTACTTTATATATTATTTCTTTTCTCTCTAAACTATTTTCTTCTCGTTCTAGTCTTGAGTTTATGCTCTCAAATAATGTTTTTGCTATCAAAGTGAAAACTGTGCAGGAAGCGGCTTTTTTTAGCCACTGATCTTCTGTATAATCATCTGTCTTAGAAAATAAATTAGTCAGCCTTTCTTGTTTGTCTTAAAAAATGTTGATGATCAAACAACATCTAATAACCAGGTCAAACCATAAATGTACCACTGCATACTAAGAACACAGATTTTTTCTGTCTATGCCTTGTAAAAATCTTCATTTGGTAACCTATCAATCAATTTTTATGCAGAGATTTTCTGTGTTTAAAAGCTGGTGTTCTTTTCTTTTTATTAGACTTTTTATTTCAGGGAGTCTCTGCAAGAACTGGGTGGGGATGTCAGGGTAAAAATAGCCTTTTGGCAAAAGCTGGTGTATTTAGAAATGGTTTCTTGTTTTAAAATTGCTAAAGAGAAAAAAAAATCTTGATACTGCTTCCCATTCTGGCTTGGCCTTCATTTCAGCTTCTCGGAAGAGCAGTGCTCTCTAATAAACCAATGGCCTACCTTCACATTCATAGCTGTTTAGAAGGCGTTACTCTGTGAATATTACAGAGGAAGCAGCAAAGCTGTGCCTTTCTATTCTCAGAAAGGCACAGGGAAAACAGACAACAGGATTAAATGACAGTAGCCTTAGAATTGGACTATAAATGACACAATGAGAAACTTAATCTACCATCAACAGAAGTGAAATCCGTACCACAGGTAAAGCTGTTTGCATACTGGAGTTGCTGGAAAAATCAGACTTAAAGTGAGAAAGGTTGATGAAGTTGAAGTGATGGCCATGAGCTGTGCTATGTTCCTGTGAGGACATGGAGGAGAAACGAACAGCCAATAAGGCTTAAAGAGGAAAAAAAAGGGTTGTTTTATATTGTGCTGCTGGTATAGCTGGATTCTGTCATCTGTTACCTTTATTTCTTCTTAAACATATTTATCAGTGCATATGATTAATTTTTCAATTCAACTCAACTTTATTTATATAGCGCCATTTCATGACAGTGTCATCTCAGGGTGCTTCACATCATAATATGCCAATTCATTCTATAGCCTAGATAAGGGAAACCAGATGATTGGATCAAATCTTGACTTTGATCCAAACCCCAACCTGAGCAAGCGTTAGGCGACAGTGGGAAGGAAAACTCCCTTGTAGTAAATAATATATTTTGTTCAGATTTGTTTAATAAAATCATTATATTTACATAAACCACCACAAGTTGAGCAAGATTTTACTGTTTTCTGCCATCTGTGCCACAGTTTACATCAGTTTTTTGTATAATTTACTAAAGGTTTTAGATTGATAATCTGTCACTTTATAAACAAAGTGTTCATTATTTTATTTTGTTTGGTTTTGTCACAGCAAAGGAAGACGTAATGAGAACCCCCAAAGACAAGAACTTTTCTTTTCATTGGCTTGTTGAGATATCATTGGGACCTCAGAGTAAGATGTCGTTACACCAGAAGGATTTTTACACCCAGTGATTTGACTTGTTTCAGTTTATGGAAGAAATAAACGAGTTGCTTTTTTATTTGTTTGCTTTCTCCCCTCTGCCTCTTGAATACATTTTATTGTCAGTTTACATTTATTACATTGTATTATGAAAATACTCACCAGTTGCTCTAAAAAGTACTTTATGTCATTTTTCTATTTTGTTCTACATAAAAAAAGAGAATTAATTTGTCCGCATTACATATATTCATTTATAAGATCAAACAATACAAATGATCCAAGTGAAACAATCAAAGTCATCAAAATATCATAACAATATGTATTCTAAGTTTGTCAGGAAATGTGTTATTATCCGTGTAGTCAAATACAAATGCATCACTTTGTAAAAACAGAAAAAAGAAAAGAAATTAGGTTTCAGAATCATAAGAAACGAGAAGTGTTCCCTGCACTGAGATGATACGGAGTCACAATGTGTATTTGAAATAAGCTGCAGGGTTAAGTTGTGCAATTTAGATTCATATGGAGGGAATTTTCTGCAAAAGACTGAGCTATGTCAGCACAACAGCTACTCATCTCATTAATATGTGCTGTGTGTGGGTTTTTGTTTTGGTAATGATTGTATATTTTACTAGCCACCGGGTTAATTGCATCCTACATCTTTCCTACAAAGCGAGAAAGATAAATATATACTATACTGATCCTGAAAATAACGTGGGAATTTGTTAGTTAAACAGTGCCTCCCCTCGCCCTGACATCACCATTGTGGACTCTTTCTGCTTCCTTGGCACCCACATCACCCACAACTTCAAGTGGGAGACAACCACCAGCTCCGTCATCAAGAAGGCACAGCAGAGGATGTATGTCCTGCAGCTGAGGACTCAATGATGGTTCTACATGACCATCATTGAGTCCATCCTCACCTCCTCTATCAACGTGTGGTATGCTAGGGTCACTGCCAGGGACACACAAAGACATGATGAACTCTTCTAAGAAGGTGATTGGCTGCAGCCTATCTTCTCTCCAGGACCTGTATATGTCCAGGACACAGGGTCGGGCAGGCCGGATAGCAGCTGACCCTTCATACGCTGGACACAGACTATTTGAGTCACTCCCCTCTGGCAGAAGGCTACAGTCCATCCAGACCAGAACCTCAGTTTCTTTCCCTTTGTGGTTGGACTCATGAGCACCTTCTAATAAACATACTAAGATTTTTAACACCGGTCACTTTAAATAAGTCACATCACTTCACCTATTGTTTGCAATGTTTGCACTGTTGCACTGATGTGCTGTATATACCTTTCACAATTACATACATTTTTTTTTTTTTACTTTTATTCTGTTTTTTATTACTATTTAGTGTTTCGCACCTTATCACCGAAACAAATTCCTAGTCTGGGAAATGGGTTCAATGACAATGGCAATAAAAGTAGCTGATTCTGGAATAGTATAAATACTACCACATGCATTTGATTTGCTAAACATATTTAATACATTTATTCACCAAAAACATGAGAATTTATGACACACGCTCTGAACTTCTGACATTCTATAGCAATAAAAAGTATTTTGCTTTAACATTGTGAGGCCTCATTATTTTTAGAGAAAAGCTTTAATTCTCAGATTTATAAATCCAGATTTATCCTTTGCAGGCTGCTTGGTTGTGCTTCCCATTGTGTAAGCTGTGTCTCCGGGTACTCAAGTTTCCTTCCACAGTTCAGAGACATATGTATTAGGTTAATGGAGCGAGTGAATGCTAGTTTGTCTTTATGTGCTGCCCCTATGATAGCAATCTGTCCAGAGATCCACTCCTGATTTAGATAAACAGTATAAGAAATAAATGAGGGGATGGATGGATGGATGGATGGATGGATGGATCTCTGTGTTTGCTTGGCTCTTATATTACAGAACAATTTAAATGCAGCTTTTTACAGAAAATTCAGCACGGTTGATGCACCAGCAAACCTTCTTCTAGAAACTTTCAGTGCATGTAGAGATGAACTGAAAATATCTGACGTAGGCATTCACAACTCATTCTCACTGCACAGCACACCTTAGAAAATATGACAAAGATAACTTGGGACAGTGTGAATGGATGTTTGGAGCAAATTCCAGATTGTCAGGTTATTTGTCTCAGATGATGTGTTTGGTTTATGGTTTGGGTATTTTATGTAATGTTTTGTAACCCACCTTCTTTCATTTAGACCTGATTGAGTGAAAACAAAACATGCCTGCGTATTAAGATGTACATGTGCAGCAGAAGTCATGGAGAGAGAAATGAAAGGTGGCAGTGCTCCAAACTGCTATATTTGGAAACATGTCAACACTTTTTTCCATTAGACCTGGTTCCTCTTTTATAATTTTTTTCCCTTGTTTTGTATAGATAAGGGCTTCAATCCTTCATTCGCTTTTATTTCTCCTCTGAGGAAGCTGACTGCTCTACGGATTGCACAAAAATGTAAGTCAGACATTTGTATGGCACAGCTGAAGCTTATTTTTGCACTTTTCTTTGTTTTCATTGGATGTATGTAAATCCTTACATGGCTCAATAATGAGGAAATAATTGTCTTTTAAATGTTGACTCCTTACAGTTGTTTGTGTGCGAGTTGTTAAATCATGACAACATGGGAACGGTTTGTCTGGCCTGTCTTCTATGTGCATACTAATGAATCCTCTTCATGTACAGGAGCATCTCAGGAAATTAGAATATTATGAAAAAGCCATGCCGCATTGATGCAGTACTTCATTCAAAAGGAGGCCTTACCAAGTATTGAGTGCATGGAAAAGAACATACTTTTCAGAAGCCTGACATTTCTGTTTAAAATATCCTTTTTTAAAT
>JBAMIG010000006.1:5962560-5983734 GCA_037177335.1 Kiunga ballochi
CTGTTCTAAAAAACGGCTCATATTTTGTTTTCAGAACATTAAAAAATCTATCTATCTATCTATCTATCTATCTATCTTTGTTGTTACAGCAAAAGAAGACAGACTGAGAAGGACAGAGAGAAGAATAAGACCTGCATTTCTTTGCATCATAAAAATGTCTTTGAGTCTTTTCATTATGATGTCATTTCTCCAAAATAACTCATTTTAACTAGTGTTTGTCTGTGTAAATATACATGGCAAACATGATTTAATTCCTTAAATACTTTTTGTTTTGTCAAGTTTATTCTTTTTCCACACAACATTTATAAAATAATGTGACAGATTAGATGTAATCTCCATCATATACATGTTTTCTGTTGGTGCAACTGTCAAAACAATAAGAACAAAGTGCAGAAATCGTTCTGTCACCACTGACTGCTATCAAGTGGCTTGGTCATGTTTTCATTGCGACAGTCTGATCGGTAAGTGTTTTTTAATTAAACAGTCATATCCCAGAGACATGACCTGAAAATGGCTGAGACAGCCCTACACATCAGATGTACAGCCATGACAAAATTACAGTTACATGTTACTGTTTTTAGTAGAGCAACTGAATACACAAAACTAAATATTTCATTCACATTTTACTTCATACGTTGATTTCCTTCTTATAGAAATTCACATTATGCAAAACAAAAGACATTTCTGTCGGTCCAACAAACTTAAAGTATTCTGTATCACAGCAGTACACATCATACCAGCCCTCATACCAACAACATGTAGCAGAAATAAATCCTTTCTGGATTAAGGGAGGGAGGCATAGAACTGAGCTCTTTACAGCAAGCAACAAAACATTCACCTTAAGATGAACATGATCTGACATTACCTCTGAAAAAACAATATTATCAACAAAAAAGTTGTCAGATGCAGGGAGAGCCCCCAGATCTATTACCAAAGTAAAAGCCCTGCTGGGGCGAAAGGGTTACCAGTTTGATTCAATAGCTTTACTTTTTCATCTCCTTTTGTTGTGTTACCATGTTTTACAAATCAATGTGAATGAACATCATAAATAACTTTGACATTTCCCACAAAAGGAGAAGCACATGTGGAGGGGTGTGTGGCACATTACACACTTTGTTTTTGGTCTACAGGCAGCGCACAAGGCGAAACTTGCAGTGACATGACTTTTCCAGATTATAGACATTATATTTCCTTTGTAGGTATTTGTGAGGTGATGCTGTTTTTACTTTTGCTGCTGCATGTATGGACCACATTCTTGTGTTGCGTGATGGAGCAATTATCTGAGCAGCAAGTGAAGCCATGTTATGCTAATGTTCTACATTTGTGTACACGTATACAACATTTCTAAACCACATTGGGCAGCTGTAGCTCAGGTGGAAGAGCAGTTGTCTTTCAGGCAAAAGGTTAGGAGTTCAATTCCAGGCTTCCCCTGACTACAAACGGAAGTGTCCTTGGGCCAGACACTGAACCCCAACTAGCCCCCCAATGTGCCTATCGGGTTGTGAGTGTGTGTGTGAATGGGTGGATGTGGCTACATAGTGTAAAGCGCTTTGAGTGGTCGCTAAGACTGGAAAAGTGCTATATAAGTATGAGTCCATTTACCATTGGTTCTTCCATCACAAGAACTTAAATCTAATATTCCTTTTACTGAAGATTAGAGTTATGTGTCGGTAATTAGACTTCTGAGGAGGATTGTTTGTTTAATATAATTTATAATCTCCTGCTCTGTCCCAATATCTAGCCACTGCTGCCATCTGGTGTCGCTTTGCTTTATCACAACATTGTGGAAGAAAAACTCCCATGGGGCTAATTTTCTCAATGTTTATCTAACTGACTCACCACCATTATGCCCCAGCTGGAGAGATTTGTTTGTTAGTTTATGTAGCTGGAATTCTGTATTATTACATACTGAAACATAAATCCTTCCAATTCGTCAAAGTAATTCTTTGTGCATAATGCAAACGCTTATATGCTGTTGTTTCTTTTTCTTTTTTCTTTTTTTACTTGTCCAGCATAAAGCAGGCATAGTGATGATCTGCTTGTGAAAGTTGCTTTGCAGAGAGGATCTGCTTGTATGCAAAACTACTTAGATGTTCAGACTTCAGTGTGTGGTTTAAAAAAGTACCTGTGACATCACTGAGCTGTGTTTATTTTCTGTTGCTTTGCTGACTCATACTAAACTAAATGACCAAAAATAATAAATAAAAATAAGCAGCTGCCATGGAACTAAAAATATGTTTGCTTTAGACACAGTTGCCTCTGTTTATGTGGAAATGACAACTTTTACTACTGCTTATGTTAAGAGCAGAGTTTGCTCAAAGGAATGCATTTAATAACAAATGAAATATTTCTGCAATGATGTCCACATTTCTCGGGTCATGTTTAGTTTTAGCGAATAAATGAATAAATGGAGGCATATTGCTGCTGGAAAGTCTTTTTCTCTGCATAGTGTCTTTGTTATTAAAGCCATTGCATGCTGCAGTTTAGCATTTTACTAAATATTAAACCAGAAATATTAAACCAACCTCATCATGACACCTTTTTTCCTACACAGAATTTTGTGTGTCACTCTTTCCGCTTATGTCATTTTATATTTATACAGCTCACCGTGTCACTGACTGAAACAAGTGCAAAAGAGGTTCTCAGGTTCTTCTACTTTTTATCGTTTCTTTAAGTCTGACCGTTTTAAAATCCACATTATCTCTTCAAGTAAGTAGAAATATTAATCTTACCACAGCAGACACATTTAATTTTAATAGAATTGAAATTCAATACTCTACATTTTATCTTTAAGAACTTTTAAAGAATTAATTTCATCACTTCTCATGTAGGTGATAGACACTCATTACCAGGTCTTCTGTCACTAAGACATAAGACAGACTAGAAATAAAATGGAAAATACTTTATTTATCCCAGAGAGAAAATCAGAAATATAGTTTTTTTTTTATTTATCTTTCTTTTAATTTTTTTTTTTACTAAAATAATTAAGGATTTTGTTCTTGAGTCTGCTGGAAGGAACGATCTCGTGTGCCTCCTACATCAGACCTGAAAAAGCCTCTCACTGAACACACTTTCTTGATCAGTTTGTTGATTGATCAGGTCTCTGGTTTTGGTGCTGCTGGCCCAGCAGATCACTGGTTCTGATGCTGCTTCCACAGCAGATTACTACAAAACTGATCACACTTTCAACAACAGACTTGTAGAAGATGTGCAACATCATGGTGCAGACATTTAAGATCTCAGCTTCTTTACCGAGAGTCCACTCTGATCTTTCTTATATATGTATTCAGTGTTATTTTTCCACTCAGGTCTGTTGTCCATTAGAAAGCAAGGTACTGGTATTCCTCCAGTTTAGTTTTTGTTAGTTTAATTGTTTAACTTTAAACATTTTTTTATCATTTGAAACTGCTTAGCTTTTTATTGGTATATGAAACAACTAAACTAGAAGCTGTTTCTGTATATAACCACATAGAGTTTGATGAATGTTCTTCTCCTGCTTTAGGTCCATGATGAAGTCGGTAGTGAGTGAGATTGTTCTCTCATGTTACATTTTATCCTTCCTGATTGGGTTTCCTGCCAACATCCTGGCACTCTACGCTTTTACTATGAAGATTCACCACAAGCCTGTTCCGGTCGACATCCTGCTCCTCAACCTGACCATCTCTGACCTGCTCTTCTTGATCACCCTTCCTCTCAAGATGCATGAAGCAGTGTCTGGCATGAAATGGACTCTGCCCAACTTCATGTGCTCCATCACCTCCTTCACCTTTTTCTCTACAATCTACACCAGCTCGCTGCTGCTGATGGCGGTCAGTGTGGTCCGCTACATAGGAGCAGCATTCCCCGTCACCTATCAGCAGCTGAAGAAACCTGTGTATGCGGCTGTTATCAGTGCAGTGATCTGGCTGATCTCAGCAGGGCACTGCAGCATCACTTTCATCATCCAGCACCACCCATCTCTTTCCAACACTAACTCCAGCGTGTGCTACGAGAACTTCACAGAGAAGCAGTTGGAGGTCCTCCTCCCGGTGCGTTTGGAGTTTTTCTTTGTGCTCTGCTTCGTGCCTCTTCTGATCTCTATCTGTTGCTACTTCCGCTTAATTATGATTCTGAACAGCCGCCCACGAATATCCAGACCACAAAGAAACAGAGCAATTGGCATGGCTTTGGGTACTCTTACTGTGTTCCTTTTATGTGTTCTACCATACAATTTCTCTCATTTAGTGGGTTTCTTTGAGAGGAAAAGCCCAGAATGGAGGTACTACACCTTGCTACTTAGCTCCTTCAACACCTGCATCGATCCCATCATCTTCTATTTTTCCTCCTCCATCTTCAGCAGCACCAGTAAAAAAATACCTTTTCAGGAAGTGATGGCTGGATGCTGCACATCTGGAAAGACAGATTTCCAGCTCTAATCCATAACAATAAACACTTCCAAAATAAAACAGACTAAATATAATCAAATCATATAAGAAAACCAGGAGACGTAGTGTAAGCAAATTGCAAGTTTAATTAATTTTGAGGAAGTTTTAATCTTTGAACATTTTATGTTTTTTTCAGCTTCATGTTATTTCCTGTTTACTTTAACGTGGTCCTGCCACCCGTCTGCACTCGTGCATTCTGTAGGCACACATGTAGAATATACCTGTAAAACAAACAAAAACAAGCTGCTACAAAAAGTTTACTCTTATTTATCCTTTAAGGCAAAGTATTCAGTGTACATTTATGTAAAAACAAAGTTTTACTATTCCCATGGCTTAGACAGCTGTATTTGGAAATTAACCATTTTAGTTGCCATTAGCCAATTGTCTAATTTATGCATATTTAAGTAGAAAAGAAAATATTGTAAAATTTTATTTAATGTAAATAAAAATCTAATATCCTATACTGTTTTTAAAAGGTCATGCATTATGTTTAAGACAATGAGTATTTTTAGATGAATGAGAAATCTGCTTCAAAACAAAACAAAGTGCATTTCAAATTCTATGATCTATTGTCAAGATAGACTCAAAAAAAATTATGCTTTTTGCATTTCTGCATAAAGGGTTTCTTCCACTCAACAAAGTATATTAATTACTCAGGATCCAACTTCAATTTCTGTAGATAAACCAACCTGCAAAGAAGGTCATGAGCAGAGCTACCCAGCCAAGTATGTACGACCACGAGAAACGCCAGTCACCAAAACGCTTGCCCAGGAAGTTCACCGTGACCCCGGTGTAAATGGCCATTGCAAGCAGAACAAAGAGAGCTGGTGTGGAGAGAACAGGTTACATACATTAAAAAAAAACATGCAAAATGAAAAGAAATGTTTGGATTTTATCCGGTCAATCATTTTATTATGCCAGCATGATGTTCATGCAATGAGGAAAAGTGAATTTAAAATGACATCAGCGGATATGGGACTCCATTACTCACTTGAAACAAAGAACATGATCCCTGCAGCGAAGGAGCGATTGAACCTCTCAAAAGCAGAGAAATGAGCAAAGGAGAGAATTCCTGCGATGATGCCAGCAAAGCATGACATAGCAGAGAGGATCATGAAAGCTCGAGTGGCATTCCAGTAAGCTGAGGGAAACAAAACAAAGGAAAGAGAAAATATTGTGAAACTGCATTGAAAAACATTAAGTGATTTTAAATCCTGTTAAGCTGCATAACACATTATATCTCATTTAAAAACTCACCAGAAATAAACGTATTGCCTGCTGTTACTGACTTTTATACATCAGTAAATTGTTTCAATGCATATTTGCACTAGAAGTGTAGGGATCATTAATAACTGAGTATCAAAATAATGCATGCTGGGTAGGATGCAATCAACAGTCCTCAGCTTGGTTCATGCAGATTAAAGGCATTTAAAACTTTTTTTTTTTCCTTTCCAGTTCATACCCGATGGTTCTTTCTAATAAATACTTTAACTTATCTTTAGCTTTTACATCCGTGTAAATGAGACTTAAATGTATGTGATAAACATTCAGGAAAAGACGTCAAGAAAAGTGCAAGTTTTTAATAACAGAAAGTACTGACTGCACTGTCCTGGTTCCATGTCATGTCAGTCATTACTTAAAGGTGCAGGTTGTTGCAAAATCAATTATAAAAGTTACAGAAAAATGTAATATATCATTAAGATTTCTGTTTTTAATGGTTATCTATGTGAGTCCACTTTCAAGCTTCATATGCTGGAAAGGGTTACAGAGTTTGGTGATACAACAGGTTTTATTGCTGTTCATTTATTTATTTTATTTATTTTAGATGAATGTTGCATTTGAATACTCTCACAAAATTTGTAGCTGATGTCGAGCAAATAGAGTTTTTAGACAAGGTAATTTACAGCTCTTGTCTCTGATTGGACCTTTCTAAACTACTTTTAACTAATTAATATATTACAAAACCTATATTAAACTCATATATTACCCTAATATTACATTTATAATTCATTACAAAACCAATATAAAGGTAATTTCTACACACAATATAAAAGAAAAATCTGAAAAAGAAAAATGTGCCACATAAACAAACATCTGGAAAACTACACATGACCTCTCTTTTGTCATTATGAGTTAGAAGAGACTTAGCTGAAAAGTTTCATATTTAATATAAATATGTTTAAAAGATAAAACCAATGCCCATATTTGACGTAGTATATCAGTAATTCTTATACACTGCATCTTTAAATATCAGTAAATTCAACCCTTTTAGTCCACATTGAGATCTTTTAGGCAACAGAACATTTGAGTTTGTTTCAGAAACTGATGGCTCTAATTTGCTTTGATTCAGGGTTATTTTTACATTTCTGCACATAATTACAACCTCTAAGAAAGCAACTGACAGCAGTGATTTTGGGGTTTGGTCCGCAAGCATTTCCCCACTTACCAATGCTGTCTGTTTGCATGTAGCATTTGCCAGACATGCAGTATCTCCACAGCCCCTGATGGGCAAAGCTGCCGGACAGCCGGTACTGCATCCAGTAGTCTGTGGCTGTGGAGACCACCAGCAAGATGTTTCCCACGATGGCACAAAACAGGCCACCTCCCATGAAGCTGTACATCATCAGTGACACTATGATGTCGGCCAAGGCTTTATGCACTAAGATAAAGACAAGGAGATGAAAGTCAGAGCGGTTTTAGAAAAAGATTTGCAGCTTTTGTTTGATTTTGATTTGTCTGTTATGAGTTAATCACAAACATCACTCTACTGCCTTGGTTTAAAAGCAGAATATTTACACTCAGAATTCCTCTCGAGATTTAGATTCAGAAACATTTAACTTAAACTCCTGGCAACAAGGTGGGAAACAAACCCTTGCAACCTGTCAACAGCGGCCTGTTTGTGCAAATAACAACTCATTGCATCATCGGATCCCCTCCTCAAATAAATACCAGGACAACAGCTGTATTAGACATTTAGAGTTGCTGTCTCAAAAACAACACTATCTGTGGTTGTTTAAGCCTCTATTTAATTATACATTTACAAAACTATGTATGCCGCAAGGTAGTTCAAACTGATTGACAGCTTTGGGTCTAATCACGAAAAAGAAAACTCAAATGGGAAAAAAAGCCAGTTATTTAGATAAAAAGTTTAAAAAGAGTGCTAAGCTAAAAAACAAAGTGATGGATGATAAAAAAAATTAAGCATAAGTGAAATATAAATGAATGAATTAATAGATATGTCAAAAAATTGTGCAACTGTAGTAAATGCTTCACTATGTTGGTAGAAAGTATACATTTTATAAATTCCTATACTTAATGCATAGTAACACCACCTATAGATGTTGGTTGTTGATTGAATTTAAAACAGCTATATATAAAGTTAATCTACATGTAAAAAAAATCAATTTAGATAAAAAAATGTTATATATTTTAATGCAAAGCAGGACAATTATATGTATATAAATAGTATATGTAAATAGTGACTACGATGATATGAATTCTTCTATTTTAACTCCTAAGTTTCATCAAGTGACATCAACTTTTTTTGGGGGGGAGAAAAAAAATAAACAAAAAAGAACTTCACATTGTCTTACCAGAATTTCTCAGGACAAATTAATCCCCTTAAGTATCAGCCTTTCCTCAGGGAAAGAGTGAGAGAGAGTACAAGCCCAGAGTGAGCAAAACGTCAAAGAGGAAGCCCTAGGCTGAATTCCAAAAGGTTATCCCCTCCGATTTTCTGTTGATGGAGGCAAAATCCTATGAAACAATCAGCACTGAACAAATGCACTTGAGCTAGTGGGCCCAAAGCCACGTGATTTGTTCACATTGAAGTAGATGAGAGTATTTTTGGGGGTCATGGATGAGGGGCGGGGCTATGATGTTGGTGGGGAGGGAAGGTTAGGGGGCTCTGGGATATGAGGCAGCTGCACCACAGTCCCCGTCTGTTGTTCTATCAGGCCTTCTGGAACTGTGGATGTGCAAAGGCTTGCAGTACTGCTGTGGTCAATGAAACATGCTGAAGTGCACAATTTCTTTCAGGCTGGCAAGGGTGTGGTCATGGGGGAAAGATACATGTTTAGAGCAGATGCATAACCAAAAAGCTGTATAAATTACAGTCTGTTTGCAGGATATCTTACAAACATTCATACTGAATATACAATACTGCAGTTACTTGCAGTAAAAGCCTGACTACTAATAGAAAGGGAGTCATCTTAAGTTTTATACTTTACTGAATTATTACTGTAGGATTAAGCAAGCAGCTATTGTAAAATTAAACTTACAGCTCAGGCTTTGCATTTCTGAAATATATGAATAGTCTTTTCACAGACATGTAATACAACTTATAATTCTCCGATAGCTAAATATTTCTCACACCATCAATTACGATTTATCTTGTCTTACTACAAATTAAGTTTGTGGCAGATTATGCATCTCACTTCAGAACTTTACTCAATCATTTGCTGGTAAAATATTAACTATATTACTTATTTGTTGTGTATTAAAGTGCTCACAATGAATACAATAAATACAAGTACTGCTAATTATTTATACTGTATATCCAAGGGGCTATGTTCTCTGGGGAAGACTAATTCTGTTTTTTACTCTTTACTCTCATTATTTTGGGGATATTTCTGAATAAAGTAAATATATACTGCAAAAAAATGCCTTAAATACATTTATTACATGCAGATGTGTGACTACAACAGGACACTGTTATGTTATTGTATTTGTAGTAGTCCCTTCCACTAAGTTTTAGTTTGTATAACAAAGATTTACTGCAGTGCTGGTAAGTAACATTTACAAACATTATAGCTGAGTTAAGTAAAAAAATAAGTTACATTATTTTTATGTCCGGTTATTTATGTTATTCAAAAAATCATCTTTTGATCACATGATGTCTAATGGCTCTATAGTGCCATCTGCTGCAAAAATGCTGCAACCTTAAATGAGTACATTATTATGTTAATTTTTTTAATAATTGAAAATTGCATAATTTCCCCTTAAGCAGTTATTCTGTGGGCCAGACTGAACCTTTTTGTGAGTCCAGTTTGGCCACAGGACTTTGCCTTATGTCCACGGTGCCAATAGAGAAACTTTGCACCAATAGAAAAGCAAAGAAAATTGGTGTTCGACAATAAGTCATATACGGACAATTGTGTGCATATGCAAGATACAGGGATTAAAACAGGCCATAGAACCTGGGAAACATCATTCACCCACTTATGGTAGGAACTAAAGCCAGACATTAAAGCAGCTCATAATGGAAATTGTGTGAATACAGCAAACCTTAACATATACTGAAACTTAGAGGACTTGTGACACTTTGGAGGAGAATATCACCATTTGCTTGCAAAGTTGTAAACATGTTACATTTTCCCTTATGTAAATCTAATAATTATTTTTTACCTTAAGCAGCTAAAGACAGAATGTATAAAAATAGTACTGTGTTGCACTTTTCTCTAAAATGCAGTCATTTAAATCCTCAAGCAGCTTTAAAAATAGAGATATAGTAGCTACCGTGGAATGGATGGATTGATTAAGCTACTGAACATGTGTTTCAATGATTTGCCATATCAAATCAGAAGTCATGATAAAATACAGAATATGTTAAGAAAACATGGACACAGATTTGTTTGTGCTTCAAAAAAGTACATTTATATGTGTTTTACATTTGTTTGTAATGAATAAATACAGTTACAAAGTTAAGTCTGCTGTTAAGAAATGTGAAAAAGGTTCAATTGACATTGATTGCAATGATTATCTTAGTTATTATTGTGTGAATATAAAGGATTTTATAATTCAACAATAAATCTGCAACACAAAATATACACACATTTTCATTTCCTTTCATTTTATACACATATATGTTGAAATTTAGACTGTGGTGGCAACTCTGACAGGTGGCGGTGGGACAAACATAGGTAGAGCAACAGACCTTTCAGAGGGAGTCTGAGTGGGAAAAAAAACAGAATCAAAATAAAAAATTATTTAACTGTATATAGTTTTATTAGATTTATTAGTAGATTTACATGTTTTTTGCTTTAGAGAAAGATTACCTGATGCAATCTGTTGTAGTCAGGAAGAGACTTCAACCCTGCTGGTAGCAGGTTATGAGGAGCGATATCTGGCTGGGATGTTCTTGCCTGTGAGACCAAACACTAAAGGTATGACCAGCTGTGTGTTCTTAAACTTCTTTTTATACTTTTATGTGTGAGGTTTGTGTTTTTTATGCATGGAGTTTAATCTGATATAACTGTGTAATGAGTTATACTGTGTAAACTCCAGTTACAAGAAAAAGTATGTGAACCTGTCAGGATTACAGCAGACAGTGTTTGCCTCTTGTTGTGACTTAGAAGAAGATCATAAAGCATTATATAACCAAATCATGCAGAAATGCAACAACATGGAACTTGCATCTGTACATAATAACATATAGAGAATGTAATGTAAACTACCTTATACCTAAAAATTCCTCACCACATCACATTAATAACTTATTAATCGACTCCAAAGCTAAAAAAAAATGTTCATATTAGCCAGAAAATTATTGCAAACCTTCTCAACACCTCTGGAGACTGGATATCTTGCCTGATGACCTAAACATATAGGAAAAAGAGTAATAAAAATATCTATACATGTATTTAAGTAAAGTAATGGTTTACCCCACATCACAGTCAAGACAAAGGTTTTAAAAAGCCCTGCTTATTTTGTTACATAACAATAACTTAAAATAAACTTAACCATAACATAGAGGATGACCCAGCTAGTGATATTACATCTGAGGCAAAAACTCCGTCTGAAAGAAGCCCGCGTGTTTTTCTGAATACCATGTGATCAAAGACCAATGAGAGGGCTTTTTAGTTGAGTGATTTAAACATTGTTCTGCGTGGTCTGAGGTGAGACCTTATCCTGGGTTTGACTCAGAGGAACAACAGAAAAGATCCAGTTTGTTCCAGTTTGCTACCTTTTAAATTGTTTCTAAATTGTTTTACTGAAATGGATGAACTGTCACCACCCATTACATCAGAGTCAGACATAATCTGCAACAAGAGGCCCAAGTAAACCACACAGCCTATATTACAACTTAAAACATACCGACTCAGGATAACATACAGGTATATTTCATGCACAGTCACCTACTCTTGTTTTTTTTGTAGTACACAATGGTGTAGATGAGGCCACACAGCAGGAGCAACAGGAAGAGAAGGCTACATGGGATTCCAGCTGCAATGCCAACAATAGCTGGACTACTCAGCCTGTTACCTGCAACATATAAGAAGGAAATAAACTGTTTCACTACTGTCACATCAAGTTGGAACAACTACAACATTTTAACACACGCAACAATTCACCATATACCTGGACCAGTTGTTTGAACCTCGGAAGGTTCTCCTTCAGTCATACGAGCTTTGGGGATGATCCGAAACATGTAAGTCAAGTTTGGATCAAGTCTGAAGATGTCTGCACTCCGGGAAGAACCAGGTTTCTGTTGAATGATGCGGTATATGTTTGGGCTGCCTTTTGTAAGGATGGAGCTGCCATTTGTCCTCAGGAGATCGGGTCCTTTCATTTGGATGTCAAACCCTGTTTGAAAAACCAACCTTGTTGTTCAGAGTTCACTACCTGTCAAAACTTAACGTTAATATTTCACTTACTAATCTTATGAGACGCTTTTATTTAGTAATATTATGTACTTTTCTTATTGTGCTTAATCTTTTTCCCCAAAACACAGCCCTGCCCTGCTTTAGCATCACACATAACAATATTTACACCCCCATCTTCTGTGAGGAGTTTTGGCTTTCAACATTTAGTCAGCATTCCTCCTGATGACTTCTGCTTATATGTACAGATTCAAAGCAGGAAAGTCTGGTTTGTATGATATATTGGATTTTAAGTGAAGATAACACAGCCTTTAGCTTAACAGGACTGTGGTCATTTTTTCCCTTACCTGTAACAACAGATCTAGGTGGCACCTCCCAGGTCAGAGTGATGACGGTTCCATCTTGATTTGGGAACAAACTGGAATCTGAGATTGATGGCCCTGGAGAGGGAGAAGGACTGGAGTGAGGGGGAGCTAAGGGTATACAAAGACTGAAGAGCTTTGTTTAAAAGTGAAACATCTCTCTCAGGTATTGCTTAACAAGCTCTCGTTCTATCTGAGGGAGCATTGTGCCTTGGTTCTGGTAATGCAAGCAGTTTTCCAAATTACAATCTGAAGGCAACAAAACCTTTATTGTGTTTTAAAGGAACAAATATATTCACATTGTTGTATTTTGTGAGTAAAGGAGCCAAAAATTGCTTCAGTAATCTGACATTCTGCTAGAATCAGGATATGTCAGATTGACAAACTAGGAACATTATTTTCAGCTTTTATTACGTTTGCCTGTAATGCAAAGATGTGGATAGAATAATAAAAAAATAAATAATGCCCAAAAAAAAACCTGAGCAGCAGATCATTTAAGTTTCCAAACCCTTTTCCGAGTAATTATCTTTCTGTATTATTTTTTCTTACTAATAACAACAACCTAATGATCGTGTTTAACAAATAATACCTAAATATAAATACTTACAATAAGTCTTTGCTGAGTTTTTGTGTTGTTGTTTGAGTGCATGGAAGATTTTTACATTTTTTGACACAGCATCAAAGCTGGTTTAGGTGCGAAAAGGATTTCAGGGTGTTATGACTATAGAGTAGTGCTCCACAGCAAGAACAAGCTTGTGTCTACAGCTCAGCGTGTTACAGGACGATACTGTAGTACAATACTTGATTGTAAAGGCAGAAAGTTTTGGTGTAAATCTGTAAATTAGAAAGGACTGTCTGAGACAGCACCACAACACAGTTTGTGTTGCTGTTGTGTCAGTATGTCCTCTAGTTGTGTGGTTCTGCTGTCCTGATGGACCAGACAATGGAGGTATAAACTTATCCACCTTTCAGATACAATCAGTTAAAATTGAAGCTTATTTCTGTTTTCATGTAGATGAAAGGGAGGGTTGCTAAAATACTTTAAAGTACTTTTACTACAGTTTTGCTCTGTGTGCCAGCCTCTTATAAAACCAATAGTATACGTATTTTTAAGATATGAGAAGATCATTTATGTTGCGAAATTCCATAGATGACTCATGTCTAATGAGATTAAAAAGGCTTTCTCTTTAACACAAATGTTAAAGATATACAACAAATAAAAAAATATTTAATTAATATTAAAAATTCTTTCATTTTCTATACTGCTTAAGTCAATTCAGGGTTGCAGGATAGCTGGAGCCTGTCCTAGGAATTAGCAGGAAAGAGGCAGGGTACACCCTGGACAGGTTCCAGTCCACCACAGGACTAACAACAGAAACAGAAATGAGACCGAAGCTAAAATCAAATTTGACCCTTTTCTTTCTAAAAACTGCTTTACCTACTAGTTGAGTCTCTCTACTCTGGCTCCCCAGCGGGTTGCGGCATGTGCAAGAGAAATTTTGAAAGATAAAGTTGCTGATATTGTAATCCCGAATCGTCAACTGCATGGTATCACTGCTGATCTGGTATATTGTCCCGCTGGTGACAGGTTTGTTGCCTCTGGACCACGACACAACGGCCTGAGGGGCGGCTTCACTGCTACACTGGATAGTGACCGCAATTTTACCATCAGGGTCAACTGTGGTCCTCACAGCTGGAAGAAACGCTGATGGACTACCTGGAAAACAAGACACCACATTTCTGAATTTCAAGTTTAATACAAAATCAATGGGTTTATTATGCATGATAGAAAAAAAACACACATATAACTTACTTGCAGTTACATTGCATGTTTTCTGTTCAACTGGGTGTTCAGCCATGCAGAGGATAGCTTTCTTGTTTAGTTCAGGAGAGGCAGTGACAGTCAGGCTGAAGTTTTCTGTCCCATTGCTGCTGTTGCTTAGAGCTGGGAATGACAGCTTGGCCTGCGGTGTTCCCCCCATCCATCCACACAGATACTGCAGATCGACATTATTTACCCACAGCACGGAGCAAACAGGACTGCCTGAAGGTTTCTCTGTTCCAGATGAATACTAGAGTTATAAATCTGAATGATTCAGCTTTCCTCTTCAGGTAAAATGTGCAGATTTATGTATTTTTTTAAATCAATGTGGACAATATGAGTAAAATGCAAGTATGCTTCAAAGGATTTAAAGGGAAAAAATGCACCATATTTGCTGTAACAATGTCATCAAACCCAATACAGATTCATGCTTAAATGATATGAAATATATTTAATCTGGCCTCATACAACTGATGGAATGAAGGAAAACTTCACATACCATAAACATTTATAGTCACACTCTTTTCTTGCTTTTCTTTAGTCACAACGTTGAGCAGAGTGCAATTATATACACCTCCATGTCTGAGCTGTAGATCTGTCAGATTGAGGACTCCTTCGACACTGTCTGAAAGGATTTCTTTACCAAAAACCCATTCAGAACCCGGTCGTGGAACTCCCTTAGCCTGGCAGGAGAGGCTCAGGGAATCTCCTACTACATAGAAAGGTTGAGCTGGGTGGGTTTCAACTATGGGCTCCTCTGGTCCATCTATAACAAGTATAAATCAAAGAGTAATCAGATGATGCATAGATGAGCCGAGACAACAAATCTGAATGAAAGATGTTCATCTTACAGAACACGGTGACATCCTTATGAGCCGTCACCCTGCTGAAAGGGTTCATCAGTGACACTTCATACCGACCCGTGTCGCTTCGATTTGGTCTGAAGATCACGAGTCGCTTCTCTTCTATGGAATGATGCAAACTGGTTTTTAATTCTGTGCCATTTAAGTACCAAACCTGTTGATCAACCACTCCTTGCAGAATGCTGTAGTTTAAGGTGAAGTGGTCCAATCCTTCTGCGACTAGATCCGATTGCATGCTCAGAGTCAGATTCTGGATCACTTCTATGGAAAGATATATAAAAACATGAGGGAAAGTAGAACAGGTGGAGAATGGTCTTACGATACCTGTACCTGTAGCTATCTTCTTAAATGCAACATTGTGATGTGATATTTGAATTAAATTGAATTTTAAATATGTGATCTAATGGCTTCAGACTATGTTTTATTGAGGGGGTGAACTTTCAAAACACATGATTTAATGACTTATTAGCATGTAGATTAATCAGTATGAGGACTGAAAGTGTTCTTCTGAAGAAGCAGCTGCTTTGAACTGCGGCTTAAATGGAGACTTCATGAATTTTTAAATATTTCACACAGCCAGATCAAATTTGAATACATCACTGGCTTAATATGAATTTTGTATTTATGTTGTTTATTCAGGTCAAGAAAACCTAAAAAAAACGTTGTAAATAAAAAATAAAATGCTTTAAAAACCTTTAAATTTGCTAAAACATGAAAACAGTTTTACTTACAGACATGTCTGATCAAAGATTGTGCAACATTAAAGATAAAAATGCTAAATCTTCTGGTTAATATCACTAGAAAGTTCAAATATCTTGCAAAATATACCAAAAGATATTCAACCAAACTTGATATTCAAACAAACCATTCAACCTACTTACCAAATATCTTCAGAGTGAAAGTAGTGGAGGCTTTCCCTACTCCAGACTTTGTCATTTCAACAGTATAGTTGTTATTAAAGTTTAGTGGCACATTTATAAAGGTAAGAGATCCATCTTTTTCCATTCTGAGCACGTCCCGGCTGCTTGAGGCTATGTCTGGGGAAAAGTTGGCGTTTATTGTCCATGTGGCAACTGGTAGCTGTCCTTTAAACCAGGTAACTGCTGGATCAGTAGCACCACTTAAAGACACAGCCAGGGTCACATTGCTGCCAGCTAAAACATTCACAAGAGAAGAACCAGACGGAGAAACCAGCAGTTCCATGTTGGCTCCTGGTGGGAGGCACAAAACTTATTTAAAGTTTATTTTTCTATAAATGGTTACAGGACCTGTGGGCTCAGAGGACATGATCCAAGAATTTTAACTGGGAATGCCATGGGACACATGAATGTGCTTATGGAGCCTGTTTATAGGCTATTAATAAAAATTCAAAACCTTCTGACACAACGTCTTAATTTTAAGGAAAATACTGTAAACAGAACAATCTTTCGTAAAAGCTTTAATGTAAAAATGTACAAACTAAATTTAAACCTCACCTTGAAGTGTAAAACAAAGCAAAATAGCCTGAAAAACTGACTTTAACCTGTTATATTCCCCCAGCAGCGTCATTTCCACAGGACAGACAAGCGACTTCAAAAGCAGCGTAATACAATTAAAATGTTTAAAATTAAATAATAACAAATCGGATCAAACCACTAGTCAGATGAAACGTCCTTAAGTTTTCACAGCTCCCTGCACCCTCGAGCAGAAGCCCTGCCCTGCGCGCGGGAGGGAATAGCTCACCTGCGCTGCGTCAGGGCTGGATTTAGGCCACGCCCCTAAATGACAAACCCATCACAAACTTTCTCCCAATTAATTTTGGGAAGATAGGTTATTTATATTTACATGTATATATACATATATTGAAATAGATTGTTGCAGAAAATACTAATAAATTAGGCTTGGATTGGGAACGTATATATTTTAGAAATGTTTAATAATAGGCCTAAAGCAAAAACAAAATTCAACAGAATTTGTCCAAAGAAAATCCGTCAAAGGTGGATAGGGCATAGGAACGGTTTCTGTAGCAAGAAATCATACAAATCACTATCACCACTTTCTTAAAACACAATCATATTGATAATACAGTGCTTAAAAGATGTGAGAATAATCCATCCATTCAAAACATGGTAACTTTTTCAGTTCCAACTAAAAACATGTAACGTTTTGTTTTTTTTTTTACTCTTTGCTACGAACTATAAACAATACGTAAGCAAAACTATAAGCAAAATGGACAGAAATAACAACAGAGACATGATGGATATGAAAAAGACTGGCTGCTTTATTATCATGGTAATGTTCTGTACAATCAACACAGAATGTAGGCGCTTCTGGTAAAATTCAGATTTATAGTCGTCTCCTCTTACTCGTACTGAAGAACACTGTCTCGTCGGTCCCAAACTGAGTCACAGAAACATTTACTGCTGAAAAAATTACCAGTAGTTATGCAGCTTTACTGGAAGAACAAATTTATCTCTACATGTCTGAATCTTTATTTACAGATATAATTTACACGTCTGAACAGTTAAACTGCATCACAAGATGAAGGCGGACGTTTCTGTGATGCATCAAACATGTGAAAGAGATGGAGAGTTCATTCAAGCGGCAGCATAAGTGACTTTCTGAGTACTCTGAGTGCTTATTGTAGAAACAACTATATTAGATGTACGTGTTAGAAAAGAATCATATTTAGCTTCAAATTTACATAAAGACAAGATTATGTTTTTGGGTTGTCTGATTGGTTGACAGTGCGCCTCAGTACTCCTCTTCTGTCGGTACATTTCTTGCATATCCTCAGGAGCCCCAGTCTCAAACAGAGGGATTAGATGGGTACATAAGCTGTGGTTGTGCTTATGTGGTACAGTCCTGTTATTTATTAGATACCTGCAATAAGGAGAGAATCCAGATAAGTAACCCAGAATGACTATTAATATATATGATTAGCTTAGATACAAACATCCTTTCACTTTTCCACTAATAAAAAAATGAACATATTTTGCAATTCAGTGTTTTATACCAAGAAGTAAATTAGTTTAAACTGATTTTTAAGCCATTATACATTTCCTGTATTGATCTACAGGTGACTTTAAAAAAGCCTGAAGTTAATAAAAACTTATTTTAAACACAAATGTCACACCAGTAATGATTAAATTATTTAGACAACTTGTTTTTTTAACTAATTTAATTGAAAGGTAATACATTATAAAGTATTTTCCTTTATTTGCCTAAAATAAAGTTAAACATTTACCGGTTCTAAATAAAAACAACATCAAATGGAGAAATGATGTAAATCATGGAGAAATTATTCATTACAAACAGGGTTATTGGTAAAATGGTAAAAAGGTAAATTGGCTAATAACCACATGCTATTAGAGGATCTTTCTTTTAAAGAAAAGATTATTTATTGCATTCGGATCAGATGTGTTAATACTCACCTCTTGAATGGACTGTATGCTCCTAAAGCCTCTATACCTTCCCTGCTTCCTTCAGTTTGCTTACTAGGTCATCCACTGTCTCCACCTTCATGCCTGCCTGCCTCTGTGGGGGCTCCTCCACCCTCAGCACCTCCACCCGTGATGTGAGGTCCACCCCTAAGTCTGCAGGCTTCACATTAGCTATTTTCTTCTTCTTAGCTTTCTGAAAGAAAAAAAGACAACAGAATATTAATATACAGATTATATGGTACATAAGAGGCACACTTGATGCTGAAGTCCCTCCATTAAATGTAAAATGTGATAGCAAACTAAACTAAAGTTCCTAAAATGGCTCAGTGAATTCCTGTCCACTGGTACCTACCATAATATTTGGCAGGGTGGCATATCGGGGTGTGTTAAGGCGGAGGTCTGCTGTCAATACTGCTGGTGTGCTGATCCGAATAGTTTCCAGTCCACCATCAATTTCTCTGACCACCTTCACCTTATCACCTTCCAAAGCAACTTCTGATGCAAAGGTCCCCTGCAACATGAGAATACAGAACAGTTTCAACAATACTGACTCTAAATAAGTCCAAAAAAACCAACAAAAAAAAAAACACGGAAGCCCGTTTTGAGCCAAGACAGTAGAGTTTCCCCACCTACTGGCTTATGGGTGAAATTACAGTTTCACCTTGAACAAAACCACTAACTAATGTGCCAGCTAACTAGATTTACATCACGATCTGTGTTTCCAGGTGTTCCACTTCTACACGGTTAGATAGCACAGGGAAATTATTCATCTGTAGGCAGAATATTACTCCATTCTTCCAGGCAGCCTTTGGCCAGCTGTGTTGATACAAGCAGGAACTGTTTTGCTCTCACTGACAAGAACTAGTCTCCACTAACTTTGATAAGACGGTGTGAACAGGAACATATCCTACAATCAGCAGTGCTTCAGCACACTTTGGAGTAACTACAAACAAATGGATGGTAAGTGCATTCGAGTTGTAACTGACCTGAGGCCAGTCCAGCAATGCTGCAGTCATCTGGCCAGTCTGATTGCAGTCATCATCTATTGCCTAAAAACAGATTAAATAGTAATTATACTGCGAGGATTCATCAGTGCAGGTTAACACATGTCTGAACTAAAATTAGATACAATATGATACTGATTTGCATCTTCAACCTGTTTGCCAAGGATGATGAGTTGAGCATCCTCCTTCTTGGCTAAAGCAGCCATAATCTTTGATACTTGCAGTGGTCCAAGGCTCTCATAGTCTTTTCCACTGACGTCCACATGAATGCCACGATCAGCCCCCATGGCCAGGGCAGTACGGATGGTTTCCTGTGTGAGGGAGGAATGTGGACATGTAAATGTGTTTCTTGTCATGTGCCTTACAAAGGGAATTTGCCTTAGTATTTACTTAAATGTAATTGGTTGAATTTATTTTCAGTTCATATGCATGGGATGTAAATCATCTCTGTAAATAATAGGTAGGCCTGAGATTGGGTTTAGCATGCGAGTAAAGCAATGGTAGTTCTGTATTTTCCAGCCGTTTCATGCTGTTTTAACCAGCAGTGGTGTCATTGTTTTAATAAGTAATTACAAGGCGGTTACACTACAGATTATTGGACGATGAAGATCAACTTCAACAAAAAGACTGAAACCATTTGAAATTAATAAAAACTAAACTATTTATTTATTTTCCTGTTACCAGAAAAGGAGTTCTGTCTGAACCCACCTGTGATTGTTGTGGTCCACAGCTGACAGCTACAACCTCCTTAATAAGCTTCTTCTCCTTCAGCTTGACAGCCTCCTCTACAGCGATCTCACAGAAGGGGTTCATTGAGTGCTTTACGCCATCCGTCACTACACCGCTCTTATCCGGCTTTACGCGAATCTGTGAAGAATCAAGGCAACGGGGTCAAAATCACTGCTCAGGTTTCATATTATGAAAAACCATCTTGCCTTCAAGCAAGATGAGCCCTGGAGCCAATGTTTGATTTGTTTTAGCAGGATGTATAAGAAGGCACATTTGCATATTTGTCCAGAGATGCCAGTCAGGTAACTGCATGGATCACATTTCTGCAAATACCCTGTCTATTATATATATAGCTTTCTCCTTTTAAAACTGCACAAAAAGCATGTGTTTAATATGTTATTGTTTTGAAAACAAGTAAAAAAAATAAAGTTTGTTTTATGTTGATGATATGTCAAAGGAAGTTAACGTTCTCAAACAGTTTTCTTTTTTTGTGCTATAGAGCCTGATTAATGAGTGTCATAGTAAGAACTGAGGGTTTATGACAATTTCTGATGAAATGTAGTTTCAGGAGGCTGGTTTCCTCGTTGGAAACCTGGACAGTTTGAATGACTACTTATTCCCTCTTAGCAACATGCATTTTAGAAAATTATGTGGAAGGAAACTCCTGCTAAGTTATTTCATAATCCAGGAAAATAAAAAGTAAGCTCTGCTAAGTTATCATATTTGATATTACAATTGAATATATAGATTCAAAACCCTTTTGTGTGTGTTGCTAAATATGTGCCGTTTATTCGGAAACACTGGTGCAATCTTCAATGTGAAGGACTGATTTACACTCGTATTTCAGAGAGATTATAGATCAGAATCAGAATCAGAATCAGAATAAGATTTATTGCCAGGTGATTATCATCAGTAGGAATTTGTCCTGGTTCTCAGTGCAACATATA
>JBAMIG010000006.1:5983834-6022770 GCA_037177335.1 Kiunga ballochi
AAGTAATTAGCATATAACAAAAACAAATAAATAAAGCATGTCAGTGTTTGTTAAGTAGTCTAATGGCAGAGGGGAAAGTTAAGCTCTTCCTAAATAATTTGTGAAATGTTTATTGATGAATCTGGATTTGAGCATAAAGCAATAATATGTGGATATAAGAAAACAAAATATGTCCTAAGCTGTTATTGCAATTAAAAAGCTGCTTCTGAGTCTTTACTTGGTAGGAACAAAAGAGCAGCAGCTGCACTATAGTGTAATATTCCTGCAGAGAGCAGCTGGGACAGGACTGTTCTGGCTGTCTCATAAGTTGCATCAAACACTGGATGATGCTTATTGGGTATGGTGTCCCATGGGTGTTGTGTCCCATCTCCAAAGAACATCTCAGATAGCAGTCTATCCAAAGTACAGCAAACGACAAGACTTCAACCATGTTGATCAGACAAGTAGTAGCCTGATTCTTGGGAGAGAAATGTTCAGTCACACTTTTACACAACCATAAAACAAGGTCCCGGCTCAGGTAAATAGCAAGAAGTCAAACGTTGCTGTTCTATTTATAATTTCTTTTGAAAACAACCATGCTGCATCTTTTAAAAGAGACCATATGACCTTAGCTGTGGACCCTATGGTTATCTGAAAAATGTGTGAAAAGGCATTTGGAAGCTAAAGTTAGCTAGCAATACACAGTCAAGTGACCGCTCAAAGATAAAAACAATTAAATAGATAATTGCATGGTAATAGAGCAAAAACATTACCTTAACAGCATAATCAATGACACGCTTAACTCCTACAAGAACTCGACCAGACATTGTAGATGAAACTATGAACAATCCCAGACAGGTAATGTTACACTGTCCGCAATGAACCTTCACCCAAAGAGAAGTGGTCGGAAGTATTTTAGGGTTACTCAAGGGGAGGGGCTAAGAAGCACTGCCCACCAGTTAAACCAATGGAAATCCGACATTAAAAACAGTTGTGGGTTCTGATTGGCTAAGATGCGAAAGCTGTCGTTGTTAAGGTAAACGGTATTTCTGCAATTTAAATGACTTTGTGAGAGATAAAGCATATATACTATTTTGTAAAATATAGTATTTAATTTTGAACAGTACAAAAATACTTTTGGGTTCCCTTATTACTTGAACAGCTAAAAATGTCAATGACAACTCACCTTTGACTAATACTGTGCTCCTCTTATAAGCGTAGAAAAACAAGACCTCAAAATTAGGTTCCGCTTATGATGGAGCAAAGTTCATTGCTAAAATTACGACTTTCAGATGATTCATATTTAGTTTAACATAAACGTGACTTAGTGCCTTTGCATGATTCTGGTAACCGTCTTTTAATATAGCATGATAACTATTTAGTTATTGTTTTACATAACTTGATGGCACACACTGAAGCGCTCTTACACAACAAACTTGCAATAAATGTCTTTGTGAGAGCGTTTGCAAATAATTTGGAAGGTTGTAGCTTGTAACGCTTTTGAGTTTTAATGCACCACAACTACATTTTGTGTGCATGACTGATAAACGCAATACTTGTAGCCTTGTAACACTGGATCACACAAGTTTTCCAAAAAACAAAAAAAACTTTATACTTTTATTCATATGCATCTTAACCTATACCATTTAGCCATAACAGTCTGACATTTAGGATAAAATGGACAGCTGAAATGCAGAAATGTAGATAGCAAATGTCAAAATGTGCGGCTTTTGGTTTCAGTAGATTAGAGCATTTTAACAAGATGCGTGACAACCATTAAGACTAGTTTATAAATAGCACTGGAAATAATTAAGCTATCCATGTGTAGCTGGGGTGGGATGTTTATTAATATTGCTATTATTATTATTATTATTATTATTAAAAAAAATTGTTTGTTTACTGTATATGCAGAGCTTCATGTAAAAAGATGATCTTGTTCAAGTGATATGGACTTAAATCAGTGAAAGGTTTTCTGAAAAAGCCTGAATAAGACCAAGAAAACCAGTTTAAATAAATGCTTTTTTTAAAAGACAAAAGCCATGGATAGCTTTAGACTAAGTAGCACTATATATGATTTTCTTCCTCTTGTTCCCCCAATGTTTATATTTAGCAGTTATTTTTTGAGTCTTATTTAATAGATATTAAATTTGTTAATGTAAGCTGACCAATTTTGTATTTTGTTTGCTTGCGTCTTTTTTCTTTATTAAAACAAAATCAAGTCAAAATGTACAATTTGCCTGCTTTCGACTTGAACAGGTGTATCAAGGAAGTATTTACTTAAATGAGTAATTCCCATTAAAAAGTTACAGTTTGGTCGCTAGGATTTAATTAAAATGAGTTTTAAATAACAAATGTATTTAAAGTAAACATTAGTCCAATTATTATTGATTTTTAGTGTCACGGCGCTGTTTTCACTGTACAAATTAACGGTTGAACGTGTTGTGATCACAATGAGCAGCAAATCCGCGATCGCAATCGCTTCTGATCACCAGCGACAGCAGCGGCCTCCATTTTAACTCCGACACCGAGCCATACCTCACGTGTCCTGGGCTGTCTCTCTCACATGACCCGAGTGTTTGTTCCCGTGATCAGCACTTCCATCTCCGTCTGTGACACCGAATATCACTTTTTATTTTCACCCTGATGGATATGCTTGAACAGAGTCTGGACACCGCAAGGTAACCGAGACTCGGCCAAAATGGCTAACTGAGACAAGCTAGCTACGAGATGCTATTTCGGATAGCTGTTTTTCGAAGCTAACCAAGGCCTGACCTAAAAGCTGTTGTCAAAACGAGTTTATTATGAAGACTTCTTCACTTAGCAAGAAAAGTGCAAGACATGTCACGCTAGCTGTATGCAAGGAGGTTAAGGTCCCTTTGCGGAAAGTTTTATTATAATTAGACAATAACAGTTTAGCAGCTAAAATAGCTTAGGCTAGCTATTAAAATACATAGTTATGTTATCAACTACAAAACGGGTATATAACTTGGATTATTATTATTTTTTATCTTAATTATTAATTTGGTGCGCTGCTTGCATATGTTTTCCATGATTAAAGACAATGAACACAAATATTATCAATCTGATCCGCAATAGTCAGTAAGTTTGCTTGTCACAGAGTTTATGAACGAGTTATTTGTGCATTTGTTCTGCAGCCAAGAAAAGCAAGAAGAAGAGGTTGTCCAAGTAACCGAAGGTAAAACCTATTTCCCAATCTGTTTAATCCCAACACAAGAACCCAGCAATGCAGTGATTTAAACAAAAACTTAGGCAGGTGTGATAAATGGCAGCATGCATGTTGTACACTTTCATACAGTGATCGCTTTGTTTACTTTATGCACCTCGTCAAGCTCCTGCATTGTCAGTATTACCCCACTTTTCCTTACTAACAATGGACTCGTGTCTGTCTTTTTTATTGTAAGACGGGGCAGGAGAAGAGCAGACAGCTGTCACAATTGCCAGTGTTCAGCAGGCTGCAGCATTCGGTGACCATAACATACAATACCAGTTCCGCACTGAAAGCGGACAGGTAAGCAGCTAATGGGTCAATGTGGGACAATACTGGTGTCCACTGCTTATTATTGCTATTTTCAGACTTATTTTAAGTGAAGTTGGGCATTTAACTCTGAACATTGAGTAACAAACAGTAAGATTGAGTGTAATCGGAACAGAACACAGCTGAATAACGTGTCTGATTGGGAAGTTCTCTAATAAATAAATCTGCCAGTAACATTTTTCCTAAGGTTGTTAAAATAGTTTGTTCTCCTGCATAGTACAAAATGTGAAATTAACATATAAATAACAAATTAATCCACGCCACATATAGATTTAGTAGTTAACTCTGTGATGCCAGCTTGCATTACATAAAGGTGGGTATCACATTCTTATGTCCAAAGTTACAATAATTTATGTGGCATTTGTATATTTTACTAGATATTTCACATCCTTCTCTTATTCCAAACTCAGGAGGCTACTAGTCTCTGAATTGCCTCAAGATATAGATGTGTCTTTCTGTTTCTGGTCTAACAATCTACCAGGAACGATCATGAAGGCTGTCTAATTTAATTATCGTGGAGTTTCTTTTCTTTTGTAGACAAGATGGCGATACCAGTAAATAAGATGGAAATGTATGGTAATATTCCAGCCACTGTATCCACTTTTGGGTGATTTACACTAGGCGGGAGTGGATTAAGCCAGTGATCCATGTGGCTCATTAGGGGTAAACACATCCAGCGTGAGGGATCATGTGATTGTAGTCTGGTCTGGGATTGGCATGGGGCAACTGTCACATGTCAGTCAGGAGGAGAGTCACATGATAGTGAATCAAATACCAATTCTTGGGACAAATAAGCTCATTTTCTTCACTTGTTTTTTTAAATTGAATCGGGCACATTCTGAAGCGTAAGCATATTGTGTCGGATTGTGAGATCTGCTCGTATACTGAGGTTAGGAGTGTAGTTTCAGACACTGAGCTTGACTGATCAATAGTTATGATTAACAAATCTGCAAGTCAGGTAAGGTATCAATCTGTGATGATTACACTCGCTGTATGCATTGTAGTACATTATGGACTTTTAACAGCTGTGCTCATAATGTTTGCCTCTAAATCTCGCCCGTGTTTCTGCTCCACAGGTGACGTATCGTGTAGTTCAGGTGACCGACCAGCACCTTGATGGAAGAGATGATGCAGGAGGAGCAGTGAGTGTCGTTTCTACAGCTGCTTTTGCTGGAGCTCCTCAGGCTGTGGCTCAGGTAACACAACCGCTGCCAATATGGACTTTTTTTTGAAAGACTAGCTGGGTTTAATGTTGAAGGATATTCTGCTTCAACATTTTATTCATTGTAACAAAAAGAAACTTGAAAACTTGATTCAGGTCCATTTTATTTCTTTTGTTCCTGTCAATACATGCTGATGGCAAACTTTATTTAAAAGATCAAATGGTTTCTTTAGTTGTTCTTATTTGGCTCTTATTTAACTTATTTAGCTCGTATTTAGCTTATTTAGCTCTTATTTTAAACTAAGCACACCAGTAAGCACAGTCTTTCTGACATTTTATCCTTTATTAAATTAAGTATAAAGTAGCATTAAATGCCAGGTGAACATGCATGCTCAGGGGTGTTAAAGCAGAGAATAACAAAAGCTGTTAATGGATTAAAGTTGATTAATATGTCTGTAACTTTAAGGATGAGCACCAAGCCTTAAAGCCTTTTATTTTATGTATGAGAAGAGAAAATGTCTTTATCACCCACAAAAACTACGATTTAAATTCTGTATCAGTGCCTTTGCTTTTGGTTGTGATAAAGGCTACAGCTGTGTGTGATTGTTTACTGGCTCAACTGTGTACAGTCAAACGTTTGTTGTATTTCGGTACGTTTCTTGTGGATTTCAGATATTTTTGGTTTAAATATGACAGTTTTCTATCAAGAATTAGTCTTCATTTGCAGCATGCTGATGGCTTTACTGACCCTGCTGTTCTGGCTGCTAACAAGATTTCTGCTGCTTCTGTCCCTCCCTTTATCCCAGCTGTCAAACTGCGGTGTCTTGCTGGGGGGTCTGGAGGGGACACCAGTATTGGGTCTGACAGAGGATGAGGTGTGCGTTTACCTGCTGTGACTGCCTCACTGCGCCTTGCTCATGCCTCTCCCCTGTTTATCTCTTATATATCGCAGGCTGTGATCCAAAACCCTTTCAGTAATGGAGGAAGCCCAGCAGGAGAAGCAGTGGGAGGGGAGACCCGTTTCGCTTACTTTCCCGCTACCGCAGTGAGCGACGGCACCGTGTCTGTACAGACGGCAACTGACCCCGCACTCGCACAGGCAGGGGGTGAGTCGCTTCTCACTCATAATCTGGGCTAAAGGACGCCACGGGGCTAATTAAGCCATTATTTTGTCAAACAGGAGAAGGAGCAGAAGTACTTCCAAATTAAAATGGCATCCTTTTTGTTTCCCAGTAGTTGTAAGGGAACCATGATATTTAACGGAAAGCAGGAAAGTGCAGATGCCAAACATGTCCAGCACTGCAAGAGAAATGTTTTAGAAAATGGAAATTGGATGCTGATGATTTGAAGTTGTGCTGCGTTTATGTAAAAAGTCTCCCGACATGTTTCGCTCTATATTAGTATCATTTCTGAAATGTGCTAAAAATCCTGGCGTGACTAGAATCTGCCTCTCCGAGCTTAAAAATGATCAGAGGCCCAAATGAAATTGTCTGTGCAGTTCATATTTATGTGCTGTTTACTTCATGTCACACTCGTCCGCTCTGCAACCTTATGGCCATATGTTGTTGTCTGGCTGTACCAACTGTCCTTGTGGTTCAGGATGAATTGATTTGGATTAAGCAAGTTATTGGATGTAGGTTTCTGTCCTCTGGTTTGTGGGTTTTAAGGATGTGGTTAACCTGGCAGCACATATTTATCATTTCCAGCATGTGATTATTCTGCGTTACACAGTTAGGACGTGATCTTGCTTTCTGCTTGGTATACGCCTGGTTAAATGCTGTATTTTCTGATAGTAATTGAGGAGATTTAAATTGCAGGCAGGTCTCTGAGGGTTTCCTCTGAAGAGTGAAGTGCCGGGCCAGCTTTATAGATGGAATTAGTCATTCCCTGCTGCTGCCTGAGCTTTTTACCAGTATTGGCCCTGACATCCTCACATCTAAAACTGGTATCTAATGGAGTTTGCATCTTCATCTTGAGACCCAGCCTAATATAGTCCCCATCGTTCTCTATGCTTCCTGTTTGTTCTGTCTATTTGACACTAGATTTATTTTCCAACTAAATATGCAAAAAAATGATTTGGACTCAATAGATAATATAATTATAAAATAATATGTTTATTATTATTTAGTTATTCATGTTCTAGTGAGATACATTTTATTCAGGTAGTAACATGTTAATAAGCCTCTTCTATCATGTGCTTGGTGAGCTCACATTGTGTTACACAACACAGAAAGCCTCACTGAGTCCTGTCACACTCCAGAAGAAGACTCAGAGGTCACACAAGTTCCTCCAGTAACAGATTTTCCTTTGACTTTAGTCTCTTTAATGCATATCATCCATAAATGATGGATGATGTAGCTGATGGGACTAATGCAGCACCTCTACGCAGCATTCCGGTTTCTTTGGCTCAGTGTTGGGTCAGCTAGCATCACATGATATACGCCCACAGAAGCCAGACTCCCTTAAGGCCACATCATTTGATGCACCTCAGGTGTCATTTGTTTCATGTGCTCCTGTTCTAGCTTGAGAAATGAGGCAAGGTGGGAGGTAGAAACCGAATGGCAGGGTAAGGATGTTTGTTGAGCTGCGGTCCGTGCAGCAAAAACCGTGTTTAACGTGTTTTGCACATTCGATCTTATTTGTTGTGGGATCTTCAGTAGATTGTAAAGGAGTTTGTGTCACACTGTCTTATTTGTTATCGCTGACTTAAAACACGATTCCCACAGGTCAGTTTTATGTGATGATGACACCCCCTGATGTAATTCCAACAGGCACACAACGAACCATCGCACCCCGCACACAACCCTACCCCACGTAAGTATCGCTCCTGTCAGATGCTTTTGTATTATTATTCTTTAAATGGAGCCATTTTTCTGTCTTATTGATGCACCAGAGGGCATCTGTGGAAGCTGGATGCAGACTTCTCCCTTCACCAAAGCCACCACATCCATCAGTTTAGATTAGGTACCATTAAATGATCCAAGTCCCAGTGAGTTACTAAAGCAAAGTGAAGTCGTATAAATGCAGGTGCTAATGTAGGAGGACACCAACGAGGCAAATGGAGCTAAAATTGCTGAGCATCACTGAAGGATGTGATTGATATCTGTGATAGACGTGATTAGAAAGAGCAGATAGCGGTGAGGGATAGATCATTGGCTCACATGATTGAATGTTGTATAAACTCATGAATGTAAAACAACTTCCACATCTGAACACATCTGTGTGCCTTCACTGCTGCTTTAACATTTCCTTAAATGTTTTTCTCTCTAAGGACCCCCTCTCATCCATCCCAGAGTTACATTTCATTGTTTTTCTCTCATGTTGTCTCTTTCTGAAAGCAAAAACACAAAAACTCTGAAAAGATCTATCACACTCTGCTACATGCGGGTGTTTGCAGTTATTAGGATGATCAGGCGTCCCACCTGAACAAAGAGCGTGTCACATGGTGCCACTCTGGTTCTGGAGTGATTTATACTTATTTGGGAAAAGAGAAGTTTTCATCTGACTTCCAACAACACACAGGCTCCTGAGGCCTAATGCTGCAAAGTTCTTGAAGGTCAGGAGGTTTATTTTCCATTGTTTGTAAAAAGCTAAGGCAGCTAATTGTTTGCTTGGTCACAAAAACTGAGCACATAAGTTCCTATAAAATTGAGTTATCTCTAAGTTAGCTAAAATACTTTCCTCCATTTTCCACCAGTTGTTCTTGACCTTTAACGTGGATTTTTCTGAATTACTGGGGTTCCTGTAGCATTTGGAAAATAATAGTTAAAGCTATAAAAACTCCTGGAACACCATTAACTGGCTCTAATTTATTTATTTATCTACTGTTTTAAAATGTGCTTTAAGTTGTGCTTCAGTGATTTTCAAGAACTTTTCATTTTCTTGCTGGCTTCCTTTTACTGCAGCTCTGCTAACATGAATGTAACTTTATGGTGTGAACAGAAAGGTTTGTTGCAGTTTGTTTGCATTTGCATGCACTCAGATACAGTAAAATGTATTTTTCTTCTTCTTCCATGACTGCCTCTGTGCAGGATGTCTGTTTCTATTTATTCCCTCAGAATGAATAATTAATGACTTTCAGCTATTTCAAGTGTCAGAGATATACTTAAGTGTAAAGTAATGCACAGTGACACCAGCGCTGACATGTGAACAAAGTGAATGAAAACTTCCCGCCCTATCTGCCGTTCACAGAGATGAAAACGAGCTGCTGCAGCATGAAGGTTTAAACTGGTGAGGACAGTTTCCACATTTCTCCCCCACACTCCTTTTAAAGCAAATGAACTAATCAAATAAGATCACAAGAGGAGAAGTGGCACACAAACCTCTGCCCTTCTCTCTTCTCCCTACCCCCCCTCCCCACAAGTCCCCAGTGCATCTCCTGGCTCTTGATGTGAGACGCAGATGTAGCATTTGTTCAGTGCAGACCTTGATCCATTGTTGTTAGTTGTGCTTGTGGCAAATATAATCCTCCATTAGGACCTAGAAATTGGGTCATTGTTGTCCAACTGGAAACAAATGGCCAGCTCCTCACTTTTATTTTAGTATCATTTAAAATGTCCTTTGTTGTCGTCGCATTGTGTTCTCATTTAGCCTCATTTTTAGGCTACAATGACACTATTCAGTGGTTTTTTTTCCCTTGTGCTGTAAGGAAACTTAGTATATTTTGCTGAGTCAGCAGGGATATTCCTGCAAATGAAGCGTCGTGTTGTCAGTTTTGCAGTCTCTTCACATAACCAGCTAATGATAATTAACCAGCTAATGCTCAGGAAGGCTGCTCTTTGTTCAGTCATCCATCGAAAGAGTAAGAAGCCCCAGCTGCTGTCCCCGGCACCTTATTGTGTAATTTATTGTCTTGCAGTCAAGGCCATGGCTTGCTTATGATGATGATAGTGCTCTGAAAGAGGCAGAAGCTGTAAAAATGGCATTTAGCTTTCAAAGATCAATATAAGACCACGCAAAGCTCCGTTCTTTCAAATAATATAGATGAAGTGCTTCAGCGTGGGGATGTGCTCTGATAATTTTCTAGATCTGTGTGGAAACAATAACGCCGAGGAGCATTTAGATGAAATGTGCCTCTACATTGCGAGAAGGGAGATATTCTTTTGGGCCTGCACGTTTGACTTATCAGACAGGCGTCCACATTTTGTACGTTTGCTGTTGGACAGATGCTTTTTTACAGCTGGAATCCCATTTAGATATATTGAGATACAAGAGAGAGAGCCGGGTTATTTAAAACGAAACAATCTGCAGTTGAATGGGGTCAATAGGAGCCATGTTTTTCTGCTGGAGAGCAAGGAGGTCTTACAGATGGACCCAGACAAAGGGGGACCTTTTTAGCTATTTTATCTACTTAATGTAGAGCGCTGACTTTTTTTATTTAATGAGTAATAAGTGGAATAATTTTCTACCATTTCTCTACATCGCTTCTAATTTTGAATCGATTCTTGAAGTATTTTCGATTGGTGAAGTAGGAAGATGGCAGACTTGCAGAGTAGTTCACAGATAATACTTTGGCATGTTATTGGCTTGTTCCCAGCTCAGGGATTTAATTAAGCGAATCCTGAGGGAAGCTGCAGGGACAGGAGACGCTTGTGTCATTAGGTGGACACTCAGACTCAGAGAAACAGCATCTGGTTTTCTACATTGTGGTAATTTAACAGAATAATGGAGCGGTGCCCTCCTTCCATGCTTCACCTGGGGAGAGGGCAGCCAGATGAAGGTTGACCTTGTCTCAGCATTCCCTTTTCAGCATTGGGCTTATACGGTTCCACATGCTCACATCTTTCTGCCAAAGGCAGCACGCAACTTTGAAAGCTTGATTAAAATGTGATGACAGGAGCCTTTAAAGATAATGGCAAAGACTGTTAATGATATCAGACACAGAATTATTTGATTTATAGATGTTGGGACTGTTTGTATGATGCTCAGATATGAAAGATTTAGTTGTTTATAAAAAGTATTTTTTTCCTGCTTTCTGCAGGAAAATGGACGGACCTCGAACTCCAAGAGATGAAAGAAGAAGAGCTCAGCATAATGAAGGTAGGTAATTAGATGTGATTATGGCTTTTGATTTCATCCGACGCCACAATGCAGTGTAGTGCCTAAATGGAGCATTTTCTGTTGAGTCGCCTCTGTTAAAATATGCATGGGACTAAATCAGAACATGTTTGAACCGTCCACTAGAGGCTGCTGTTGAGCTATCACTCAGGAAGGATGTTTACTACATCAGACGTGTTTTTCTGCATGTCAAGTATAAAAGAAAATCTATATTTAATGCTATTATTTTTTTAAATTGTTTTTTCTTTCTTAATCAGTCGAGAGGCGGCGAAGAGACAAGATCAACAACTGGATTGTTACACTTTCCAAGATCATCCCCGACTGCAATATGGACAGCACCAAGACTGGAGCAGTAAGACATCTCGCTCGACCCTTTACTGCTGCCATTTTATATATCCTTTTTTCAGCTGTGTTCAAATGTCACATCTCTGTCCCTTTTTAGAGCAAAGGAGGCATCCTGTCTAAAGCTTGTGACTATATTCGTGAGCTGCGGCAGAACAACCAGCGGCTGCAGGAGAGTCTGAAGGAAGTGGAGAGGATACAAGTAGACAACGAGCTGTGCAGACAGCAGGTATTAATAATGGTCTTTTTTTTTTTCTAGCCCAGAAATGTGGCATGAAGTGAAGTTTTATTGACTTGAGTAATGTGTAAAGAGGGTCTATGAATGATGATTCAAAATCTTCCTTTGAGGTGGTCAACTTGCAGCAGATAAATAAATCGGTGCATAATAAGGTGCCCTTAGTGGACCGCCAAAGATTTCCCCTGCAATGAATCGATTGGTTTGCTTTGTGATGCCCTGCAACATTCAACGGTTAAGTCTCAGAAGTAAGAAATCCTCCCGGCCCCATATGCATCTTCATAACTCGAAAACAACCAACCCCCCCTCCTTCCCGATACTCCTGGCTGTAAGGTTAATCGTCACAGCCTGACGAAGAGGATCAAAGAGTTTGCTCTCTTATAATGAGAAGTGTTACCTGAAATCAGTGCTTTCGAGAGACTCGGAATAATTCACACAGGGGTTGTGTGAGAGCTAAGTGCATGCTAATGCACTCAAAGTATTGAGAAATGTTGGAGCTTTGAGGCTGCCACATCTCCCTCTTGAATCCCCAGCCTGCAAGGCACTCAGCAATAAATTCTTATTCTGATGCTCAAAGTATTACATCCTTCCCTCGCTCCCTTGTTGGAGCGGCAGCAAAGTCTGAATTCACCCAGAGGAAATGAAGCAGAGATGACATACCTCAAGATTTGATAATCCAGTTGGTTGTGGAAAGGGATGCACTGAATAAAGTTATTGTATCTGATCCTTGCTTTACACTTTGCTTTGTATGCCTTAATGTCCGCCTTTCTAAGCCTTCATACACAAAAGTTTGTGGATATTTTGCTCTTATTGGTATAAAAACTGCTGATTCATTTAGCCTTTTTGGTCTTTTAGATCGAAGAGCTAAAGAATGAGAATGCGCTACTTCGAGCACAGCTCCAGCAGCACGGCATCGAGATGGTCGGAGAGACTCCGCCCCAGTAAACGGAAAGAGCCAGAACCGGCCACTTAAACATGTAACTGAAGCGGAGGACAACAGGCGGCATGTTTTGGAAAAAAGACTCGTGAAGAATCGCTTTCTCTGTAGTGATTGCTTCATCCCTGGGTTCCCAGGTCGCGAACTCTTCACCAGCCATTTGTGGCTGCACTTGACTGTTCCAGTCCTGTTGAGATAACCACCTGTTGCAGCTCGGTAGAAAAAAGAGGTCCACTCACCTCCATCAGAGTGCTTTACTGGCACTAAGATGCAACTCTGCTGATCTTCTCCTGTGTGTTTATGTAGCCTCATCCACGGACTATATCTGTCCCTAACGTTTGCTCCCTTACCCCATCATGTTTTCTCCCCCAGTTCTTAATTTTGTCATAGTTTTTGCTTTTATTCTGTTTGTGTTATGTTGTTATTTTTTTAGCTTGTTTAATTTATTAGTCCGCTTGCTGACAAAAGCTTTGATGGAGACCAGTTACGTTGAAACTCGCGCACCCCAGAGAGGCAGTCTGAATTTTAAACGAGAAAGCATCAAAGTATGGAAAACATGCTTCTTGAGACAGAAATAATGTGACACACATAGCTTACCTAAACCCAAAGACAAACAAGGAGTTGTGCAAGCTGATGCCTCTCAGCTGATTTATGTAAATATGATTTCACATGTTTTAATACAGATGTTACAGAATGTTGGAGCAGATTATCTCTGGGAGACAACAATCAATAACCCATTAACTCCATGCTGCCCCTTGGTCATAATGATGATGTGTGCAAATATGGTGGAAAATAGACAGCGGTATACTTGAAATGTTGGGCATTTGCTGGACAGAGAAAGACTATAAAAGAAAAACTCATTTGTAAAGTAAGGTGCTCTAAAAGCGTGGGACGCTCTGCATCATCGACTGGAGGCGAGTGCCGTGCTGATCCCGACTTTTGCCAAATCATTTTCAGGTACCATAGTTTTATTTTCATCCTGTCCTCTTGTGTGATTTAAGGGGTGTCTCAGTACATGTAAGAATAATTCCCACATGCTTCAGTTCAAGCTGTTTGCTCTATTTCAGTATTGCGACTCTTCAAATGGAGGGAGGGAGGGAGGGAGGGAGGGGTGGTACCCTGGAGAACAGTGCTGAAAAACTCTGCTCGCTATGGAAAAGGAGTACACAGAAACACTGCGTTGCACTTTTAGTTGAGCACAACTCATTTTCCAAGAAAAGACTGGAGAGCTGAGGAGTGGAAAACTTAGTAAGGATCCAGCATTTTTCTGCGGCCACTCAGGCGAACAATAACTAAACTAATTGGATGCACAAACGGCAAAACCCAATATTAACATTGTCGATGAGTTTATGAATGGAAATGCATGATGTGTTTTTTTTCTTCTGCTTTGGGCAGCACGAGTGAAAGAGGAAGAGAGAGATCAAGCTCTGAAGCCACTAATTAGTGTGTGTGATTGTTCTTTCCTGTTTTAGCGACTCAGGATGCAGAAAAACGAACACAACACTCCGCCCCGTGGTAAAAACAGGCAGAATATTAGATTTTAATATGAGACTCTGTAAGTTAACAGCTTGTGCTTTTCAAAGTGCTATTCTGCTACAACTGCTAGGAACCTGATAGGAGTAGTGAAAGTGTGTGATCTATCAAACGAGGCTCATGGCCAAAGCTAAATGATAGATGTGCAGTATTATTTAGTTTATTTGTTTGGTTTTTTTGTACACCTCAGAGGGAGCAGGAAATGTAAGGACGTGCATATTACTTTGGAAGAAGGGTTTTTTTCACAAATGAAAGGTAATATGTGGCTAATTTTATTTCTTGCTTTTCTTTTTTGAAATGGCAAAATGAAGGAAAAAGCTTTCTCTGTAGCAGCCTCACCGTTCTCAGGTTAGAGACATCTTTTCTAAGTAAAATGGTGGAAAATAAAACTTTCACTATTTAATAATCTGGTTTGACTGGTTGCGGTTCATTCCTCTTAAAAGTTTTCCTTCATTTAAGTGGTTAAAAATATCAATATTTTTTAATTATATAGTAATAATAATAAATATAAGCTTTATGTAAATTTTTATCACATTTTTATCCCACCTTGCAATTACCTTTAACAAATATTTAAGCAGAATTAGCATAAAAACAAGTCTTAACATTAAAAAAAAAGAAGATCCTGACTGGTTTTGAATAGTTTATCCCAGTTTGAGTGGCAGTGCTGTCAACAAACCCACTGACTAAAATAAAGATTCCAATCATGGTAAGTCCAGCTTAGTGCTCAGAAGGATTTAACTTCCCGTCTCTTAATGAAGCTGCATCCATCAATAAGAAACTAATTAACAAAATGAGATTTCAGGGTCTTTCAGATGAACCCTGATATTCTTTAGTTTAGCAGGATCTCCTCTAGGTGAGTCCGCTGCTACACCAATAACCGCTGTAACTGAGTGATCCTGAGAAATTCTGTTGGGGTTTTCACCTGTAGATTGCCCTGCAGCAAAATGATGAATTCAAATGACCCATCAGTGTAAAAAAAAAAAAAAAAGACTGCTGAGATTTACCCTCTATGTTGTCTCATAGCAGGCATTTTGACATGTCACGATGAGAAAGCATGGACTTCACTGATAACGTGACGGGATTTCACTCCAGCTTGCAGCCTGATCCTGCTATTGTACTCACCAGGTAGCTGTCCAGAGCAGTGTGAGACATTCAACCCGAGCCATCTTTACCCAAACTGCGATCTGAGTCAGAGTTTAGTAATTGGCATGTTTTGATCCTTAATGCGGATCTGGATGTATTCTTTTGAAGTAGAATTCACATGTCTATGTTATAGACGACGTGTCTGCAGGAATTGTATTTGCACTGATTAACACATCAGTAAACTTGAAACCTGTTAGTAGTTTGGAGGCACAGAGGGCACCTTGGCTTAGACAGATCAATAGTAGATAAAAGGCATATCTAAGCACTGAGTAAGGCTGAGTTTGACACAGTCGATCTGAAACACGTCGGTAACCTTCTGCTGCTCCTAAAAGAACAACAGTGGAGATATGGATGTCTTTGATGCTGTTAGCATCTGAACACTAAACCCATTTTGAAACTAAAAGACTCACTAATTATCCGTATTATTAAGTCTGACCAGTGTTACAGTCGCCCTGCTTCTGTTTTTCTGTCTCTCCATGTTTCCAGGCTTGTTAGCTACCATAAAACATACAACAGTGAGCCAGGCAGGCGTCTGTGTGTCCCTGTGTCTGTTTGATGTGGATGATCTCTGATCCCACGTACCTCTCTGATTGGGACATACATGCGCTCTGTCTGTCTGCCTTTCACCCTGAACTTGTAAGAACCCTCTGAAGAGAACCAGGCAGACTCAAAATGAAGCTGGTTTGGGGAGTGAAGTTAAATGGCAAAAAGATGTGAGGTTATTTTGCAGATATGAGGCAAACGGCAGGAATGCAATTTTTCTCCTCTCAGCTAATATAATTAGCTCACAATTAATTGATGCATAAATTAAAAAAGGAGAGTCTCTCTGCTTTGATTTCCTGCTGAAATGTTATGGAATGGATTTGAGACAGAGGTCAGAGCTGAAAATTTGCATGAAGGATGGGCTAAAGCCACTGCTGTAAGATCTGTTATGTGAAGCCTTTTTTTCTTTTATGCCAAAGCAAATCTACCTAACTGCATGGCTGGCTGATTTTCACTCAACTCACGCTGGCCAGCATATTCAGCTGGAAAGCCACAGTTCCATGTCCTGCAGGCTAGTCTTACCTTTTGTGCTTTTTTCTTTTTTTTTGCTGCAGGAGCATGCTGTTGGAAATGCACATTGTCCACTGCTCCATCCTTGCCCACATTCTTCTCTCAATGTCGTTTTATTGCAAATGTCTGACGGAACAGAAGCTCTATTCCATCAAAAAATATGATGCTGCTCATGTCTTGTATCTTACTGGGGTTTACATTAATAACAACACAGCGGCTGCCTCGTTCATAAGAGATGTTTCAGCATAAAAAGCTACTGTGTTTATTATGCTGCTGTCAGAGATAGAGGACAGGCGTGAGCATGGATTTTCTTTCTTTTCCACGTTGGAACCACCAGAGGCTTCTATTTGACAGTATCTTGAGCTGTGATCAAATGGTAGATCAAACAGTTTGAGCATGCTTAAAGACATCATGGCTCCCACTTTGCAGGTGCTTTTTGTAGAGAAAAAAAAAGGCATTTAAAAGTGAAAACGAATGATGGATATCAACAGAATTGAAAATTGCTTATGCTGCTGCATTATAAAGATGCATGTGAACAGTGCAGTTGAATACAGACTATCACTGAGGTGTGTAGGAGATGGAGGACATTGTCCTGTAGCACCACATTGCACCTCATAATGGGACATGAGCCACCACGCAGTCTAATATCCGCTAGTTCAAACAGAAGAGGAAGCAGTGACGAGCCTGGCAAAGACATTGTTTTACAGCGTAGAAATAAGTCGAATTTAGAGGAGGAAAAAAAATAATCACAACAGCAGCAAATGCTCCTGGCAAGCAAACCTATCTTCTCTATTACTCACTCACATAAGCAACTTTCAGCAACTGTTGCATAATGTTGTGGTTGTAAATGAACATAGCTAATCAATTCAATGTTGCTTGCCATTTTCTCCGTTCTGTGACGCATGATGTGCAACTTATCTTCCTATTTTCTATGAATTACCAAAAAGAAACAGCAGCAGGGAGACACAGCTTCTTTTTCCTGCCAAAAAGACTAAACTTAATAAAGGACTATAATATTTATACTAATAATAAAGTTATAATATTGATAAATAAATTAAAAAGCCACAAATAAATGTCAAACTTAAAAAAACTAAAATCTACTCCTCACTAGCTGAAACTTTGCCTTCTTGTGATGATGGTTGTTAAAATATAAATTAACCTTTAAGCTTTAGACCAAACAGTTTCATTCCTACTGCTGAGTAATCTTTGATATAGCATCATCCAAGATTAAATATCACCATGGATACAGATATCTGAAAGCATAAGTAGGAATCTGATAATGAAAAAATTGTATTTTTATTATTTAAAATGATAGTTAAGTGCAAGAGCTCTGAAAAACAATAAAATGAGTAACAAACCCAAAAGTCATGATTAAAAGACTAGTCTATTTATTACTCCTGATTTGAGCAACGCTACATGAAATATGTACAATAAGCTGGAGATGCAGGGATAACTAACGTGGTCCAGTGACTATTAAGTGCTGCATTAAATAGATAAACACCAAATGTTTCATGAAAAGTTAAAAAGGGATTTGCATCATGATGAGTTCATGTGTCTGATTTTATCATCTTTGGTTTTATTTTGAACAATTCCTAAAAAAGGAATAATTTTAATTAATTGTATAAATGCATTTACATTCTCTGTATGATTATTATTGATGAGTAAATCCTCAAACCAGTCTGATCTTAATGACTGAACCATCACTTAAAGCAGTACCATGTTGTTTATTTGCTTTCTCAAAGATGTCTGACAAGCTTTGCATTTCCAGATGATACCAGTTTTTCTTCTTTTTCTCTTTCTTTTTATCAACGTGGCAAAAGCTGCATTTGATTAGATTTTACGGATAACGCAGAAATCCAAAGAAGAAATGTAATAGCAGCCTCTTCAGTGCAAAATAGTGTCATGTTGTGTTTTTTATAAGCATGGAGGATGCTGAAAACTTAAACTTCTGCCTTTATGCAAGGTTGCAAATATGACATAATACACTTTTCTGGTTAATTACAATTCTACAGTGAAAGTATTCTGATAGACATTTTTAAAGAAATATCAGATGAATATCAGCTCCTTGGATCCAGTTTAAAGACATTACTTTTTTGTCTTTGATAATGCTCTGTTTTTTCTTTTTTTCCACTTAGTGAGCATTTCTGACAACGTAAAGCATTTAATAAGTTTCTGCTGCTATTTCAGCTAGGAAATTGAAATATGACAGGAAATCAAAAGATAAAGATGAGTATAAAATGGCAAAAAAAAAGCAACAACCTTGGGATAAATTGCAAATTGTAGATCATGGTCAGTGTATTAACCTCTAAGGTTTATTGCCTCGTTTTTTCTCTAATCAAGTATTTCCATTCTAGCTTTTAGTTGAACTAAACAACCTTTAAAAAAGTGCAATTTAGCTTTAAATTGTCTTATTTTGACTTCTTCTGGGCATGTGTGCTGAAATGTTTAGGAAATTCCAGCAAATATCTTTGTAACATGTCTCATTCTGCACAGACTGGGGAAGTCCCAGTAGTTCTTCCATACTGTCCCCTGAGTCTGAAAGTGATAATGCTGTCGTCCAGCTCTTTGTAAGCCAACATAAGCACATGATTAATGGCCATCATGATAACATGTTTTATCATGTCTGTTTACAGATTCACGTGTTTGATGCAACAACAACAGGTTGTCCATGGCCCCCTTTTTTTTTTCAGGAGGGGACATAAATTTGGACAATCAGTGTTGCAGACAGACATAATGTGTGGACTGCATTGCAGCCCCATAAAACAGGTAGAGACACAGGGGAGGGGGGAATGAATGGGGACATGGACAGAGGACAGTGATGAAACAGGGACAGATGGGGGCAATGCCCTCGACCAGGAGCGAAAAGGTAGAGTGGCGCCTGCTGAGGTGAATCTGTCCGCCTTGCTGGTGCCTGGCTTTGTTTGGCTAGATGATTTCTAACGATAACCCGCAGAGACTGTAAGAGACACGAATGCTCAGGAGAACACGTATATCCGGAAAATACTGCTCAGATTTTCTTTTCTTTAAAACATCTATCTGTTTGGGGCAATTTGGAACTAGCTTCTTTGTTTGCGCAGGTAACAAGTGTCATCTTTAGATCTAATGAGCTTAGTCATGCTTTATGAATCATGGATGGACATCGTGTTCTGAAACAGTGGACCAGAGCCCCTCTCTGTTGTGTGCTGAAACAAGCAAACAAAACAAACAGAAAGAGAGAAAAGACAACTGGATGATTCTCCCTGAATCTTAGAAAATGATGGACATATTCCAGTGGAAGTCGAGCCATCCATGATTGTATTTGTTGACACTGTCGATGCGGTCACCCAAAGCAAGCCAGCAGGGTTATCAGTGAACGAGACAGACTGACGCAGAGGTCCTACAACGTGTTGTTCCCTAATTGAGTCAGCAGAGGCAATTTGGAAAGACTTTGAAGGTTTGATGAGAATTCAAAAGGCCTCTGATTGTATCAGCATAAGTCACCCACTATTTACCAGTTCATCCCCTTGTTTTTCCATCTGTTATTTCATTTCCACCAGTATTGATTTTATATTTATCCGCACTCTCATGTTGCTGCAAAGGAGATTTCTTACACTGACAGGTTAATTAATCCAGAGGTGTTTATCACTGCCTCTGTGATAATGGAAAAAGTAATTCTAATGAATTCAGAGTTACGATTTTCACTTGAAACGGTTGTCAGTTTGATATATTATCATTATGTCCGACTATTTTTAAAAAAAAGGTGTTATTTTAATATGTTTCAAATACTAATTATTCTACAATGTGAAAGGGAAATGTTTTATTGCAGAGAACAGTTGTTTTTGTACACATTGCAGATCATCAGATTTTTATAAGAATTAATAATGGAGGCACGAAATAAAGACATATGTAAAGTGAAATACTATTTTTAGCTGTTCAGATATAGCAAATTCTGTTGCATTAGGCTACTATCAACAGGATTTAATTTGGTCCAATGTCAGGTTCCTGGGTATTATGCAAAATCGGAACATGTTAAAATGAGGGCTAATTATTCTATCTGATAGGTTGTAATTAAACCCTTTAAGCTGTGCAATGGATATTCCAAAGTGCCTCCTTCTCTGTCATGAAGGATTTCCTGTGTTGAAACAAGTGCAGCTCACTCAGCCGTGCATTAGGTTGACCGGCACGATGTCTGCATTTGCAGGGGAATCTGCAGTTCATCAGGTTGTCTCTCTGAAAAATCCTTTTTTTTAAACATAATTTTTTACCAAATCATATTGCATAAATTAGTAGTTATATTTTAAAGACAAACAGCAGGGGCTCGCAATTAAAAAAAAAATCTCCCCAGTGTTGCAGAACTAAAACCAGGAATGAGGAGGTCAAAACTTCCCCAGTGGAGTTAGGTAACCGCTGCCAGGAATGGGCCGGGCCTCCAGCAGTGATGAGGCAACACTAGGCCCATGTGTGCATAAATACCTGAGCTCAGTATTCTCAACCATCAGACAGCAGAAGGACTCATAAAAGAGCGGATAAGGGTCAGAGCTGAAGAAATCCTGTTACCCAGACAATCGTCATCCATCACAGAAACCAAAGAAACAATTGAGGGCATTGTGGGGCTCTTTGGTGGCCGGACATCCATGAGAGAGAAGACCCATCAGCTCTAATCTTCAAAGGACTTAATAACCAAACCCTACAACGATGAAGGCTTTCAGCATTGCAGTTGCAGTGACACTCGTGCTTGCCTTTATTTGCATTCTGGAGAGCTCTGCTATCCCATTAACGGGGGTAAGAATTTGACACAAACTCACCTTATTTCCTTATTAGCTTTAAATGTTTTGTCAGGATGAAAAGATGTGACTGCTAAATGTGCATAATTCATTAACAGGTCCAAGAGCTGGAGGAGGCAGGGAGCAAGGACACTCCAGTTGTGGCACATCAAGAGATGTCAATCGAATCGTGGATGGTATGTTCAATTGACTGAATAAATTAAGCCAATTACCTTGGGCTAATTAAAATGTAAGTGGGTGTGTGTTCCTCAGAGAGCACCAGGGTGCTCCCTTTATGTAGGGAGTGGAGAAAGTGGTGGAGACCGCACCTTGTTCATGTTCATATCTCTCCCACAGATGCCAAACCACATCAGGCAGAAGCGCCAGAGCCACCTCTCCATGTGCAGCATCTGCTGCAACTGCTGCAAAGGCTACAAGGGCTGCGGTTTCTGCTGCAAGTTCTGAGGATTCCTGCAACAACCACAATATATTAATTTATTCTGCTTTTTCTCCCCATCTCCATACAATATGACCTTTTCTTTGCCTCTTTAGTGCATTCTCTGTTAGCATTTTAAAAAGAATGAATCGCAGAACAGCACAATCAACTGAGGATCTTCTTCTTTTTGTATTTTTTCAACTCATAAACTTTTTTTTATAAGCTCAATGATACGTTTCTTATTTAATACATCATCTGTAGCAGCTTGTTTTCACTGAAAATAATTATTTGGTGCTGCAGAATAAAATCTTGAGTATCTGAATATTGTCAAAAGATCTTTTGTGTCATTTGTTTCTTGATCTTCCTTTAGTAGTTCTGAAGTAAGTAACACACATATTATAGTGGTACAAGGTTTGAAACCATATGAAATATATCTGTAGTCTCTTCAGTGGCATAAATGCAATATCTACAAAGAAATCGACATTTTCAGATGTTATACTGTGAATTAACATCACCAGATATCTACTTCTCTAGCTCTGACAAACCTTAGACACAGCAATAAATGCACTTTTATTTGATGGTACATGAACATTCGTTATAAGTAACTGGTGTCCAGGAGATTTCTTGTCTTCTGGAAATTCTCATGTTCCTAGAGTTCATTTACGGGGAACGGCGGAAGCATTGGCAGATGATTGTCGTAACATTACATATTCTCCACATAAAATGTATATCGTGATCCTCTTGGCTTGATAATCATCTACAGAAGCATCTGAAATCAGTTCAGTTCCACATCTTTAACGCTGAGTTGCACATCAGCATGGATTCATGCTCAGATGACTGCACTCATTTTATCAGCGAGAGCAGAAGGTTGTCCCTCGGGATCTTTGTGAGCCATTCATTCACTCATTTTACTGCATGCTGCTTAATCCAATTCAGGGTCATGGATCTTTGTAAGGCATGTTAGTCAGAGAGTAGCAGAGGTGTGTTTAACAGTGTGCCCTCTACTTTCTTTTGTGGTAACTGCAGCTATTCATACGTTGTCTTGTTATTGTTTTTTTTAATGTAATCTTTTATTTGCACTAATTATGTTAAAAATATTTGAATCAGAAACTTTCACTGTGTTTACGCACATAAGTAAGAATAAAAAGGTTGTATAATTTCTCTTTTTATTTGGTTCTCAAATCACTAAAGAATAAGCAAACCCCATAAATAGAAGTATGCTGGTAAATGTTTTTTAAAATAATATTTATTTATTATTTGTTTTTTTGTTTTTAATATATTTTTATATAAATAAATAAATAAATGAAAAAATTGTTGATTTGATTGAATAGTTGAATAGTTGATGGTTGATTTTTTACATTTTAAATGTGTTTGCAGCAGCAGTTTATTTGTAACTTGTGTTGCATCTCTTTCCTTTAACAACACAATATGTGTCACTTTCTTCTAATATATGTTTTATTTGGTAAGACCATCATGATTAAAGACCAAATTCTGAATGGCAGAAGTTCTATAAAAACCTGTGTAAAGCATTTAACAGGAGGAAGCACATCATAGGTTATAACGTCATCTCATATATATGCTGTTTATCTCAGCATTATTACCTAACTGCATGAGACCTTCCATATTTACATCAAACCAAAGCACAGTTTATGGGTTCATCTTAGGGCCATAAAGGATGTCAGCACATTAAAATATGTATGTTATCTCTAAAAATACAATCTAAAAATGTATTTATGGGCAGATGAATTGTGTTTCAGAAGTGTTCCTAAGTCAGCATTTCTCAATCCTGGTCCTCAGGGAACTTCACCCTGCGCATTTAAAGGTAACCTTATTTTACCATACCTGACTCAATGAATGGCTCATTAGTAGACATGGAGGGAACTGGACGAGCAGTTTAATGAACCCGGATTAGGTGTGCTGGCGTTGGGTGAAACTAAAACATGTAGGGCAGTGGTCCCTGGGGGCCAGGACTGAGAAACACTGTTGTCAGTTCATGCAACTCCCTGCAAACTGTTTGTTTTATAATTCATCACCAGCACAATACAGAACTCTGCAATTCTTTCAGTCCTTATTTACTGTATAAGACACATCTGAAATATACTGTGATATAAATATTACTAAATGTTTATATTATTAAACAAATTTTAGTCCTTGAGGACTTTTATTGCATTAAAGTTAATCTTGCTTTTTGAATAAAAAAAAAGCCAAAATAACAGGGAAGCTTTTTGTTTTAGTTCATATTGACCAGCTGATAAAAACTCAGTAAGATCTGCCTTTTTTCTCTCCTTTCCTTTAATTTTTACATGAAATTTCTGCTTTTTCTTTACCCCAAACTTTGCTTGACACATTATTCTGACACTAAATGAAAAATTACCATTTAACAATGATAAGAGAAATAAATATTATTTCTCAGTTTCAACACACGTCACAAGATTTCTAATTACTTTGGATTAAATGTCCTGCAACTCGTCCCACTGTTTTAAATCAGTGTCTTTCCTTTTTGACATTGAATGCTTGTTTCTGATTAAGAGCTCACAAAAAGCACCAGATTGTGATTAATTACAATCTGTGATCATTTTGTAAAAGCATGCTAACATTGGAAAGTAATTTCAGGGAGCCAGACTTTAATGTTCTGCCTGTAACAGATCGCACAAACAGGCATGTGTACGTACACAGAGATACACCAATAACCCGGAAGGCCCGTGAGAAAATGTCCTGCCATCAGTCTTGTTTTGACAATAATAATCATTGCCTAATGATGGGTGGTCATTTTATAAATTACCATGTCTCCTGCGCATTGTCACCACAACTGCTATGCAGATTATTCCAGCTGACATCTTTCACAATTTATTACGATCTAACAACTATTTATAAATGTGCCTGTCATTCCTTTCATAAGGGAAAGGCGGTTTGAAGATGGTTTTGATCTGATAAGTCCATTTGAGTTTGCATATGAATTATATATTAAAATAATTGTGGGAAAAAGTGTTTTTTTCCCTCACATTGACGCTATTTAGCATGTTGAAAGCCATTAATGCCAGTTTTACATAATATCTGAATGGTTTCATTGACGGGTGAATTTAAAATTGACAAAGATAAAAAATATTTCAGAAACGACTAAAGGTTAAAACACACACTACACTCAATGCACTTGGCCTTCCTTCAGTATTATTTCTAGCTATACTAAGAGTTACCCTTGGAATCAGGTGGCTGCCAAGGTCCAGCTGTTGCACATCATGGAAAACCTCTCAATACTACAGTGACAGAGAAGTGAATAAACCCCGAAAATGTCCCATTCAAGTCCACGTTCATGCACTAAAATCAGCTGGCCTACATAATACAGCCCCGGTTCAGACCTTTAATTTGTCCAAGACAGTTAAATGCAAAAGAAAAGAGAGTCATCAAAAGAAAATCAACACAGCTGTCGGCAAATAGGACTTCAATAAGAAATTTTAATGACCCAACGAGAACGAATGCCGAAGGCATAACAAGCACAATGATCCCTGTGTTGTCTCATCTTTGTTTAGCAGTTCAACCCCAGGCGAGTTTGTTTATTGGATTGTATTCAAATTAAACTAGTCTCATTGAGTGTTTAGAATGCGTGTGTAGAATTATGTGCGTAGGAGGGAAAAGTGAGGAGGTGCCCACGCTAGGAAGCATCTGGAAATCAAAGGTCAGAAGTAGTTTATCGAGTAGGCATACAGTTTGCAACAGACGATGTGGACGGTTTAACTAACACACACGGCTTAATGACATCATATGTGGACCTAATGGATAAGAAACAGCTCTGAAAGCATGTGGTCAGTGATACAGAGGAGTCAGGTGAGACTCACAGGTATAACAGAGATTTCAAGACAAATGCATTACAGGTGTTTTCATGCAGCAAACAATGAGAACTCAGTGACGCTTTATGTTTGACACCTCAAAGAACAGGGAAATAACTTGTATGAACATTCTTGACAAGGTTTATACACAAGCTGTTAATCAGTCTTCAGGTTGAACCACAGTGTTGGTGAACATCTGTGTGTCTTGTTGGTGTGTGCACGGTGCACCTAGTCGCCATTGTTGAAACCCACTGGGGTTTTTTTTGTTTAAACCTTCAGCGGCAGCAGCTTTCTGGCTGATTGTTGAAAGGAGCGCATGAGTGAATGAGAAGCAAAGCAGCATCATAAGTGAGTTATATTTAGATCTAGAAAATAAAGAGTTCAATTGGAAATTATTCTTTTTTTTATGATACATTTAAATAAATAATTCAGACATGTCTGTTTTAACCAGATGCTTCATATTAAAAGATGTTATGATGTTTGGCTTATTGGATGTTTTGTGATGCTATAAGGTGTAGGAATAGTAATCCATTTTAAAATCAGCTGATTGTGGTTATTATGGTTAACCATCAAACGTGACTAAGTTTCTTACTCATTTTCTTTTAGACAGGCTGAAACACTGATTAGTAAGTTTCCATACTTCTGCCATTGTTTTTTGTCCATGTTGATCTGTTTGCAACTTTATGCAGAACACATCAGGCTTTTTTCATAAGATGGGTCTTGGTCTAATGTTGATCCATTATATTTTTAAAGTGATCTGGAAGTTATTGTAGAAACAGAAACTTTTAAAAATATTCTTCATGAGTGGAACTTTTGCAAGGGTCTCTGCTCTCTCAGTGTTTTGCTAGTTTTTTTGTTTCTCATTAATGTTTTTCAGGCCTTTTGCATTCTAGTGGATCACGTGTGTAAAGTGTTCCTGCATGGTTGCAGAACTGCCAAGAGGTTAAATGATTTTTCAGCTTATAAATTTCATAACGCTACACTTTTTACTGTGCTTCAAACCAGTGTCTTCATCTATAAAACCCAAAGTGAAACAACACGTTTACTTGCTTTTCCTTCTCTTTATCTCTTTTTTTTTTAGGGGGAGTTTGTGTGAGTATATTTTTTTTCTGAGTTAATCGTTTATGTTATTAGTTTTTCTCAAATGTTTAGGAAAGGAATCAAGCACGACGCTGCTGCCTCCTGAGCTTTGAGTTTCTGCAAATGAAAGCTTGGAAAGTGGTCTTGGTTGCAAATATGTTGACCTATTGCAGCAAATAAATAAATAAATTAATAGACCTGAATAATACAATTAACTGCTCTGAATGGGATTATTTAATATTTCTAATGCATTCATAATTTTCATATCTTTTAAGCAACTTTTTTTTTAGCTTCTGACTAAAATTAATATAATTATTCTGTCATAATTTCCCTGCAAATAATAACTATGAGTTAAATACAACATTGTATAAGTCTTTAAGTATTTTAATTACTACTGCAATCTATTTTTATCAGTAGTCCTTGAGAATCTTATAGAAGTTGATTGGAGACCAGCTTTGCTTAATGAAATTCACTGAACATAATTAAGAAGGCTCACATCTGTCTACACGAGGTCTCACTGTTAATGGTGTATGTCAGAGTGAAAACCAAGCCTTGACTTTGAGAGAATTGTTTGAAGACCTCTGAGTTAGGTTTGTGTCAAGGATCAGACCAGAGCAAAAATAAAAGAGCATTTCTGTTCCTGAGAGCAATGCAGTCTTCTTCCACCTAAAATGGTTGAAGGACAAGCATCAGCAGAGCACTCCAGCAATCAGGCCTTCGTGGAAGAAGACAGAAAAAAACAGAAAAAGAACCTTTCTGGGGATTTGTTAAAGGCAGGTGAATAACTTGCAATATGAGCATAGGAACCGAGGATCTGCTATTGAGACATACACATAGGCTATTTTTTTCTTTCTGTATTACAAAAAAAGAAGAAGAAAAAACACCCACATAGCACTATTTACTAAAAAGAATATCTCTACCCACGTGCACTGACACAAAAAGCCAGCATTATTTTTTAATACAGGACTGACAGATGACTTCACAACCTTTATCTGATCTTTTATGCAGTTGAAGCAGCTCAGTCAAATCCAACATGAATGTCCAGCACATGTGGAAATTCTCTTATAGTGCATCAGTAAAACCACAATACTCTCAGCTGTCGCACCAGTTCAAGTTAAACCAGATCTTATCTAAAACTAGATTGTTTTAAGCAACCATATGCTGCTAACAACATACTTTATGCTTTATGTGCTGTTGTTGTATGTGTATAATGTATGTCCTGTACATTTGTGACAGCTCCTGGGAACCAGTTTAGCACCAGTAGCCTACTAGCTTTGCAAACTTTATCGATACCATGTAATCAAAACTAAAAGACTGACCTTGTGTGTTTGGGTAAGGACATTATGGAAGTGTCTTTACTACAATGTACAGCCAATCTTAACATGCCATTTCCATTTTCAAGCACACAGAGATCAGTCCGCTCTGTATTTTATCTGCAACAATGTATTGCTGCGGTGATTCCTGCTTTACAAAGCATTCAACAGAAAGGCCTGGCTCTGCCCTTTCCGTTTAGTCACTGTCACTCTCCATTTAGCTAACTAGCGGTTTTGGCTAGCACCAGGGAGTTCTGCTAATGGTGATTAAAGGAAATAGTATCAAAAGTTGTTTTAAAGTGAGCTAGTGTAAAAGCTTAATTTGTAGAAAACATGTTTTTTAAACTGTTACTTCTGCAACAAATAGTTGTTATAACAACAATTACTAAGCAAAAACACTGTTTCAAGGGGACATAATTTGTTACCACGCAGCTCAGTAATAGTAGGCTACAGTTTCCATCAGTGGGCTTCATGGCACACCTCCTGTAACTTATCACCCCATAGTTTGTATAATTAATGGAGCCAGTGTTGCCCTTTTAGTGCCATCAGCAGTAAGGGCAGAGTGAATTTAATATATAATTATTATATTTATTAGTACTGAAAGTTGTGACTTGGTCTAAATAACTAATCAAATTCATTAGCCTATATAGAACGCCTAAAGATATTTTTCCCAGTTGTTCCAGCACCCTGCAAATATTGGATCATAACAAAATGGTATTTAATGAAAATATGAGAAATTATGATGACCTCCTCTAATATTACAAGTGCAATTGATTCAAAATGATTACGGAAACATATTTAGTTATCAAAGATATCTGGAAATCTATTCTTTTCCATTCTACAGTCATTTGGTGTCTTTATCCAAAGCAACTTACATATGATAAGCAGTCATTTGCAGTCAAATCATAACTTTACAATAATGATTACACCAACTCTGTAGCAGGCAAAACAAACAAACAAACAGAACACATTCATATTACAGGGGGGCTTCTTTATGTCCCCACCAACACAAAAATCAAGCCAATGCCCATGAGAACAGCACATAACTGTGTCATTAAATGAATGCATTATTTGAGGCTCCAAGCCAAAAACCTGCAGTTTTCCTGTCAGCACACCATCTTTGCTGTCATAGTTAGTGTAAACTTTCACCCTGGAACATGTTTTCCAAACTTTTCACCTTTTGTTATGTCTGTTTGTGCAAGACGTCAGTCTGGTGCAAAGCTTTTTTAGATTTCCACAAGAAGAGGTGTCCCACTGAGCTTTGTGAAGTTCTACATAACCTCATAGACAGCAGACATGAACCCTTAGGGACTATTTCCTTAAAGTAGTCCTTAAGATTTCCAGTGCTACCACTCAAATGTTTCTGCCAAGAAGAATGGGAGACACTTAAAAGAAAACAAGCTTGCCAAGCTCAGACCCTTCCCAGAAAGACTCAAAAAGTGAGAGTTTGTTGCCAAATATATATTTTACTGAGTGTAAGTAAAAGCATTTCAGTTCATTTACATGACTTTCAGATTTCTGTTTCTGCTTTGTCATTTAGAAGATCTGCGTAGATATATTAAAAAACTAAAGCAAAATAAAACAAGATGCATTTATTTAGATTTTAATAACAAAATATCCAAATATACAGAGCATTTGAGGGTCAACCTAAACTTTATCAAGACAGCAGTGTGTTTATATTTAGCATCGACTGTGTTTTTGTTATGTCAGACACATGAAATATTTGGATTTTAATCAAAGAAAATCCTGCAGGAGTTGCAATGTTATTCAGTGATAAAGTGATGCCACTTTCAGTAATATCACATAGGAGATTTTAATGTTTTAACCCTATTTTTTTAACCTCATAATAGTAATTTTTAGTCTACCAGCAGGATATGATACCTATGCCAGTACATACTCAGCTTGAAGTAAGCAAACATCAGTGTCTTCAAACTACCTTTCACTAAAATCGATTTTCCAGCTTTAAATTCAGCCATAATTTATACTTGTGATGATGCGGGCGGTTTCAAAAAGCTCGCAATTTGTCCTAATTATGGATCTGTGCCATGCAGGCTGTGGGTAGATTTGTGCCCCATAGTGTGTGTTGTGCGTGTGAGTTAAAGGAATATAAGGATACCTCATCGCTGCAAGGACGGAAACGGGACAAAGTTGCTCTCTCACTCAATTCCTAATTCACATCGATTGGCATATAAATGCTGATAAAAAAAAACTGTTAACTGACTCCTCAACAGCAGAGAAAAAACCTAAAATCAAAGCTTTTGGCGGACATTTGAAAGTCTGATACTGTTATTGACTTGCTGCAGCTCTTACCTTTAAGTATCTCCCTCCTGTACATCTCATATCCTCACACACCTTTATCAAACATCCTACATAATCATTTGCATTTAGATCACCCTTTTTCTCCAGCATTGCCTAATGTGTGGCTGGATCCACGTCAATACTGCGGTGGATTCCTAAGGAGAATGGATGAAGGTGGTAATGAAGGCAAACCACCAACACAAACAAGCCGCCTAGCCATTCCTCCATTCGGCGCCATGCATCACCTGGAGTCGTTAGTTTTAATTAGTGGAGGGGAGGTGATAGGAGCTCCTCTCCCCAATTATCCCTCTGGTGGTGAGCAGCTGAATGTCGATGCTTCTTCATGCCTCTCCACGCTGTTTTTGTTTTTATTTTTTTGTCTTTTATTTTTGAATTATTGTTATATTAGATGCAGATTATGTTAATTCAGAATGCTTGGCCAAAGGAAGTCATCAGGTCAACGTACTGATTCGCTCGACTGGATTGTTCAATGTGCTAATCTTCCTTTGTTGCCAGTAGTAGTTTTGCAAATATGTACAGCAGCAGAAGTGTGAGCAATGTTGTAAAATCTCTGTTGAATGCAGAGGATGAAAATGGTGGAGAGAGGGATGAGATTTGTCAAGTGGGTAGCTCTCTGCAGATGTTTCAACGAATTAACCTCCTGACAGCTGCAGAAAGTTAAGCAGAAGATTCCCAGCATCCTTAAAATTCAACACCCATTTCCAACCCAGCTCTCAACCCTGATAAGACCAGCAGTCACTAACACTGACCTGACACTCCTCCCACACACGGAGCAGATGCCCACCAGTTCAGGAAAAGAAAACAACTGCAAAATTTCAGCAAAGCCAAAGATTAGTCCACGAACCCTGATGATATCTCCTGATATCTGAGAGGAGTGTTGCAAATATCCTGTTTGTTTAATGTTTCAGTATCCAGTGATGGCTCCTCCAAGCTTTATCTGTTTCATTCTTATTCAAAGCAGCATTTTGAGGATTGGAGTTCTGATAGAAGTGCTCTGCTGCACCCCCTCCTCCTCCTTCTCCACTGAGGCATGTTCCATGATTTACATTAATCATCAAATCTTCCAATGCTTTGCTGTCAAATACTCAATACTGCCTTCCAGTCAACTAGAGCATTAGGCTCCACGTCATCCTCATAGTGCATTAATGCCAAACAGAAGGAGCAGGGTAGGGATGTGCAGCGGTTCTGGATGACTTATTTCTGAAAAATAAGTCCTGCGTTTTGGAAACCTGCGACACTCTGGCAATCCCATTGGCAGGTAAGGTCTCCTGAGTTTCAGCCAAAATGGAAAGACATATATGGCTTTAAAGTATTATGCTCCCACCATAAGCACGTTCTTGGATATGAGACGAATTATGTGGGTAAGGTAATGCATCTGAGGCGAAGCATAGCCATTACGGCAGCTTCTCACGCAGTTTGTCTCTGCAGAAAACGAACAAGCAATATGTCCTCTTGGAGTGCGACCATTTATACACAGGTACACGCAGCAGAATGAACACACCGTATGCTTACACAATGACTTCGATCCCCAAAAACCGGTTGCAAAATTGTGTCCTCTTACATGTGTTAGTGCACATAGCAGTGTCTTAAAATCTGCATAAATCACATCAGTTTTGCTCAGCCCTATATTACCCTTGGGAGGGTTGTGTATTTGAGCGCTGCAGAGTACCCTCTGGTCCATGTTGATTATATCAAACAATATGCAGCACGACTGGAATACATAAGGAGACAGGGCACATTTTCCCCCACGGCTGAACTATGTAAGAAGCCTCTTTATCTTAGGGCTCAGTTTAATACTCTAGACTTCGGTGGAGCCACCCTGGGGTGGGTAGATAGGGCTTGTCATTGTTTTTATTGGCTCAGACTCCACTGTGAAGCTGCATAGGCTCCCCTGTGTGCCTCAAGTTAATGTAACAGTGGTACAAAATCATACAGTATGGATTTGTCATTCTAGTTTTCCATCTCTTACCAGCCAATCTGAGCTAAGGCACTAAAATGAATGTCACTAAGTGTCGCTGCATAAATGTAACTGTTTCAGATTAGAAAGAATGATAAAAAAAAGAGAGATAATAAGATTCCTTTCACTGTCCTTCCCCAAAGAGACCCTTTGCCAATTGATGCATGTTAACATTCCATTGTATAGGCTTGTATGAAATTATACCTGTAGCAAAGGATTACATTGCAAAACTGAAAGAGCGTGTCCAGACTTAAGTAGCCAAATTAGTCCAGGATTAATGTAGCAACTAATATAAGGAATGTACATTGTACTGTTATTATGCATCACAGCATTTTCATGTAAGACTATAACAGCGTAGATGAATAACCTAATCTGTTCACACATTCTAAAGGTCTCTCTTGTTCTCTGTCTCTCCTTTAGCTTTCATTCAAATCCGTCACCACGAATGGTCGGTGGCCTGAAACAAGCTTGCCCCCCCGACTCTCCACCTATAATGGATGGTTCTGATTAGCTGCCTGTGTGCATATGCTCGACTGAGCCGTGAGTTTAGCTGTGTGAGGCTGATGATTTGTACGGCCACGTGTGTCGATACAGTAGGGACGGATATTAGCAGAGCTTCTGGAGTCTCGGGAGAGCTATGTTTCCTGCTGACGCCATCACATCTGTAAGCGAATGTGCACGAATGGCTTACACACCCCATCTGCAATGAAATGGTTGCACAAATAACTTCCTCCCTGACTTAAAAATGAGCTTTGGGTTGCACTGTCCATCGATCCGACATTTCTGCTTCCCCCCCCTCCCTACCTAGCTGTCAGCAAGGCACTCTGTCTAGAAGCTCTCTAAGCTTGCTAACCTGTTACAGCAGCACAAACTGCCCCATACAACATACCCATATTTGATTATTTTCAAAGCTGTTAACCCCTTAACAGCTGAATTAAGAAGTGTACAGGGCAGAAACATCCATTTTTTTTAATATGGCTCATTTAATAGATTCAATAGATTAAAAAATGTTTTCTACATATTTACTATTTATTACCATAGAATAGGTCAATTATTATAATGTAATCTTCTGCTTTCTGATATTCACCAGAGTGCAGCAGACCAGTATCATACGGTGAACAACAGGGTTTTGAGTAACGTCTTTGCCATAAAGTGATGCAAAATGTCTCAAAAACAGTCAAAATGATACATCAGGCCAGAAGAGGTTAAAGTAAGTTAAAAAATTTAACTTAAATCTGAAAATGTGTCAGTAAAACACAGGGAGACAAGAATATATGTTTGATTAAAGAGAAACTGAGCAGGCTTGCGGGCAGTTGGATATATGTGTCACTCATCTCCTGTGACTCTGTTGAGACTTGAGACCATCGCTTTATGAGAACAACGGAAATGTATTGAAGTTGGTGCTCAAAGGGAAACCATAATTAGGAAAACCCTTGACTGCTTCTTTACCGTGCTCTCATATACATACCCCTCCCCAAACCCTTACATCCTCTTATGTAATTCAAAACCAACTCCCAACGAGGAGTCCTCTTGCAAGTCATATGTTAATTAAAACAACAGAGCTTTGTTTGATTCCAGCATCACCTTAAAGGGATTTCAACAAAGATCTTTCTTCTTTCTCCCAAACATCTTCATTCAAGCTATGTGATGAATGTACTCAACCCTTCCACTGCAATTTAAAAGATCAATAAACTTGTTATAACCGCTGTCAAGTCATCAGCAGTCCTCTGAGATCAGTTTTCATTAGAAAAAAAAATAACACCACCTCCATAAGTCAGAGAGGGAGGGGTCAAAGGCCACCAGGAGGTTCTTCTTCTCTTCAATGGGTGTAGACACTAACCTGGAAAGGAGTTATTTATTACCGACACATGCAGCATCTCTCATCTTGCTGATTCAGGTCTCCAGTGGCACTCCACAGCATAAATCAGCAAAGCCTCTTACTCAGTCCCTAAACATTCATCCATCTATCTTGCCAGTGGCCCTGTGAAGTTCTGCAGTGTGTGTGTGTTTGACTCATCTGTTGCGACAAAAAGCCACACCCAAACCAATCAGATTCCAGAAATCAAATTGCTGCTACGTCGCTCTAGCGGGGATCCCTTAGGCACTTGAGTGTGGATTCCCCTCAAAACATATCCCATCTGTGATTGCTGCTGCATAAAAAGCAGGCAAGGGGATACCCCCACTGGTTCCCTGTGCCAATCTGGGCTCTAGTTAGTTTGGGTCATTCCATTGTTATCATTAATTTTTAAGTGACTCCTTGTCCAACCATTTAGATGGGAGAAGTATTGCCATGTGTGCTCCTGGTGCCTCCTTTAACCTAGAGCCTTCACAGTCAGAGGCTAATATTGTTGATGGGTTATCAAACAAAGCTGCGAGATGCAGGTCTTACACAAAAAACAGATAAATAACTAAATATTTCGGATATGAAATACAATCACACAAAGCAGTATGTTTATATTTATTATGCTTAATATGGCACAGCGCACATTAATCCACATGTGCAGCATGTAAATGTGTAAATGAGTTAGTCATCAGGCTCATTTTCATTTGCTGTGCCACTGGCTTCTTGATGGCCAATCCTTAAAATCAAACAATCAGGAAAAAACACATGATACAGAGGCAAAAGTTACTAAAATGTAAAAAATTATAAAATTATAGAAATGATTTAATATCAATGTACATGTTACGACCCTGTTTGGCAAAGACGTTTTTGTCTTACCCATATAAGAGACGCTCGGTTTTAAAGGCAGTGAAAATACATTTATTAAGCCTATAGAGGCGGTGTCACCTACTTCGGTCCTCAAGGGCTACCATCCAGAAGATTTTAGGGTTTTCCTGGTACAGCACAGCTGTTTCAAATAAAGATCTTCTCCAAAAAATTGTTTTCATTTTCTGCACCTGCCTGTTAATGAGCCATTAATTTAAATCCGGTGTGTTGTACCAGGAAAACCCTAAAAGTTTCTGGATGGTAGCCCTCGCGGACCAAAGTTGGTGACCCCCTGCTGTAGAGGGTATTGGTACACAAACGTGGTCTACAACCACAGGAGTTGGGATTTGCGAAGTTACTCAAAACAACAAAATATTATAACAAAATCCTATCAAACATAAACTGAGATGGTCAAGTCCCGAGGTGTGAAACACAGTACCAAAACGAAAACAAATCAGACCCCCTAAAAATGCAATCAAAAGGGGCATCAGCTTCAATAAAAGACAGACAGACAACAGTCTAAAAACTAATTATTTATAAATTAAAAACTAATTGAACATGTTAGTTAGTAACCCAGTGTGTGGTTTTTAATTCAGTCTTTCTGATTTGTGCGATTGCATTCACACTACAGTCCACATCTGCATGTGATTTATGTTATAAATAATAGCTGATTACTGATATTAAAGTATATTCCCTGGAGGTCCTCTATACAGCATTTCCTTATTATTTTGAACAAAGACTTGATCAAAATGTAAATAATGTTTTTTTAATTTGAGAAATCCAGTCTTTTATGTGAGGTGACACGTGGATACTTCATAAAGACATTCACTACAAAACCAAACACAGGCAAGTTGTACTCTGACTATCAAGGCCAAAACTGACTAGTCCCTGAAGGAAAAGAAAAATGCCACGCTTTTCATTTTCTCATCTCCTCTATAAATTGTTTGTGGTCAGATAAGGGCCTTGGAGCAAACTTGTATAAAAGTCAGCTTCCTCCAGCTCCTGTTTTATGCTCTCCAGTATTCTAGCTGGGTTGATAAAATATCGACTTCTGAAGCTTGTAAAATGTAATGACCTTCTGCCATGTTTTACTCTTAACTATCATGACAACACAAAACAAAGCCACATAAAATCTACTCTGAATTGTTCATCCAGTGTAAATATCCAGAAAAAATAATGAGTACATTTTCATTACTGGCACTAAATGATTACCAAGAATATCCCTCACTGGTTACAGTTTTATTTAAGTCATTTCTTTTAATTTAGAAGTTTGGTAAATTGAGAATCATCAGCCACTGTGGGATAACCATTCATTCAACTGGTTCGTTTTGAAATAAAACTCATCAAAGAGTCATATAAAACAGCATCATGACTTTGAGTCTGTCTTTTCCTCTGTGCTTGGGGTATTTATGTAAAGCAGTATATTTCTCAAATGTAATATCTCTTTCTTCTCTGCCTTCTGAACCCTTAAAACATAAAACCATTCCAGACTAACATGCTGCCCTCCAAACCACTCTGCTTAAAATACTTCAAATACGATGCATCAAAATATGTCATTTTGCATAGTGGTAATAATAAAAGGATATTAATACAGAGAATTAAAGATAGAGGGTGACATAGGGAAGAAATGAGATGACTGGAAGTGTGAGAAGCTTTAATACCCACAGGATGGAGGGAGTGGTAAAAACTGAATTAGCTTAATTTATACGGGCACAAAAGAGAAAGGAGGAGGGAGATGCAAGGTAGTAACTCCCTTGTGCCTTCATAAAAGATAAGACAAAACTAAAACAGTGTGAGATTTTTGAAGAAGTAGCATGAAGAAGAAGTCATTTAGGGACTCTGGGGTAAGACAAGGTCAAAAGCATTAAGGCATCAAGTACAGAGAAACAACACTTTGCCAAAAATTAATGTCACGGAGAAGACTGTGATCCCATGTTGCTGTAAGGGTCTGGTGTGTGTGTTGGTGAAGTGTGTGCGTGTGTGTGCGTGCTCAGTAACAAGCCTACTCTCGGTATGGAGCCACAGTCCAGAGAGCTCAGGTAATTTGACGGATCGTGCCACTCAGGCTGTGATGCTCTCAGCTATCCCTTGCTAGGTATTGTTTCCCCAAGCTTGTTTGGCCAGGCTGGCATGCTGACAGAAGATGAATAGTGGCTTCTTCTCCCTCCCTGTCGGTCTCTGATCTGTCCTCACTGCTCCAAGGTCGGCCAGCCACAGAGTTGGGGAGAATGGGAATGTGTTTATGGGAGGGCTGGTTGGCTGATATGAGGAAAGGTGGAAAAAACAAAGGTGGATGAGGTGTGTGTATGTGGTTGAGTGTATATTAGAGGAGGCAGACAGATGTCAAAGAATCTACTAGGAAGGTACATGACTTGGGTCTGAGTATGTCTGCTTATGCCCTCTGTTTGTCCTGTGGGTTTTCAGTGTGCCTGTATTTTTGTGTGCAAAGAAGTAAAAAATAAAAAAAAGAAACACAGTGAGAAATACATCAAACGTGTCAGCATGCTGCTGAGAAAGGGCCTGCCAACATGCAGTTTGCTTGGCCCACCTGCAGCTCAGTGTGCCGGTGTTTCTTTGGTTTCTGCTGCCTCTTTGAATTGAAACCAAAACAGGGGTGAATGTACTGACCTTAATTTTTAACAAGATAACATGCCGTATAGTGATAACATTTCAGCTGCAGTTTGGTTTGCAGAGAGGAGGGTTGGAGCAACTTTAATGAATGAATGGTTAATAAGATTCTCCTGGTGGAGGAAATATACAGTACATCTCTGAACAGTCGGCTTCACCAAATATTCAACCCTAATTTAAGCTGGAAGTGGTGTAGAGGAGGGAGCTGCATGTGAACAAGGTGTCGGCGTGTCACAGAAAACAGTGATGAGAGAACACTAACTAAAAATATGTTCCTAAAAAAAGGCTACGTGTTTGAACGTGATGATTTATTACCATATGAAGCCAAACTAAAAATAAAAGATGATGCAAAGAGAAAAGTCAACAAATCAAATGTTGCAACTGAAGACGTTGTCACTTTTTGAAACTAATTATTTACATTTGCACTAGGGTAAAAAAAAAATTAAAAAAAAGAGGATTCTGCCCAATAAGGAACTACAAGATGATGTCACTCAAATGTAATTGGAGGTGGGGGGGAGAAGTATTACTCTGAGGAAAAAAAACATTGCAAGTTTTCAGAAGCACTTTTGAAAACCGTCAGTAAACACATTTTATTAGTACATCCACAAATGAAAATACAGAAATATACACATTAAACAAGATTTACAATCAGCCCAACCTCCTATGAGGTTGTTTTAAATGGGCGTAGATAAAGTGTGGAATAGTTTTGTGGTGTGAAAAATACAAATGTCAGCACTTCACTTCCTCTGGAGTAAACGGCAAAGTGAGACCATCTGGTTGTTTTAGTTATCAGCAACAGTTCAGAAGTCAGAGTCCATGACGCTACAGAGAACATCAGTGTAGACACAGCAATTAGGACATTATTAATGCTGCACTATACCGTAAATGCAAGCAGTATATAAGCAACAACATATGTTACATCCAGACAAGATTATTTTTAGGAAAGACAATGCTTAAGTTACTTCAGCCAGACATTGTGCATGTACTGCAGTGGGATGGCACAGCCTGGGTAACATCTGATGCTGCCATCTCTGTGCTCCTGGCTTTGCAATGTTTTATTTTAACAGTTTGGTTTTTTTTTCCACATACATTTTGGAAACAAGGTTGCAACAATACAGTAGTGAGTTAAGGAAGGTTCAGTTTGCATGTTGTATTTTTTGCACCTGTTTGAAAGGAAGTCCAGCTTCCCATTAAACCCAAACCACTCTGAATTAAGCTTTGTGGAAATCACAGGGTATTGTAACATAACACAAAACAATGAGCTTTTATTTTTTTTTTACTTGTTTTGGTAATGAATCAGAAGTTTGCTTTCGACCTTAGTGGATAAATTGCTTTTGTGACAGTCATTTGGCATAATTGTCCACTCATCTCTGCCACGTACCGAATGAAAGGGTTGACCTTTCCTTCTGCAAAAACCTTTTGGTTGCAAAATATTGGAAAGTTTGTTCTTGCATGTACAGCTTGCTCCAAATCTTCTCACAGTGTTTAAATGGGATTTAAATCTGGGCTTTGACTCAGATTTTATAGCTCAAGCCCTCTTTGTTATTATGCAGAATTCACCCCCCCACCCCCCATGCTTCATAGTTGGTTTGGGTTTTTTTTAGAACAACTTCTCTGTCCGTATTATCCCTTAAGACCTGGTATTTGCCTATGCAGGATGAGAACTGACAAACAGTACTTCTATAGCTGTTGTAAAAAATGTCTGACATGCCCAACATGTCTGACTTTATTTAAAATTATTAAAATAAAGATAGAGTTACAGTCTAATCCTGTTATTGAATGATGCGCCTCTTAGAATGTAATTTTTGTGTTAGGGTTTTTGTGTTATATACATATGTATATATATATATATATATATATATATATACACAGTATATATATATATATATATACTGTATATATATATATAGAGAGAGAGATTAGTTTAGTTTAT
>JBAMIG010000006.1:6025412-6035856 GCA_037177335.1 Kiunga ballochi
TGTGTGTGTGTGTGTGTGTGTGTGTGTAAAACATGTGTCTCTCCTGGAAAAATGTGGCCTCTTGTAATGTGAGCATTGCAGCTACAAGTAATGAGAATTTGATGTTTTTCCAAATGTGCAGTTCAAGAAAGAGCCTGTACATTCTTCAACTTATTCCATCAGCTCTCACTTCACCTCTGTCCCATTCACTCTTCCTCTTAACTAACCTCTTTTCCACCTCCCCCAACCTGCCGCCCTCTTCCCTTACCCCGCACCTCCTTGTTCAATCTCTGCACTGTCAGTTTACGGCTCTCGCCTCTCCTTCAGTCATTGATCACTGTGGCAATAGCGTGGTGTTTGCTGGTCTGGAAATGTGTGTCTCGATGGGGAAGCAAGGGAGATCAAACACTTTAATTACAGCAGGTTTGTAGGTGGTGCCTGCTACAGGCAGCAGCCATGTAACAAGGACAGGTAGAAGAGAAATGCAAGTGAAAACATGGATGCATCAGAGCCTAAGCCCCCTTAATCTTGATGTACTCACTCTTCCACTTGCGCACATACATGGAGCAACATCATAAATACCTTCACAGTCATGTGCACATACATCCTGTCAGTATGGCTGGGACTGAATGTGTATGATAGGTGAAAGCTCTGCTGGGCTTATTTATAGTAGAAGGAAGTCAGTCACCTGTGTGCGAACACTACAAAAGCATCACCACACATACAGTCAAATCACAATTCCACTTCAAATCCAACTAACAAGCTCCATCAGCCACTCCACTAAATGTCTAACATCTTTTAATATCTAACCATAGTCGTTCAGTTTCTTTACCCTCACTGATTTATTTGTTGGACCTGCACCGATATTGCAGAGAACCACATAGAAAAAATGGCTGACACGTACCGACTATGATTGATGCCCTGTCTCGCACATCATAGTGCTGATTCAGAGCTCCAGGCATTGTGGGACCTATGCTCATCTTCAATGGGCTTTATTTCTACCAGGAAGTGCTTATCTGTCACTCAAGGCTCAGACAGGACGACAGAATATGTCAACCAGATGATTCCAGTGTGTGAGACACCTAGACGTATCAGAATTACAGTGTTTATAAGACAGAAAGTCAGAAGGTCACAAGGTCAGAAGGAAAGTCTAAAGGAACTAAGAGTCCAAACATTAATATGGAATAACTGTAAGGCTTGGTGAACAAAGAAGAAAAGCCTGGATTTCAGGAACAACAAGATAGATTGAAGAGGTAGATCATAAAGAGTCATAAAGAAAGAGCAAGATAAGCTTTGAGCAGTATAATTTCAGCTGCGACACAAAGTCTGTTGCTGGTGGGATTTTGTTGTAATTGTTAAGAATTCTTTGTTTGTGGGTTTCTAGCTTAATGAGCAAATTAACTCAATACAGATTTTAGTTAAGCTGTGGTGATGAGTTGTTTTTCCTCTGAAAAATATAAGCTTCCAGGCACAACGCAATCAAAAAGTCCAATTTTGTCATATTGTTAAGGAATACAATTCATAATTTTCCTAAGATCCTCTGCAGGGGGTGCTGCCCCTCAAAGACCACCCTGGAAATGAAGAGATAATTAGAGAGATATGGAAAATAAGAGGATTGTTGTGTTCTTAGTATTTCTTGTTTCTTACCTTGATAAAACTATTGTAGTCTGCCTAAACATGGTTTTTCTACCACTCCCTCCGGGACTGTCTAAGACATATCAGCTTTATGGTTGTTTGGTCTGGCTTGCGCCACAGAAATGGATTTTTCTTTTTTGTCCATAGAGAAGCGAGGTCTTTGATATGGCAGATCAATTTTTCAGAAGTGTTTTTCTTTGATAAACAAGGGCCTTTTCCTCAGCGGGTGAGTGCAGGCACAGACTTGGACCTCACCCAGCGCAGGTTGGAACAAGAGCAGTCAAAGAAATTATAGAGAAAATAGAGAAAAGAGAGAGGGAGGAAGAGGGAGGAAGGAAAAGAACAGATGAAGATGAAGGTAGCAGCAATGAAGAGTAGAGAATAAATATTTATGCCCTGTGATGTTTCTGCGTGACGGGTTCTACATTTTATTTGAATGTGCTACACCTCAACCATGAGGAATATGCAGTGAATTACACACCACCCCAATAAAACACATTACTGGACTTGGAACGGGAAAAAAAAGGTTTGAAGAAGGGAGAAAATGAATGAAATATGAGAAAAGGGAAATAAAAAGAATGAAAAAGAAAAGTGGTGTGAAGGGAGGAGCCGAGGGGGGAGATAGAAACAAACGCTGACGTGAAGTGGCATCTGGGTGAGGAAAATGGGACAATGTTCGTCAAGCAGGTCGCAATAGTGTACACAGGGAAAGATGGCTAAAGAACGAAAGAGAGATTTGTGGCCTGTGGAGTGAAGAGCATGAAATGAATAGAGCTAGGAGAACCACTGGAGTGTGTCCTGGGGATACAGTATGTGCAGCTAGATCAGGGAGGGGAGTAGGCTGTGGGAGCAGGGATGGGTCTACAGACAAAGCCCATTAACCCACCGATAAGAGATACCAGGATCAACCCAGGAAGGTGTGGCACATTGGGATCTGTAACAAGGAGGATGTTTATGCAAAACCTTCAGTATCCCTTATCTGTGTGGCATTTACTGAAAGGCCAAATCATCAAGTTTTCTTTTGTTTATTATAATGTTACAATCAAATATATCTGATGTTTGAACAACAGTGAAATAATCTTTAGTTAGACCACAGGCCTACACAGAATGGGATTTACATCCCTCACTAAATAAGCAACTTAAAGCCATCATGCTTTTAAATCCTTCCTTTTAAACATGTAAGTCATTAACTTATTGTCTGTATAAAGTAGAAACACAACACTTCGGTCGGAATTCCTGCTTATTCTCGCTCCACACACATCTTATACCCTTGTTCTGAGATTTTTTGGTGCCGTCTCTTTAAATCTGAATGAGGCCTGTCATGCCCCGCCCCCCTCCAGGTTACAGAAAGTTAAACTCTACCCTGTTCCGCCATGTTTGTAGCTTGATAGCAGTGATATGCTAATCTCCCAGCATAGAAAGAGAAAGTTCACAACCCTATTTGGCAGATTATATAAATAAATCTAAAGATTTATTTGCAGCATCAGGAGGGAATACATTTACTTTTTTTTTGCATTCCTAAGCAGTTAAAAGTGCTCAAAATGTGTATTTAAGGGCTACAATTATGGATTTTGTGTATGTTCCCTTTAAAAATGCTTAATTTAAAAGCTAACTCATTACAGGCTTCTGAGACGCATGTGCAGAAGACACAATTTACAGCATCACAAAAAAATGTGAGAATACTTGTGGATTTATTGATCACAGAATTTATTTGTTTTAGGTTTTATACAGGCAGGGTAACTTTTGTAGATCACATATTCTCCTGGAGATTTGAAAGCCACCAGAGCAGAGGTCCTCTAGTTAACTGGAATATAGGGTAAAATCTTTTTTTATGTGTCACTTTATTCCAAACACAATGTAGAGTTACTGTGTAAACAGTTTTCATCTGGACCCACTGCTTTGAGCACCCCACTCACAAAATTGCTTTACTATTCTTTAGTAAGCTTTTGCTAAACTGACCACAGCCTTTCTAACTCTGCTCAAAGAGGCATATAATTTTCTTTTACTGTAAGTCCCTTATTTGGAAAAGAGCCCAAATCCCACAATGGCATTTTAACCAGGAAGAAAAAGAATATCAAAATTACAACCATGGTTTGGTCACGTTTCAGGTTTTTGCTTTATCAATCCACATGATTGTGGACACGTCTGTCTGATCCCCCTTTCATCTGCCACAAAAGAACATGTCTTCGAAGATTTCGTTGCCCATTCCTGCCTCTTTAGTTTGTGAGTCTATTCAGTGGTGGCCATTTTCACCCTTTTTACCACTTCTCTGAGCACTTGACACCTGGTACCTGCAGACTCTTGAGGCAGGTCTGAAATATCAGCGAACTGAAGGACAATGGATTCATGTTGCTTCCTTTTACCTATTTTTACAGTCAGTTTGTGACTTTTATATTTATTCAGCTGCATATTTTTGTAGCTTTGTTGACTTTTAACAAGAAAGCCCCTGATCTTGCAGTACTAATGTATCAACACGTCTGTATTTCAAACATGTTGCATTCGTCTTCTACTATATTGAGTTGTTTTTATCATCATTAGTCCGGGTACCTGTTAAATATGCATAAGTTAATAGAAAATATTCATCATTTTATCGATTTTCCTCATTTTAAAAATGTCTAGCACCCTGAAAATATTTTAATTTAATTCGTTTTCTAGTTTATCAGGCTTGAATTTAAAACATAAAGCAATACTTCATTGAAATCTGTAAAAAAAAAAAAAGAGGAAAAGGTAATGGGAAATCATATACTCCAGAGGGATTAAAAACAAAGGACTAAAATGTGCACATGTTCCATACTGACATAAATGGGATTGAGAAAATTGAGAAAGAATAAAGAGAAAAAAAATTGCAGATAACAAAGAGGAAAAGTTCCATTCACATGGGACTAATTCCTCTTGGGCGTATCGGATGATTTGTAATAATTGCAGAGCTCAGTGGTGGTTTTAATCCACAGGGAATCTGCCACGTCTACTGTTTAAATCTTCCTTGTGCCATGAAAAATGAAGGCAGCTAGCGGAGAAATCAATGGAGGCATTTTGCTTTGCTTTTTGTTGTGCTGAAAAGAAAAGCGGCAAATTTAGAAAAATCTGCACTCAGAAGATGTGACAGATCTGTGACAGTTAAAGCAGCTAATATTAATAAGAAATCATCTTCCAAAAGTAAATGAATTTATCCTAACTTTCACATTTTCAGCTTTAAGTCACATTTGCAGGCCGTGATTTCCAACCGTTTGATTTGATAATCTGTATAAATGACTGGCATCTAACTCTCTCCTGGATTTTAAGCTATAGGTACACTCAGCTTCCAGGAGATAAGGAATGATGAAAGCATCTGAGTAAGTGAGCATCCAGAATGCCAGGGAGCCAGATGTTTTTCCCAAGAGATGTATGCAGGAACTGCCAGCAAATACCAGATTTTATTGAACAGGTGGTGAGAGGTTCACCTGAATGTCTGTAGTGCTCGACTAGCTGAAGATGAGACAGCAATACTGGTGAGCCATTTATGACACATTGATATATCAATGACAGATTATTTATAGAAGACATGTTGCTGTGAGCTGGTTCGAGCCTTGGTGTGAGCAGGGATCCAACCGGGAGTGTTTCTGTGTGGAGTTTGCATGTTCTCCCCGTGTTAGCGTGGGTTCTCTCTGGGTACTCTGGCTTCTTTCCACAGTCCAAAGACATGCACCTTGGGAATAGGGTGATTGGAGACTCTAAATTGCCCATAGGAGTGTGTATGTGAGTGTGTTTGGTTGTTTGTCTCTCTGTGTTGGCCCTGTGATGGACTGGCGACCTGTCCAGGGTGTACCCCGCCTCTCACCCGTTGACAGCTGGGATAGGCTCCAGCCCGGCCGCGACCACAAGGGACAAAGCGATAGAAGATGGATGGATGGATGGTGCTGTGAATGTTTTCCAGCCCAGATGATTTTTTTTCTTTGTATAAATTGTCCATTTTGAAAGTTTACAATAAAATGTGTTTTGAGCTAATACACAGTTAACGGTCTCTGTACCAATCAAATCCCTATTCCTGCCTTTTCTTGGCCTCTAATACATTAATAATTATGCACAAGTTTGCTCATGCTCTTTAATGCTATACCTCACTAAATGCAGGCACTGGTGTGTGACAAAATCGCTTGGTGGCTGGTGCTGTGCTAGCCAGCCATATTAACAGAACTGTCTTCTTTGCTTCTTCGAAATGCACTCAGACAGAAACAAAGTCAGGGGCTGCAGACTGAATCCCTGAAATGGACAGCCCTACATGGCAGAGTGAAAGTCAAACAGTTTATTGCAAAGCAAGTATATGAACCTTTGTCTATCTTCACCACAGTCGAGCAGGTTAATGCTGCAGTGGTCCAGAGGCTGACTAAAGTCAAGCTGGAAGAGTGAAACTGGCACAGCTGGGCCCCTTCTTTCACTGTTTTCACTGCCATCTGTCACAAAGGGAACTATGCGAGCTAAAGTGTGTTTTTTGTATGTTATTCTGCTGCACAGCAGTACAGAGCAAAATGAAGATGAAGCAGAGAGAAAAACAGTAAATGACAAAAAACACGAAGATAAATCTTGTAAGCAATGCTTCTGTGTATTTATAGTTACAGCACTTAGATTGCTTGAGAGGAATAAGAATGAGGTACAGTTAACTATGCATTCAAATGAGTCAAATTGGAAGGAAAAAACATAAGTTATAACAGTTTAACACACAAGCTGACATTTTCTGATGTGGGAGGAGAATGTAAAAACACACATTTCATCATTTGTTATATAATTTTTCTAAAGATCACCCTACCAGCTGTGTAGAGAAAAGTCTGAAAGATCACCAAGCGCTGCAATGCCTGTGTGCATACGGATCAAGTTGCTTCCTCTTGATTTTTTCTGCTGACCAGCATGTTGCTTTTCCCCTCACTCTTCAGTGTTCAACACAAAAACACTCATCAGGAAGCTTTATGCCCTACTTTCAACAAGCAGTGTACAAAATGCAGCATTTTCCAGAGCAGAGACTTTACATCCTGTTCTGCGTCTTGTGAATTTTAATGAAGGGATATCGAGTCATGAGAGAATGCTAGCATGAATGACTTGGTTAGCATATTGACTCATACCTAACAGTGCATTTATTATGCTGATTATCTTATTATTGCCTATTGTTGCCCTCAATGTATGTATATATATACATATATATACACACACACACACACACACACACACACACATACATTGGGCAACAATAAGCAATAATTATTGCCTATTGTTGTATATAAATAATATACAATATCCATTTTTGGATATTGTATATTATATTATATTATATATTATATTATATATATTATATTATTATATTATTATATTATCCATTCATTGTTGCTTATTGTTGCTAATTAGAAAACGGGATTTTTACTTAGAATTTATTTCTTATTTTGACAACAAAAGCAAACTAACAGTTACGAATCAAAAGAAAAACCAGACTCTACTGCTCGATAAATCTCTTCGAATGTGTCACCAAAACAGCTTGTTCATGCGCTCATAGAGCTCAAGAGCTCATAGTAAACAAAAAGATAAACAAATAAACAAAAATCTACATTATCCCCTGATTAATATTAAGTTTTAGCATTGGGCTTGATACATGGTCGCCCTTCGACAAATTTGCTGTGAAAGTGATGTGTGAATACATGTCTAACAAAATATACAAGCTGAAGTGTATTCTGAAAGGCTGAAGTGAAGAAAGTAGCTTGGGTACAAAAATGTCAAAAAATAAGAAAAAGGTTTATTACACAAAGTTAAGCATTAAAACAGATCTGCTGAATCTGAGGTCTTCAAAGCCAGTTTGTGGAAAATCCCACTGACACTGTCTCAGCTCCCTTATTTAAAACATATAAAAAAACCGTTCATATTTGGACCAAACCAAACCAAAACATGCCTAAATGTATGGGGAATAGAAGTCCTGGTCCCCTTACCACAAAATAGTCATGTTTAGTTAAAGTTAGTTAGCAGTCAGACCTGTGGTGTGCAGAGGATCACATACTGCATGATAACTGTTCATTTATTTGGTTGTTCTGTAGAGACAATAGCTATAAATACATGTTTTTTATTCATTATTCTGAGATAAATAGTTGATTTTCTATACAGTTTAATTCTATTCAGAGTGGGGAGGAAGCTAGAATTAGGAGGCAGGAGGCAGGGTATACAGCCTGGACAAGGTCGCCATTCCAGTAAGTAATTATAAAATAAAATAATCTTTACGTTTGCATGAAAATTGTAATTCCGAACTGTGATCTGCATGAAAAATATGTTTATTCACCTTTTTTTTATTTTTCTTCAGATCTGAGAGTTAGGAGGGTTTTGATTGAACAGTGAGTCATAATTGATGTACTTCCACTCTTTTCTTTCATTCTTTCATCATTTTCATAGTTATTAACTATAAGCAGAATGAATATAAACATAATGGAAGAATTCATTCATTCAGATAAAAAAAATGTGAATAAACCAGCCACTGAATTCCTAAACATCATTTTCATTTGGAAATAGAAAGTGGATTTAACTTTTATTCCATATTAAAAAAGAATTTAAACTCTCATGGGGAATACATGAGAAGCTACTGGAATCAAAGGTTTGTTTATCTGAGCAGACACCTGAAGCCTGTTCTACAACATAGCTGGGATATCTCTCCGTCACCTGGCTTTTACCGAGACATTCACAATTCTGATAAGTGTTGCACAAAGCTGGTTATCAACCCAAATTCTCACCACGGTTTTCCATCTTGATCAGTGCGTGCTCACATCAAAGAGCGATGTTTGTAACATCTGACCAATTCTAAACATGGAGAAGCCTCGCTGAGCAGCCGACTCTACCGTGGAGGAGCAGACAATAATTCTTCAAACATAGGAAGAATTTCAACACACCCTCCAGGCCAATAGCAACACGGTTGCCAAAACAAACGGCAGGAAGGAAAGCAAGCAGATAATTGCCAACTGTTAATGCATAAATTTGTGAGATTATACAATATATATTCATCAGACAACATTAAAAACATACTACAGAGTGGTCAGGGACAAGGCTTTGTTTCTTAAAAGGATTAATTGTGTATTGGTTTTTTTAAGCTATCAGTTAGCAAACTGTTAGCGGTTGCAGCTCAGAGCACCATAAACAATGAACAAAATTCTGTTTTAATCTCGCTTCCTTTTTGTTTCTTGAATTGTTTAAAAATCAGACTCTGCATCTTGGATGAACTCTGAATAAGTTTTAGCATATTATGATACCATTGCAAAAGCGCTAGCAGCAGCACAAAAAAACTAAGTGGTCCACAGTCGATGTTCCTTATGTGTCACATACCCACTAACATTAGTTTAGAAACAGGGCCAGGTATACTTAACAGTGTTTACGCAGTTATAGTAGTCATAATATTTGCTCTGTTTTGTTTATATTAATCACTTACAGTGAGCTAACCATATATAATTGTATGAGACTGTTTTCTCCTAGTTAAAGATGGCGCCTTCGGTTGTCACGGCAAATACGTCACCGTGACAACCTGCCGCCTTACTGAATGGGCAGGACGTTCATACCCAACTGGGCTGTATTTTCCTTATCTAGGGTCCCCAAAAGGGATGAATGTGCTTTTCATATGCCTGGGTTAAGGTAACAAAGTCACAGACATCACACCTCAGTCATGAACAAAAATGACATCACTAAATAAATTTCTCATTTGGAGGAAGAAGGGGGTGTGATGGAGGTGAGGCTGTAGATGACACACAAACAACATCTATGGTTTGAACTACTTTGTGGTGTGTTTTAGCATTAACTTTAAAGTTTGACTCTACCAAATAAACCAGTTCCCCACACAACTGGTGCACTGTATATGTGTCTGTAGAGGGGAAAGCAAAATGTTTCCGTACCTCTCGTGTAACAACCTATTTTCAAGCAAAACATTTTCTGAAACACATCTGTGGGATAAAGTTAACATATACTTACCAAAAGCAGCAAGAAAACTTTTTGTTTTCCTTCGTTTAATTAATTCGGTCCTAATTTAGCTGCTTAAAGATGTATTCATACCAGTGTAATTACCTCTAAATTTTTGCTCTTCAGCATTCCTGTCTGGATGAGAAATAATGTTGGTTCATAAAAGGAAAAAGTCAGTTCAGCAGCGTAGAATGCCAAAAAGTCATTCATGCTATGGCACATAGGTAGTGTTTTATTATTCAAGCAATTCCCCATTTTCATTTGTACTTACGTTTTTATTTTTTCTGATGACAAGCTTCGATGCGAGGCCATTCTCTGCCACACTTCTTATCCTGCCTATAACACCTTATACAACCCCTTGTTGAGCTCCAGTTTATTATCAGGAGGCCAGATGATTGCTTGCTGGGCGACTTACAACCTGAAATGTTCTCTTTCATCATTTTATTGTGCTGTTAAGAAGGACAAAGCTCTGCGCTGATGTAACAAAGCTAAGCACAGCTCAATTTGTATTCAGCACGAAAGACAAGATTAAAACACTCGTTGTGGCTCAAGTCTACACCATTACAGCTTAAATACTACAAACTACACAACTTAAAATCTCATTTATTAATTTAGTTGGACAAACATGTTCTGCTGACCTTATATGGGTGAAAATAGTTTGTTGACCAATGGGTTTGGTACAAAAAGTTCTGTTTTCTTTTTTGTTTGTTTTACAGCTGTTTGTGTCCCTGCTGGGAGTTTAGTCTGTCAAAAATGCTATTTAATCTGTCTATCTCTGTTTTGAGAAGACCTTTTTTCGCCTCCATCACTGCAGCACTGAGAGACATTTTGTTCTGACTACAAAGCCTTCTGCCTTGCATGTCTGTCAGCCTATTTTTCTTTCATTTAA
>JBAMIG010000006.1:6057462-6074744 GCA_037177335.1 Kiunga ballochi
GGATGGATGGATGGATGGATGGATGGATGGATGGATGGATGGATGGATGGATGGATGGATGGATGGGTGGGTGAGTGAGTGATAGATTCCTTGGCTTGCCCAGCTGATAAATGTAATTAATAATTTACATACTCATTTAACACCAAGAATAGCATCTAAATATGTAATGAGGCTTTCTCATTCCAGCATGATGTGAATGTAAGGCAAGATCCTCAGCACAGATGCTTAAAGCAAACCCCGTTCTGCAAGTGCTTTCAATTTTTTACAAAAACAGCTAAGTTTGTAATGCGCTGCAGGGGCCACAGAGCAGAATAGGTACAGAATGAGATAGGTATTAAAGCAGCACATGATGGATCTGAGTAGGACTGGACAAGATTGTAAGAGAAAACTGTAGAGTTGCACCAAAAATAAGAAATGCTTCATCGATTCTGGAAGAAATGAGAAAGACTGACTTGTTTTTGAGACGGAGAAAATAGCAAGGAGAGAATGTGAGGATTTAATGAGGGAGTAAAGGGAAATGATGAAAAGACATAAAAACTCAATTATACAGGTAACTGGATGTCAAACAAGAAACTGACAACGTCAAACATCTTAAACAGCCTGGAAGCTGTAGTAGTGACAAAAATTATTTAAAACTTTTTTTAATTTAACAAGTGAATTCATGTTTTTCCTCTTTTAGGTTTTGTTCAATATGATGGGATATAAAAAAAACAGTCATCCCTATAAAGATCAGTTAAACTGCATAATAATACAAAACCAGTCCAAGTAAACCTTTCTGTATGAAACAAAGTATGTTTGATATTTAGCTTTTTAGCAAACATTGACAGTTTATAGGTTCATCTCAACTGGTTTTCACTTATTTAAGACATACATAACATTTCTCAATTTCAGTTTTCAAATTCAATTTATGTAACTTCAGTGTGTGGCGCCAGACCGGACTTTTACCTAGAACCCATGGGCCCTTCCTTATCCGAGCATTTGAAAAGTTACATATGAAAATATGCTGTATAAACATATTCATGACAGTTCTTCAAAACATCTGTTTGCCTCTTTCCTACTTTTTATGCTCTGGCTTAACACAGCTGGATTCTTCAATAATTTACATTTGTGCCTGCAGGTGTTTTCATTCCATTCACAACCACCTGCTCTGCACCACTAAAATCCTGATTTTATAACAGCAGTGTTTGCTGATCAAATCTCTTATGTTAAAGACAAAGGCTGTTTTTTTTTTAAATGCAAAACGATAAAACATAAGAAAAGAACACAGTACACTGTTTCCACCCAGGAAGCAAATCACAAAATATTTGCACACCCACTGCTCATTCACATGTCCATCTCCTGTTGTGCAGTCTGAGCTTTAAGTCTTGCTTCTATGAATATAGTCAGGATGGGCTGTGTGTTCAGGGTAGAGATTTTTAGGTGTTCCAAAAACAGCTTAGGTTGGTTTTAAGGTTCTGTTAACAACTTTAAGCAGTAAAGTTATGTCCCAGTCCAAATGTGTCACTGTTTAAAAAGCAACCTCTGATAGAAACGTTTGCAGACTACCACTTGAAAGAAATTTGTTTGAAAATCTTAATTATTATATTTTAATTTAAGATGATCAATGTTTATGCTTGATTATGCCCTAAAGGACCTCTATGTAATAAAACACAGTGTATAAAATACTGTATTAATATGCAGACATTTCTTAAAGCAGTGTATTTTATGATGCAGATTTTGGGTTGTGGCTAGTTATGCAGTGTTGTGGTTTTTGTATTTGTTCCTTCTCTTTTGATGTGACACTTTGTGTCCACTGTGCTTTTCTTTTGAAGAGGTGTACAAGTGGAGGTTAAGTAGAACTCTTATATCGAGGTCCTTTTGAAGCCCTGAAGAAGTTATTTTCAGGGGATTTTCTCAGTAAAAGAGTTGAGTATTAAGAGTTCATTTTCAGGGAAAGACGTGTTTCTAAATGATTTTTAACTGAAACATCAGTTATTATGTTTAGTTAATTTTCTATTTCCTTTTCTTCAATCCATTTGTCTCCGTGGTGGTGTTATCTCTCCCAAGTGGTCTTTCATAATGAATGAGAATCTCAATAGCACAATTCCCTCATCTGTGCAAAGCTGATGAACTGTGTAGGCTGCTTTGTGTGTTTGGCATTGTGTGCTCATGTTTGAACTACAGGACCATTGACAAGACAGTTAGGACATAATAGTTTTGTGAATATTTCCATTGAACTGAAATCTAAAGGATTGATTGTAATCAGTGTTGCTAAAGCTATGAAAAAAAGCCCTGAAATTAGCGCAAAAATACATAAAAGCAATTAGAAACATGAAATTGTTGTTCTTAATATTGATGAATGCTCACCATTCTCATTGCTTTGACCAGAGCTGATGGTCCTGTCTATAAATATGAATGAATTTGATCAATTTGCTTTGCAACAGCAAGAACTATGTGTTTGTCCCTGGCCTTGTTCATTCATCAAACCCATCTTTACCACAGGCAAAAAAAAAAAAACAAGGTTCCCATCCTCATTAACCTCTCTGCTTTTCTCTTGCTCACCTCAGGTCAGCTTCACCTTAAGCTCCACTTATTATGGCTGCACCAAGCTGGGAGGCAGAAACCGAAGTAACACAGAAGAAAGACAAACAGTCGTCTGATGGGAAACTGTCACAGCGGTTGAGAGATGAAAATGAAAAAAGAAGCTTAGAAACTACAAAAAAAAAATCAAAGACAGGTGGAGAGAAGTGGTTCATTTTATATGGTTTAATGAAAAAAGGATAAAAGAGACAGAGTGACACAGACGACTGGGGCAGAGAATCCATTAGAGGAGTCGGAAGTGGCTAAGATGATGCGTGAGCCGGTCATAAGCAGACATGCTCAAAGCTTAAACTGCAGCACTTGGGATGCTAATCCGTGATTGATATCCACCTTCAGAAACTAGTTATTTATCAATGCCATATTTTTTTCAGCATCAGACTATCAATTCTCAGAGCATCTCTGAGGAAAGTGCTTCATAGCCTTGCAGATTTTCCCTAAATATTCTGACATCTCTTATGCAGCTCTCTGCTGCTGTCTAAGCTGAGTCAGAGTTCAATAATCCCCACAAATACACCATTGATTAATGATTTGCTGCTTAAGATTCAGCAGTTATGGATGCAAAAGCGGTCTTGATGATAAAGAAGCATTTTTTGGTTTTCTTTCTCTGACTCAAAAGTTCTGGGTTTTTGTATATAAGATCAACAGGATATGTAGATGATTAATGGCACATCATTAAGAATATGTTAATTAGTGAGAGATGGATTGAGGACTGAGCTAAGGAATTTATTCTTGGACAAAAAAAAACAACCCATATTTGCTGTTTAAGTCTTGTCATGGCCAGAGGGCGAACAGCGGATGCTAAGTAGGCTAATGTATTGGTGTGACATGAAACATGACCATCTGGTGTGACATCAGTATCTCCAAGTAAAGCAATTATGTTGATGTTCTTGTGCCACTGTGCTTTAATAACACATGCCATTGATTTGGGTCTGAAAGCAAAAACATTTCAATGTTGGAAAAGAGTGGAGAAGAAAAAAAATGCAGTTTGAAAGCCTTCGAAAGGAGGAGGGGGGATGTGGGGGGGAGTGTTAGGCAGCAGATTAAATTCCAACATCTATTAATGCTCGGCTCGTGGCTTTGATCTGGCTTGAAGGCCAAGCTCTCCAACATGCTCAGGCTCCATTCACCTCTTAAAAGGAGACTCTTTCCATGTCTTGTTTTTTCATTTACTAACCATTATTCCCCGCCTACAAGGGAACCTCAGCCATTAGCATGACTACACCTACTCCCACCCACACACTTATCATGCACTTACAAGAATCAACAGCCTTGGCTAAGAACATCCACATTTTGACTCTCAAAATAAAAATAAATGAATAAAACCTTTTACTCATATTGTCATCTTTTTCCCCCCCTCTGTTTCTCATTTCTTATTTTTGGTTTGGCAAGCTTCTTTTTCTTGTCTCGGTTTCAAAGGCAGTTTTTTCAATCTCAAGGTACTTTACAAGCACGGTGCGTGGGAGCAGCTGCAATCAGCAGTGAAAACAATAGTATGCTCAAAGCAGGATGTAAGAGCATCAGCGTCTGAGTTTTGTTAGTGTTAGAATTAAAACAAATTAATAGGCTCTGGTTAGGATCTCAATTTTTTAATTAGAACGTGATGCTTATTCTTCCGGGCTTTTTCTCTTAATTTTTAATGCTTCCAGAGCATTAAAAAGAAAACACATTGCATCCTCCCAATCGAAGCATGAAAACCAAATTTACATTTGAAAGTAGGAAGTACAGGTGAGAACGTTTCAGGGTAGACCCAGATTGACTCCACTGTGGTGGATTTAAAAGGAATAACTTTTTATTAATGCTTTGGCACCAAAGTTCACCAGCTGTATGTTTTTAAACCCTGCATCATGTCTCAGTACTGATCCGGCTCTACTGTTATTTGATTACTGACTAAATAACTGACTAACCATTTTAGTCTAGTTAAAAAAGAACGTTTCAAGCAGTACGACTGTCCAGGTGTCCATCATATCTTCTTACCATACTGAATGTTAAAGCTTTGCAGTGCTGCTGTTTTGTAAGGAGCAGTTTACAGCAATACAAAGTCAACGTTAACATCTAAAATGTTTTAGACTGATCTTTTATTTTATTATTAAGTCAAGCTAAAAATTGATTCATATATTTTATAGGTTAAACAGTGGAGGGTGGAAAAGCAATTCATGACAGTACTGGGCCAAATGGTGAATTAGCCTGGCTCTGCAGTGGTCTGTGGTGCAACACTGTAATAGCAATGGAGAAAATGCACAATAGAGCTGCAGTACAATTCAGAAAAAATGGAAATTAGATGTTTTTTGGGACGAAAATGTGTTATTTGTAGGACACTATAGAGCACCATGAATGCGTGTTAAAACCTGGAAAGCTAAACGTACAACCTGCAGCAGAATCATTCAACCCTATTGCACTGGTCTCACCATGAAGTAAAAGATGAATAATTTTACTGACAACAGAATTTGGAGGACAAATAGTGACTTCAGTTTTCAGCTCTTGATCCTTCAATGGCTCTTGATGAGACATTTAATAAAGAGCTATGTATCAGAACACTGATATTAACCTGTTTCTGGAAATGGACTCAATCACCTTGTTCTTTGAAAACCCCTCACAGACGTATTAATATCTGTGTGAAAGGGTATATTTAACAAAGTGGGAGTGACACCAGTCTCTTCGAGCTGAGAAATCTTAGGATTATACGTCTCTGGTCTCTTGAAACATAAAATGACATTTCAACCTGGTTGAAATTGCATTAGGAGCTTTAATGTCAATCATCTTTTGTCATCCTCTACTGACCCACTGCTCCTCTCTTTTTTCCTTCTCATCTTCTTCAAGTCAATTGAACATCCTAAACTCCTTCTCCTTGCAGCTTTACTCACAGATCCAACTATACAATCTCCATCAGTAATCCCCGACATGAAATTCAGGTTTCTTCCCAGTTTTTTTTCTTTTGTCCATCTGTCATCCTCAATTTCTGTGGCAGCAGGAAGCTCACATCACAATTTCCTTTCCAGCTTCAGTCGTTCCTTTTTCTGATTGATCCATGTCATCCTCTCTTGCTTTTCCCTCCTGTCTCCCTGTTTCCTTGCATGTCTTGGGATAACATAATTCAGAGGACAAGCCTTTTGAGACCAAAGACCCTTCCCCCCATCTCTCTTTCCTTCAATCCCTAACAGTGGGCTTCTCAGAGGGACAGTGATTACAACCAAGTGACTGTTGCCTCTGCCATGCCAATTAATGTTGGGGGCTTAAAGATGGAGCAAGTGGAAAGAGGGGGGGGGGAGTGCTTTTGCCCACATATCCATACATAACCATACTAAACAGGCTTCTGGGGTGTTTCAGCCCAACTGGTTGCTCTACAGCAGACACTTCAGGGACACATTCCCCCAAGCCAGACACACTCCAAGTCAGAAGTGTTTGTCTAAACGGTCCTGCTCAGTGAGATGTCCTTCTGTGTTTGTCCTTTCGGTTGAGTTGCCAACATCACCGTGGGATTATTGTTTTTGTTTAGGTGTGAAATTGATTATTTCAATCTAGTTACTCAAATAATATCATATGTCAGAATAATGTTGTAGACGATGTGAGCATAACATCAAGTTTCCTTTTAGTTTGAGTTTTTTTTCTGTTGGTTAATTTAGACATAACAGGTTATTTTTCCTTGTGTATTTCAGAAATACTGTTGTAGGTCATTGCCTTTCTAAAGGATTTCCACAAACTCCTCAGTTTAGTTTATTCTTTGTCAGATTGTCTTTGTACTGAAGCAATCGAGTGTTTGTCATAGATTTCCTTTGTTTATTGCTTTTCTGTAACTTTTTTCCTGAAAGGATTTTCCAAGCTGTTTGCAGATTCTGGATTTGTTTCTGTATTTTGCCTCCATCTTCTTTTTAGTTTTTGTATTGCCCTGCCTTCAGAGTCTAAAATAAACTTTGATTAGTCCCCTTGTTATCTTTCTCCAGCAGGTTGGGTTTCCAACATGATACACCGTAGTAAAAAGGGAAATAGCTTTCTGACACTGAAAAGCCAGATTTAAACCCAGGTTTATGTATTGTTACTAATAATGCTGTATAATACAGCCAAATAATGTAATGCGTACAGCTAAGTTGTTAATAAATGCAACACGGTGAGTAAAAGATTAGTTAATTCATGAAAAGGGACAAAGAAGCTGGAGAAAAAGTGAACATCCTGCAAGACAGGAAATCAGAATAGCTTTTTATTTTAAGTTTTGTAAAACAACAAAAATGGAGCAGTTCCTTCTTAATTTGTGCTTTTTGAAAGATTTCATTTTACAATAGAAAATATTATAGTAAAGATAGAAATGTGATATATAGTTATATAATAATTCATATATAAATGTATTTAAAATGTCTTAAAATACAGTAAAATTGTTCAGATAAACAGAGGTTATGCTATATTAAAGAGAAGTTCTTATAAATGCATCATATTGCATGTTTTAGCTGTTTATAATGTGGTTTTGATTTGTTGAGAGAATATTGCTGTGGGAAAGAAGCTGTCTCTGAGTCTGCTCGTTCAGGCTCCATGTGACCTGTAACAGGTAACAGGTGGTTACTGAGTGAGTGAGGTTTTGAGATGGGTCGTGTTTATCACTCTCTGCAGCGCTCTCCTATCCGCTGCTGAGCTCCCTGCACACCACTGTGATGCAGACTGTCATGATAGTCTCTGTGGTGCCTCTATAAAGATATAAAACAGATTTAAATTATTGGCTTAAGCGTAGGGGAACCTTTGATAATGTAAGAGCTCTTCTGTTGTGTAAGTGTTTCTTATTGCAGTTGGTTTTGTTTATGCAGCATCTTGCTGTACATGCTGCATACTTGCACCTGTTGAAATTGAAATTGAAATAAAGACTACCATGACGCTTTAGTTTTAGTTTGCATATTTTATTTTTTAGGTTTTTAGACAAAGCAAATAGATTTATGCAACTCAATTCAGCAAAAACATAAATAAAAGTGCTTTGCAGAAGATACAAACGATACTGTCAAAGTCTTTCATCTCCGTTAAATCAGCAACAAAGAAAGTCTCATTATTTAATTTAAAAGAAGAAATTGCTGAAACAGACCTGCAGTTTTCTGGGAAACTGTTCCACATTTGAGGAGAATAAATACCTAAAGGCTCTTGTCTATCTTTTTTTTTTACTTTGGGGACACGAGACAAACCTGTTTCAGATAACTTGAGTTACCTGACCACGTCAGGGTGCAAAAAAATATGTTTTAATCCTAAACTCACAAACCAAGAGAAAACTTTTCAAAGTGGTTCTGTGATTGATAAAAAAAAAAACAGTTTAGAGACATCTGAAAAACACTTGATACTGATCTTTTTTCTGGTTTTAGTGAGGACTTAGGGATCCTTATTGTTGTAGAAGTTATCTATCTTCATCATCATGTTTTTTCTTTCCCTGATGGAAAGACACTTGCAACCAGAAATTGTGTGCTGAACCGTTTTCCTCTTGCCGTGTAGTTCTCTGTATAGTGACTGCTACACAAAGCTAAAGCGTGATTGATTTGTCTCTGAATGCAACAGTTGTAAAGGTGAAATTGTGCTATTCTCCCCTCCAGACTTATATTTGCTTAGTGTGGTCAAAAAGGTCAAAATTGATCTTTAAACTGTATCATTTTTCTTTAGATGCTATTTTTTAACCTATAATTGTACGTTTTGTTGGGAGTCTGATAAAATTGTTTCATTTATCGTCTCTTATATTTGGATCATCTTTGTACGTTTTATCAGTGAATCCTATGATTTGCTTTTCTGGCTTTGTCTTCAGAAGTATTCCTGCTCTTCTAGATCTTAGCATAACTTTTGTCATGTCCTACAGCCACACCAAACAGAAGTGGCAGTGTGATCCCAGTTTGGACGGCTGTGTCGGTCCCATCCTGTGACTGGCTGTACTGATCCTTTCTTGTAGTTGGCTGGCTGTTACATCCCTGGATCAGAACTGGCTGCTTCTTCTTCTTCCTGCCCAGCTGGTCTCAACTTGCTGAGCCCATTTAGGGGGCAGGCTGACAACAACCAGGACAGCTGGGTGTTTTTTTGCTCAGTCTGCCTCACTGTGGTTTGGTTGTCTCCCTGCAAAGTGTTCTGGTGGTATTTTATAGACTTTTTGTTCTGGTGGAGTCTGTTGTTAGCATGGTGGATCTTGAAAGCTGCATGTTTGTGTTTTCTGATTGGTAATCTTTTGCTTCATTATCTTTGCTTCATTAGGTTTGTAAGTCACTTTGGATATGGTATAGTTAGCTCATTTAGCCTGTGTAGCTTTATTCTCCATCATAGTTTGTGTTTTTCTTCTTACCTTCCATCATATATGTCACATATAATCTGTTTATGAATAAATATTGCTTTTATCGATTCATTTGTGGAATCAATGTTTTCCAACACCCTCCCACCTTTTGTCTGGCAAATGAGGCCTGTAAGCTTGTTTTTTATTTTTTACTTTTTAATTGCTTCACAAACTGAGGAAACTGTTCTTTCTGTGTTATTTTTGTCTTTGCCCATTTTCTAGGGGGCAAAGTAGTTGCTCAGTGAAGGTCATGGTGTCTGATTGTTTGGACAAAAAGCCAGATTGCTTATAAAATGTTATCATTTTAATCATCCTCGCATTCTGAAAGACGAGGAAGGAGCTGCAGACCTCCCTAACTAATCAAAGGTGTTACACATGGGTAAGACTTTTGCTTAGAGACTTTTGCTTACCATACACAAAGAACTGATGCTCTAATGTTTAAAATCATGTTTTTTTCTGTAATACCAGCACTTGAGGAGATTGGTTTATTTATCAAGGGTATCCAAACATTAGTATGCCACGGTGTTCTGCATTAGATGTGCTCGACTACCAGACGTCAGTGTCTCTGTGACTCGGTAAAGCTGAAAGAGGAACGAAGGAATCTTTAGTTCACTTCAGTAGCACCATGACAACAATGTGAAGCTTGTTAGCTCTGTGCAAGAATAATTACCAGAAAACGGACAATCACTGAAATAATGAGTTCTGGAGATGGTCAGGGTAACATTTCCGTGAGATGACTCAGATTAAGTCAAAGGTTTGCTACAATAATTGGTTATTGCAGCTAAAAAAAAAAAACTTAAAGAGAAATTAAGAAATGAAGGTAAAAGAAAATCTGCAAAAGGTCAGAGCTTTGTTATCACTGCTGTAATTAGCATTACCTTGGAAGAGAATGAAGGCTTCCTCTTCAGTGGAAATGCTCATCCAGGAGCTGCAGTCAGAGGACTTTCATTTCAGCAGTATTTCTTTAAGCAGAATCTGCTCTATTCCTCATATTGCAACCACATTACCCCATACGGAGTTTCTCTCGCCTCTTTTGGTCTTTTACAATATTTTGCCTTCAGTGAAATTCCTGAGCGAGTACTCATAACCTTAAATATCCACTCAGCAGCTTCTGCTCCCTCACTTACATTTGTTTCTTATGAGATTCTACTTTCTCCATTTAGCCACTCTGCTATAAAGTGTCTTCCTGCAACATTTGCTCTGAAAATGACAGCACACTACCATTCTTTGCAAGTTATCCCAGTGACTTTCTTTAGCCTCTGCAGGCTCTTCAAGTCTGCAGGAGCCCTCAGTTCCAGCTCGGTGCTCATTGCAATGCTGCACATTGATGCAGCGTTAATATGATTGCTCATGTTCTTTTCTGCAGAGTTGCCCTCAAGGGGAATAACTAAATACAGAAATAAAAAAGAAAAGATATATATCAATTGAAAATTTGCAACATAATCTCATGAGTAATCTGAATTCAAATGAGATAAAACTCTACTCCATCCATTTCAATTGATCCCAGCCTTTGATTGCATCTGGGAAAAAAAACAGTCAATGGAGAATAATTTATCATTGCTTCTTCAACATAACCAACCTCCCATTTAAAAAAATAAGACCCTCTTCAGCATCGGCTGGTTGGAGATTTTTGCTTTTACATTAAAACTATCTTGTGGTGTTTTTCTTCTGTTTTCTCAACACAGGTCATAAAACGAAGAGAAATTTGCATTTACTTAAAGGAGCTATGTCATGGTTTCAAATCCTTCCTTTTAACACGTGAATCATTCATTTATTGTCTGTATAAAGTAGAAGTGCAATGCTTTGGTCTGAATTCCTGCTTATTCTCACTCCACACACACCTTATAACCCTGTTCTGAGGTGCGACTTTAGAGCGACTCGTTTTGGTGCCGTCTCTTTAAATGTGAATGAGGTATGTTAAGCCCCGCCCCTTCTTGGTCACAGGAAGTTTAATTCCATCCTGTTCCACCATGTTTGTTGCTTGATAGCAGCAATATGCTAATCTCCCATCAGAAAAACCTTTTAGTGGTGAGTTTAGTATAAATGTCAACGTATCAGATTCACAAATTTGATTACCTGGAAGTCCACGACTTTATTAGCAAGTACTGTGATGTAATTAATAAAAGACATGTGTTAGAAAAAACATGACCAAACAAATATGAAGATATATGAGCAGCATTAGCAAGGAATAAATTGACATTTTCTGCATTCCTAAACACTTTGAAGTACACAAAAACATGTATATAAGGGCTAAAAAAGTGGATTTTGCATGATATCTGCCTTTTAAGTGAGCAGCCTGGACAGAATAAAAGCATTATTTATTGAAAAACTCAATTGACTAAGTATAGTTAGAAGTAGTCATGCCAAAACAGAATTATTCCGACCTCCAACAATCTTTTTCTTCACTCTGCTCTTTAGTAATATCACAGCCTTCAGGATCATCATAAAAAAGGAGGCTAGTGAAGTTAAAGCCCACAGTATTTATGTTTCCATTTCCTTTGAGGCACAAAAGCAGATAATTTATTTACCATTGTGCCTATATTTTATATACTTAACTTTTGGCATTGTTATTTCCACAGTCTAGAGGAGTTAAAAACACATAAAAAAAACTGTTGTCAGGTCTCTTTTGTTCTCTGGCTTGGAGTTTTAAAAAGAGAGTCTGATATCTTTAAAAAAGTTGGTCTCATTTTAATAGGAAGGAAAGAAATGGAAATTTATATCCATTTGCTGCTTCAAATCAGTCTCAGCAAAATGACGGAATATATCTCAGTGCAAGCTTGCTTCTACAGTGCTCAAGTTGTCATGCAGCTTGATGGGAGCTGGTCTGAGGGTAATTGGCTTTGTGAAATCTGAGTCAAAATGCAAATGTATGTCAACATTTTTCCAGGTGTTTCTACTTATTACCAGCATAAACAGATTACAAGCAAGCTACAACATGTGACAGGTGCACAAATATTGTCTGCAGGTACAACTGAACCCAGCTGAATCACTGACTGGATTCATGAAAACCATTAATGAAGCTAACGAAGAATGCAAACAACACATCTTTAATTTGGATCATATGGAGTTTGGAGTACAACACAGCTGCAGTGCTTTTGTTTTCACGTGGAAGCTGTACAATATGAGTCCTGCGGCATTTTGGGGCACATACTGAATAGCTCTCAAACAGAAGGGTGGAGGAGGACATGCTGATTAGAGGAACAGCGTACCATGCTAGCTTTGACTTAATTGTTACAAACAACAGCATACTTGTGTATAAGCCCATTTTGAAATAAGCTTTTCCTGTGTCCACTGACCATCCTGCTCTCTTCGTTCAGTTATATCTTCTCCTGTAAATAAGTTGCACCCAAATAGCCCACAAAAAAACAAATATTTTATGAATGCCTATCAATGTGATGACACAAAGTCATAAAGAAGACACCAGCTAGCAAAAAAAAAGGCAAGAAAAACAAACTGACTTGAAGACATAAGTGAATAAATGACACAGAAAACAAACTTAAACATAATTGTGTCTTTATTTACTCTGCGTTGTCAGAACTAATTAACAATGAACAATAATGACAATAAACACCTCACTGTAAATCTCTAAACCATTAATCAGTCCCGCTTGTTTTCATATCACTGGTCTACTCATCTTCCTCATCTTCCTCTAAACTTTCATCAAAGGAACAAATGCAGTTCATTTATCCCCTACTGTATTTTTCTAATTTTGTTCAAACACCATGAATCAACCAGAGCCGCTATATTACTCATACACTCAGCAGTAATAAAGAATTAATTGGTTATTCTGGGAAAAATAGGGAAAAAAACAACAACAAAAATCTAACATAAAAAACACACAAAGCAGGTCTCAAAAATGAAACAATAGATCAGCCAAAATGGAAATAAACATCTTAGAGATACTGTAACTGTTGAAAGCAAAGGGGCAAAGGTCACTACAAGACTTGTATGTTTCTGTTCAGGCAGCCATGAGATGCTGTGTGACCGTAATGAGATGCAGAAATCAGGTCAAAGTTTTCCATGTTTCATAGCTTCCTGTCTGGTGCTGGTGTCAAGCTGTTCAGAAAGACTAGTTGTTCACAATGGCCTCTTTAGAAAGCAACTGGCTTTTATCCTGTTGAGGCCAGATGCAGCAAAGCCGTTTAACATGCTTACAAATGGCTCATTGTGATTTCAGTATAAATTCAAAGCGCCTTAATGGGTTTGTCTTGATTACTTCTAAATGAGTAGTTACAGATACAACCCTGCATTTCCAGGATGATTCAGTGGCATCATGTGCTGTTTTCTTATTCCTTTGGTTTGTGTTTATTTCCATCAACTGACCCAAAAATGCAGCTCAAAACCAAATCTGTCCCTTAATATCACTCTGTTTTCACCCAGCTATCTTCAGAGTCTGCCACCATAACCGATATGTGCCTGCTTGCTCCATAATCCACGTCTGTCTGTCTCTCAGTGGACTGCCTTCTCTGAATACTGCAGCAGCACCAAACTGGCTATAAATCACATTGCATTATCACCGCGCCGTGCTTCGCCTCGCGCTTAGCTCCGCCCACCGCTCCTCTGATTGGCCCAGAAAGGCACTTGTTCTGCGGGACATCAGCGCGACCGTGCATCCCGCCTCCTTCTTTAGGGACCGTGATTGGAAGAATGAGGTTTTCCTTGAGCTGTCAATCATGCTCTTTCCTGTGCGCCTCTCGTTCAATGCTGCTGCTTGCGACGCGCTGAGTGCGGAGCGAAGAGACGCGCTGCATACCAACAGAGACATATAGGAGCCAGTCTCTTTTTGGGCCAGGACGCACGGACCCCCCTCCTTCCCGCCCCATCCCCATTCTTAGCCAAAAACTGACTTATCATTTGGTCACAGGGCGGCTTAATTTTTTTCTTCCTTTCCTTATATATTTGTTTCTCGTGCATTTTCTGAACAAATGTTTCTGCTTTTCAAAGCATTGAAAGCCAAACTAAGTGTCTGGAATATTTGTTCAATCTGCTCTGATATTTTTCTGGCATAGAGTCTCACCAGGAGGATAAACAGCCCTGTCAGTCTGAGGGAAAAGTCAACTCTGATGTTTTCTACAACTCCCATCTAGAATCGTTGGACTATTGCTGCTGACATTCATCCACTGGGTCGTTTTTATAAACAGATCTCCCTCTGCGGCTCCATAAGGTTGGAATATCTTGGCATTTGGGTGGAAAGAAAACAGCAGAAAATCAATCAGAACTCCATCATGGGCTGCTCTCTGTTGCGGAACGCATTCGCTGGTTTGATTCTGGTTCTGCTGTCAAAGGGTAAGTTCTTACAAGCCCCTCAGTTGTGTGTTGATGCTTCTTTGCTGGTGCGCCTCTATCCTTCCCTCTCTGTAATCATTTTTGGTGTTTTTTTTTTAACATTTTTATCTGCGGGCTGTGGAGGTGAATACTAATGATGAGGAAGTGTCTACCTGCATGTGAATCACTCGTGTCTGTTGTGCCACGACGCTCCTGCGCTTTCTTCCACTTTACGCAGATATGTTAAAGAGAAAGGCTGTTTGCACCCGCGCACGCACTGTGTGTGAAAGAGAGGGAGAGCGCGCGAGCGCAGCGCTAGATTCATCTCCAGGCAAACCTCGTGGCTCACTCAGTGTAAGCATCGAGTGGTGCATGTTAAGATGTTTACTACGGAACATGGAGAGGAAAAAACAGCCCTCTGTGGTTATTACTTTACGTGATTTGAATTGAATGCGCCGGAATCCCCATGCACACGACGCATTTTGATGTAGCGTGTGTCTGCATAGTGAGTGTGTGTGTGTGTGTGTGTGTGAATGGGGGGTTTAGGTGTGTGGGAAGGGGCTCGCTGTGGAGTTTACATGAGTGTGGGTCAAAGCATTGCAGTGAGAATCAGGAGGAAGACTGTTTTGTTCTTGCTCTTGTAAGGTCCAGCGAGACTTACAGATGCTGAAGGATGAACAGTGGGAGGACTGGGCTGGTCCAGCATGAATTGTCTGGGTAGTCAAGTCTGAATTCCATGTTTTATCACAGGCATAAAACAGCTTGTTCTTATTTCCACGAAAGAGACAATTGCACTGTCTTCACCAGGTGTGAAATTCTTCCAGTTAAACCAGTTCAGAGCTAACTTGTGGAGCTACACAAACAGACCCTTTTTCACATTTCTGTTGTCTTTTGGGAGCAATTATAAGACAGCATCTAAAAATTATTTTTCATACACAGATTTGCACACTATAACCATTGGATAGCCCATATATTTGTGTCATGCCCTCCCTCCCCAGCCACAAACACACAAATACTCACACCTGTCTCAATTAGTCCTGGTTTAGTCCAGTGGGAAATCAGTATATAAATAAATTACTCTGGCCCTTAATAACAATAATTGATGTGTCAGTGCAATAAGATGTGAGGTTAACAACCTGCAGATGCAGACAGGCTTTACCCCTCTGCTCCTGCAGCTCCTTGCAGGCAAGAAGAGCCCAGCTGGTCATGGTTGGCTTCCCACAGCATGCACTTTCCCCACTCCAGGCAGAGAGCAGACGGGCAGCCCTGCAGGAAGTACACAGCACATAAACACAATGGGCTTGGCACCACACAGTCCAGCCCTGCAACCATACTGGTGCTCATTTTAAGTTTCAGCCCCTTGAATTTGTAATCTGCGGGTTTTGTGATAAGAAAGTGTGACCAATCATCTGAGCCGCAGTTGTGGAATGATTGGATATTGATGTGAGTCGTGCACATTGCAGCACATATGAATCAGATTCATCTTTGAGAGGGATACCGCCCACTGCTGTGGATTGCTGTTGGTCCTAGAAAGGACCATGTTTTTCAAGGTGGAAAGCATGCATTATAAAGCAAGAACATGACTGTTAAAAGGCCTCTATTCACCGCCAGATAAATCATGCAGCAGTGGAAAAATCTCTTGTATCTGGGCCCCTGAGAGTCAGGCGTGTGCAGTGTGGTCGCTTCACTGTTTAGCAGATTGTGTGTGAGTTGTGATTGCCTGTTTAGGGATGAAGAAGATGCATTCCCCTACATGATGGCACAAGCTCTGTGATGTTTAATTTAAGACATTTTATGCTTTAATTCTCAAATGTTGAAACATTTACAACCTGAAATTTTGTTTGAAGAGAGTTCTGTTATTGTAGAAATGATAAACAACCAGAAACCAACCAGGAGATTTTTCTGTGCTTAAAAAAACACCATTAAGCTATTCAAAGGTTTCCCACAGACTTGGCATCTAAATGCAAAAACCACTCCATGATGTGATGTCCAAGTCTTGGCATACTATCATACATTTCCCTTCCTCATTTTTTCCCCTTTTTACTTAAAATGTGTTGGTACCATTACCACACAGCCATTCATACATAGAGTAAAAAATCTGTATATTCCTGGCACTTAAGCCATCTGCAATTACTCAAAAACGGTTTTATCACTGAAAACAGATCATTGACTGATGATTAAGGGTGGAATATTTCCACACACCCCATCACGTGTAATCAGATTGTTTAGGATTTCAGCAGGTCAGAAAACCCCTTTAAAGGTTGTATAAAAAAGTTCTCTATCTAAGAGACTTTCGCCTCACAGACACTTATTGATGCTCTTAAAGGGTTTCCACTTTTCCACTGCACTGTAAACAGTTATTGCTGTCATTTTTGTGTTCAAACAGGTCAACAGATGGGTTTTCTCACGAGCATGATGAAGGTTTCAGGTGAAAGGAAGAGTTCAGGGCAGGAACACAGGTGAAAACAAGCAGTCGCTTTGTAGCCCATCATCATTCTTTTTTCTACACCATATGAGGGGCAAGTGGGGTCAATGCACATTGCACGTGTTAGCATGTAGCCATCCTCCTTCTTTCCTGCTCCCTCACACACACATAAATGCATAAACACACATGCTCAACTGGATCACCAGTCTTGGCTTAGAGATGAAGAGAAGGGTGATGCCAGCATCAACAGATGCCTTGTGTGCCTATTCTGGAGGGGCCCCTGCTTTTCCTTCCCTCCCTTTGAAATCCATGGCTTCTGTGTGGTGTTGTTCTCCATGTTTGGCTCAGATTGCTTTGCCATTTTGGCAGATTTTATTTATCTGCAAGTGTCGGACTGAGAGGGTTTGGATGTGGTTTTAAGAGACCCAGGGACATGGGTTGGAGGTATAAAACAGAACTGTGGTCTGAATGTTTCCCCCCAAGGTTTCCCTTTTTTGTATCTCGCACTGTCATAAGGTAGCAAGTGTTGCACTGCATTTAGCGTCTCACAATGAATCTGCTCCTTAAATAAGGAGATCACACCATAAGAAAACTCTGCAGCTGCATATTGCAGTAACATCTGGTGTGGCTGAAAATGAGGGAAAGGTAATGGTTTATGTACATCTAATTGGGTGAATGCCTTTAGGCATTCAACCTATTGTTTTCCTGTTTCTCTTTATTTACGTTTATTGGGTGAATGCC
>JBAMIG010000006.1:6074844-6105819 GCA_037177335.1 Kiunga ballochi
TCTTCAGCATTACAGTTCAACCATTTCAGCATAAAAGGCATTCACCCAGCTGTTCTGCAAGAACAGCTAAGTTCTAGTTAGTTTAGAGTTTATGTTTCATTTAAAACATGGTGAAACCTGAGTGAAACACGGTATACTTGAGAATAGAAATGATCATTTATTGTATTGATTCTAATGATAAAATAGTGACACTGGGCTAATGCCCAGTTTCTGCACAGCTCTGTGTGTATACATGAGTAAACCGATGCATTTATTCATGTGGGACACCAAATGGTCTTTGTTATGAGAAACTACTCCTTCCATTTTCTTTGGGTTCAGAGTTTTCCCCAAGTAAATTATAAAATACGAACTCTTTGCCTAACCTGCTTGGACAGTGATAAGTACCTTATTAATACTATTTCAACTGAAAAAGCAATGGCCTTATTCAGGTGACAAAATGCATGGATGTATAACGGTTCATATGTATTTCTACAGCTAAATTTAGCCAAACATCCCTGTCCAATGAGCCATTTCAGTTGTTGTTCTTATTACATGTTAGTTTTTATTGCAGTAATTCTTCATGCTAATAATAATTATGATCAACAAAAAAGAAAAAAAGACAAAAGAAAACATACTAAATGTTTCTCTTTTGGATGCGGTGAAGTTTAATTATATTTATAGATGCATGATTGTGCTAATGTTAAACATTAACCTGCAGCTATCAGATGCTTACAGTATGTTGCAGAAATTATGCCATTTTTTCTGGTTTTAGCAAAAAACTCATAAAACTGACAGGTGCAGATGTATAGCCTACATTTATGCCACATTTACAGGACAGCTGTAACATTTTCAGGTAATTTGCCAAACTTTTACAGATCCTCCACATCAGCATTTTTCAACCCCTGGTCCTTAGGGAACACTGCCCTTTGTGTTATGGTTCCTTCCAACTCCAGCACACCTGATTCAGGTTCATTAAACTCCTCGTTAAGTTCTCTGCAACTCTAATAATGAGCCATTCATTTAAATAAGGTAGTAAAACAGGGTAACCACTAAAAAACGAAGGGTGGTGGTCCCTTAGGACCTAGGTTGGAAAAATAATGCTCCACATGCATTTTTAAGTCAATCTTGAATTCATTTAGAAACATGTAATTCTGCCATTATGTGCTACTCCACAATAAAAAAAATCTTTAAACAAAACCATTGTTCCAGTGCAAACAAAACTGGACTTTAAAATGCAAGTTAATCCAACCAAAATTGCATAAAATCAGTGTTCAAGATTGAAGTAAGGCAGATTTTGTACTTGCTTTATAACCTTGCATTATGGCTCCCATGAGTGTAACTGTCCACTACACATAAGTTAGCATTTGGTTCATTTTAAGCTCACAGAACAGAAAAATGCAAATATAAGATCCCTAAATCATGGATGGGCAAAGTCTATTTCCCCTGCCTCAGCACACCTGAATCAGTGACATTCTTAATGAATGAGCCAAGTTGCTTGAGGACAGACTGACAGCAATATTGAGTAGTCATTTACCTTGAATCAGGTGTGTTGGAGCAGGTAAACTTCTCAAACCTGCTGGACAGGAGTTCCCCTCCCTGTCCTAAATGAAGTGTGCCCTGATGATGGTGCTGTGACCTTACATCTGGTCAAAGTGGTCTCTACGCTACGTCAGAGGTGAATGTCGCAGCTTTTCATAACCGACTTCATTTCAAAGGACATGCAAAAACAAGACCTTAAATAAATGCAAAGATTTGTAAGGAAGCCATTGTTATCAGGCATGCATGTAATCGATGTACATGTAATTCAAAACAAGTATATTTTGTATTTTTTACACAGCATGAAGACAATAAAATGTAAGTGTATTTACTGTTGTCAGTGTGCAAATGAAGCTCTCTCAACCACAGACTTTTCAGCTTCTTCTGTCAGATTTCTGAACATGTCAGACACTGGAAATAAAATTCTGCCTGTTTAGCCAATGTGTCATCTCAATGCCAGGTCACGTAAAGGATTTCCACACTTTGCTTTAATAAAACCCAGATTTTACTACTGCAGCATCAAAAAATACAATGTAAGCAGAATTAGAATTATTCAAATCATTGTCGGCTGATTTTATGCTAGTATTTGGGAACATGCGTGTTTGCAAAATCCCCATCGGCTCAAGCACAAAGGCACAGAAAACATACATTTTCCATCATGGTGCTGATAAGGTGAAATCTGCCATTTACTGAGATGTAATGAGAAAAACTCATGGTCATTTATTTTGATGCTGAATTGTTCATTTTTTAGTTTGTAATTAGATGGGTTGTTTGGAATATTTTCTCAGTACAAATAATAGGAAATAAAATAAAAAAAAGCAGAGAAGGAAGAAAGTATAAGCATGATTGTGTCCATGGCAACAGTTGAGTTGTCAAAGCAGTTCTGTCAGTCTGACAGAGACCAGAACAGAGATGAGATTTTCTAATCTTTATGCAACAGCAATGTTTTATAAACACACAAAACTTCTTAAGAGAGCCACTATTACCCACAATCCCTATAATCATCTGACTAAAGTTATTATTTTTCCATTAAGAAGAGAAACAGATACAACAATGTCGACAGTCTTGTGAATACATAGTAAAACATTCTGGCTGGTATCCCTTTTGCAGTGTTTTTATTGAAATTCATTGAATTTCAAAATGTTGCAGGATCAAGCACCTTATAAAACACAAGAAAACAAAATCATTTTATTCTTGGACTGCAGTGGAAAACTTTGTTTGAGGCATGTAATAAATAGAAACAGCAGAGAGACCGTTATATCCCCAAAACAGATTAGACGTGACTCGTGAGAAATATAATTCAGTGAGTAACACAAAAAATATACTACAAAATTTGTTGGGTCAGTTGGAACAAATCAGAAACTGAATATATGGATACTTTTTTTTTATAGGATTTGGTTTCCAAACAAAAGAAGCCGCTCTGAGTAAACCTGACAGATAATGTTCTCTTTGCTTTTACAGCATTTGCAGTTATCGTACAGACAGAGATGAAAAACCTCAGAGGTGGTAACCTTGTGATCTGTCAGACTGAAGCTGACCTCTGCCTTCACGGTGTTAACAGCTTTTGTGTCACTGAGGTGACAGATAGGTCACGGGTTCAAATCCTCCGAGGAGATTTTGCTTTGGTCCGACAGCAAATGACCAGCGGGCAGCACCATGCTGATAACGTTGATATTTCTGCTGTTGATCTGATAAACATCTTATTAGTTTGCATATGTTTGTTTCAGGAGGCTGGCAATTACACATTGGCAGTGCCATAAATAACGATTACAGCAAGGCTTGTTTGCAATTATAATTACAGTTATAATATATGGAATCGGTGTAATGGAAAGTCAGTGTGTGACTGCTGCTTTTAGCTTGGGACAGGTAGTTACACCGTGTTTAATCACTGTAGTAATTTGCTCAGTTACAACCTTTCCTCATCCTCCTCATGCTTAAAGACCTTCACCAGTCTGGGTGTGATTATGAACATGAGCTTTGGGTTCTCCCTGCAAGAAATGAAAAAAAGGGCTATGTTTTATTTAGCGCAAGGGAGGGATTGTTGAAGAGGGAGCAGAGTGACTGTAGAAACAGGAATAAGCAGTATTTCATGTACTCAAATCAGCTCACAAAAGGACATATAGACAGTTATCATATCAAAAGAAACATATGTATGCACGCACTGTGGAACTGTTCCTTCACTTCGGCTGCCGGGAAGATAAATTTCAAGTGTATATTTGAAACTCACTGAAGGAGTAAGCGGTAAATCAATGGAAGGGACATTTTTAGTGTATATAGAGTACACATCAGTGTGGATAATAATTCTCCTATTGGTCTATTTTTGCAGGATACATTTTAGGAAAAGATAAGGCGTTTCCAGGCAGGTTTAGTCCATTTTGTTCTGGAAGCTTCCTTCTGCACTGCAGATTGAGCCATCTGCAGAGAGAAGGGGACAGAAGGAAAAAGAGACGTTTGGTTATTTGCAGATGTTACACATTTAGGAATGTGGGGGGGAAAAGAGCTGTGCTGTGTGATGTTCTTCTCTCTATTCATTTTTTTTTTTGTACCAGGGAGTTAGCATCATTTGAAACACAATTCAGATTAGTGCAGCCGGCTTGTCCTAGGGGAGCCGAGAGGGACGAGGGTCCGCTTTTTTCCCTGTCCTCATTACCAAAAGACAAGGCGCTCTCCGGCAAATCAATGGAAAAGGCTTAGGCACTAATGCAGGCCATGTCTGGTGACTTAGCTTTGCCTGTGTGTGCGTGTGTTGTGTGTGCTGTGTGTGTGTATGTATTCCCTTTGCATCCCACTGTGTGTATGTGATGCATGTGTGTGAGCCACAATTATTCTGTGTATGTGTAGGTTTAATAACTTGTGCTACATCAGAAGGCTGAAGCAAAACATTTATTTCAAACTGCTGCTGAATGGCTTGGTGTAGGAAAAAGCTTAAAACTCCCAGCTAACTGTGCTCATATTTACCATCGGAGACCTGCAGTAGCTCAGAAGAGCTTAAATTGTGCAGAGATAACATCAGATTAATCTGTGAATTCCTTTGGTCCAGTGCTAACGTTGTCACTATTGTAATTAAAATGGCCCGAGGCATTGTTACCATGACTACAACTTCAATAGCCTACAGTTATGTACAATGTCTTTACCCTGAGTCAAGAGCAGCACCTCTGTTTCCTGTCAACAGCCCCTTGCAGCAGATGCTGGCATCAAAATTTGTCGAACGGCCGACCTGTCTCACGGCTCAATCTGCGCCGCAGCTGTTGATTCTCTTGTTGTTATCACATTTTCAGGCTGCATCCCACACTTGCACCTCTTATTTTGTTTACACAGGTAAAACCACTGGGTGCAGCAAATGCTAAATAATAGTTTTACATTGTGAATTTCCAGCCTCTCCGGTGCCTCTGACATCTCAAGGTGCTGGAGGTGTTCCTGGATCTGTGTGGCGGGGATGGAAGAGCAAAAGGAAGGAGAGGGAAATAAATAAAACTGAGAAAAACAGATCAATAAATATTTCAGCAGCTGCACCCATCACAGACTTCTCCTGAAGCCATAAGAGATGGAGAGGGAGACAGAGAGAGGGAGGGATGGATGAAGTGCAAGAAAGAGAGAAAGAACAGAGGTAATTGTGTTCCAGACTCCCATTCAGAGTGAGCTCTGAGAGAGATGGAGGGTGAAAGAGACCAGTAGAGAATGGGGATAATTGTGTCCCAGACTTTAATAGACAGAGAGACGAGGCATGAGTGAGGGGTGGAAAAAAGACACGGGGTGTGCTAACGAGCACCACATACCAACATTGTCCTCCATGGGAAAAAAAAACAGCCATATGAGAGCCTGTACTCAGAGTATGGCACTATATAACAATGACTATAAGACTCTCTCTCTTCCTGACTTTCACTTAATTCTAATTCCTGTCAGGAGTAAGCGACAGACTGTGTGGGTGTGTAGTTTGTGCAGCAAGCAGTTCTAAATGATAATGAGCTGCTGAACAGCTGAAACTGCTAACGTGTCGCTGCGAATCAGGCGTGGCTACCATCAGTGCCAATCATCCGCTGATGTGCACTCACATTGTCATGAAACCTGCCCAACCAGGATGCAAGTTACATGCCATGTTCGCAACATGTTGCGTATGTTTGATGCACAGGTAAGAAATGCCAAAAGGGGGGGGGGATCCAAACAAAAACAGAGGAAGAGACAGGGACAGACCAGAGAGATGGAGGAGTTATGAAAAAATGATTGAAGGAGGATTGCTGGGAGGGAGTGGGGGTAGAGAGACAGATGGTATGAAGGAGGGAGGGGAGGAGAGGTGCAAAGACAGGCGCAACAGGCGGTGATCGAGATGGATTGATTTTGCAGGCAGATGATTAGGTGGAATAAAAAAACATGGCAGGTTTATCCTGCCAATGAAAAGCGAGTTTGGTCATATTGCTGCATGAGTGGGAGTAGTGAAACTGTTTCAGGGTCACTTGTTGTGTGATATTGCTGCATTAAGGAGCTGGTGCTAATGTGATGTGCTGCTGGTTAGGGAGACATCCCAGCAAGGCAGCACACCTCTAACAAGATGCTCATGCAGTGGGCGAACATAATAAGTATGTTGGAGTTTGTCAACAATTCAGAGGTTATATGCATTATTAGGTACTCCGTAAAACTACACTATACATGATAAGCATATACCAACATTACATGTTTTGGTGTTGCTTTTGGAAAAAAAAAAAAGTCATAATAATGAAAAGATATGTTCCAGTTCTCTTGTTGTTTAATGCCAGAATGTGTCTCTGGCTCCTGCTGGGAAAGTGCTGGTGGGAGATCTTTTGATAAAGACTCCATGTTGGCATGACATTCTGACCGAAAACATTATGTGAAGCTGGATTTGACTGTGAAAGCCCATCAATGGACTCATAGGGAAAGTTGTGAGGAAACATCTTGTTTTATTTCTCTGTCTGGGTCCTATGAGGAATTATATGTTTTGAAGATTACAGGAGCAGCTCTGGAACAAACCATCATATTTTTGATGGTGTGGTTCCATTGTGGTAATTGGGATGTGGGGTGAGACTCTATCAGACATTTTCACCATGAGAGACCTTTAATTGGGTTTGGAAGAGGTCGCTGCTGTATTGTTGTATTGCACTAATTAGATGAGGAAGAGGATAACACGAACAGACTTTGCTGGCCTTCACAGTTTTGCAGTGCATTGTGCAAAATTACATTAGTCTTTGGATCTGTGCATATTATGCTACTTACATCATTTAAGACATTTCAAGGAAACGGTGTGATTTTAAATGATGTTTTGATCACATGCAGGTTATTTAGTCATTGAGGAATGTGAAGAAATCTGCGGCCTAATTCATCCTCAAAAAGCACTTTCTTTTCATATTTCAGGGCTTTGGTGCACTTAAATAATCATGCCAATTAATTTTTTTATTCCCTTATGTGTTTCAGCAGCAACATATTCTTCACATTTTAATGGAAAATATCATCCTGAAATTGAAGGATGAATTAGAATTTGTCACGATGCTTTCCATTTCCGCCTGCTACTTGCCTGCCTACTTCTAGTAGCTGCAGATCTAAAAGAACTGGAAATGCACCAGTGAAGCTAATGACCAGACTTTTCTGTGTGCACAGTTAATATGTTTGATACAGAATCAACCACAGAGTTTGAAGCTCCATGTTTTGCCCGTAAAAAGCTAACATTGCTGCAGAAATGACTTTGCAAAATCATTTGGTCACAGCATCCAAACATCTTACTTTTTCCCATCAAGGGTTCACTGGCTGTATCGATGTGACCTTTATCAGTCCAGCAGACCTCCAATTTCATTAACAAATAATGAATGTGTCAGAAAAGGGCAATTAGCTGCTTAATGTTAGGAAACAGTACTCTAATCCGGCATATATTTGCTGACGAGTCCACATCTGCGCCTGACAACAAAGGCTGCACTTTGGGAAAGTCTGTAACAGAAGTTGCTGATGTAAATATGACAGATCCTTTGAAAGCAAAGCGTTTAAAATCATGTGGAGGACTGTTGTTGTATTCTAAGTATTAATGCGATTAGATGCATGAAAACGTGTGTGGGTACAGATAACAAATAAGAAGAAAACAAACAAGAAATCAGTATCAAGCTGATATCAGACCCACACTGAACATTTCAATCTGATGGCAAGATGCAGCTGAATCAAAGAAGATAAACAACCTAACTCAGAGCTTGTTATTAAGCTTCATATATTGTAAACATCTGCTTTATCAAGCCTTCACTTACTTTTGTTTGTTATTTTGGATTTGACAGCTGTAATCAAAATGGATCTGTATGGTAGGGAGGCTGACGTGACAAATGTTGGGCAGGCTGTGCAGGTGTTTTCTCAATCAGGCCGGCGTGATTGATCCACACTTGAATCCATCATGATGAAGCCACATTGACACTTGTTCTATTAAGATTTTCTTTAGACAGAAAAAAAAGAGGAAAATAAAGACGGTTAATCTGCAGCAGTGGGAAAAGTTTGTGCGGGGAAAAAAGTAGCATTTTCATTAATGCCTATGAAGCGTTTATTAACCCAAAAATGTTAGAAAGACTTCCACTGCTTCTCCTGGTGCTATTGATTTTCCTTTAATTAGATTTTTTTCCACTACACTGGTTTTTTGTGGTGATTTTTATGTGAAGAGTTATAATGGTAGGTGAAAACTTGCCTTAAGGTCTGATTATTTCAGACAGTTTAAATATCGGCGTTTCATAATACGCTGCAAAAAAAAAGAAGTTGCCACCTGGATGAACAAATATGTACAAGCTTCCTGTTGGATTATTACTGAATGGGTGATTATCTTTCAGCTGTCAGCAAGTTATTCAGCCCTTCAGTTGCAATGAATGAATTCCAATTTCCTATACAAGCCGGCGGAAAGACGCAACCTGTGTGGAAAAGATCTTGGTTTATTTAAGAAAATAAATCATAAAGGAAATTGGAGAAACCACTAAAATTGCATTGAAACAGTCCAAGACATTTTTTTAAAATTGGAAGGATAGTGGGGAACCATCGTCATGCTGGGGGAAATGAGTCTGGATTTACCTTGTTCGAGTGTGATGAGAGCATCGGGATAGGAATAGAGGCAGATGAATGCCTGGTAGTATGAGGGCAGTACTAGGATTTTGGTGAGCTGTATGTTAAGCACACACAGAATGAGGTCAGCTGACTACCTGAAATGTTTCAAGAAATATTCCATTCTTTTTTTTCTTCCCTAATAACACAGACGTTTTCCAAGTTGACAATGCCAGGATTCATCGGAAGTGTTTCAGGAAGCACCGGTATCCTGCAGGTTTTTTTGTGGTCTGCACACTCTGATACAGGTTGACAAGTAGCTGTTGAATCCATTTGATTTGCATCAGGTGTGTTAGTGCAGGTAAACAGCAAATCTTGCTGGGTTCTGGCCCTTGAGGACTGGAGCTTTGGGTGTGCTGGGAAAGTCAGTGCGTAATGATAGGACTTTCCTATCAGCAATACAAAATCTTAGTTAAAGAAGTAATGCGACACTGGGTGGAAATATATCCTTACATTGCAAAAGTGTATTGAAACAAGCAAATCCTGCTGCAATTCAAGCTAACGACAGTCTTATCAGATAATGTGACCTTTTTTTTATTTATTTGAGGATTTGTTTTTGGCCAGACAGGGTTTGTAAGCTTTAAGTGATAAATGTTTTATTGGTTAAGCTTGTTAATACTGATCATGATGCACTTGAAATAATCTATTTAATGCTGTGTACTAACACAAAGCACTTCAGCCTGTCATTTAATGCCTCATTTGTGTTCACTGCTGAAATATATACATCTGTTGTGAGAAATGTTTTCTTTTTTTGAAGACTTCTTTTTGAGTAAAGGTAAGTGTGCAGCACCGGCTGAACGTAAACGTAACATGAATAGTTATCTCTATAGACTGGCTGCCTTTGAAATATGGCACCTTTGAAAAAGCAGCATTTCAATTTGTTGGACAGCAATTACACAGTCAAATGTGCAGTGAAGTGAATTGCTTTGCATTACAGTCGTGCACGATTTATAATATTCCAGCCAGTTTGTGCTCTGTGCTTAGTGCTCAGCCCTGGGGAGCCCACAGGCCTTCTGACTGTGCCCACTCACCCCGTGCAACTTCCTGTTCTCAGCTCACACTTCAAGACACGAGCGCACATCCCAAGGCCATCTGTTTGCTTTTTTTCTGGGGCAACTTGATGCCTACAGGGATATGGACATACGTGGTAAAAAGTACCATCAGAGCTGTCAACCTGCTGTGTCTGCACTGATTACCTTGGGAAGATACCACATCCTTGCAACCTTTGATAAAACTGGTGGCTTTCCTGCTGTGCTGCACCCTGTAGTGTAACCCCTTTGCAGGAAACGCATCAGAAATATGCACTGATTTTTAGGCGCTTTTCGTGGGATGTTCTTTCCATCAAAAAGGTTGAAGTTGGCAGGCATACATTTCTGATCATTTCAGAGCAAAGAGGTGAGACACTTTTCAGCACTTCAACAGAAACATCTAATGAACCCGTGTTTTCATTAATAGCACTTTTAAAATAACATTTTAATTAACATAAGCTGCATTTGCTTTATAGATTATTGCAAAATAAAAGGGATATTTGTAGTTTCAACAAACAACAATTTTGATTAGCTGCTGTTTCCACTGAACAGTGTGAAGCGCATAAGATGCCGTTCTTGTAAAATCACTTCCAGTTGACCAGATTTTACAACAATCGCAGCTCACGCAATGTAACTTGGGGGTTATCTACGTGCTGTGAAAGTTTGCCTTAGCCTTTTGGGCCATTCTCAATCATTTCCTGTTTCTAATTCATTGTGAAACTCTGCGTATCCCTGTTTGCTCAATAAGTTATCTTAATCAGTCACATTTCCACGTCCAGGTCATCAGTATGACCAAAATATTAGGGAGTTTATTACTCATTGATTACACCAATTGTCCAGTTTAGTAGTTAGTTTTATTCCTAAATGCAAAAAAGGAAGAGCAGTGTTCTGAATGAAGGTCCTGCTGGTTAAGTGGGGTGTTGCAGTAAATACATGTATACATGCAGTCTGTTGTTAATGTATAAGAAATTCACAATAAAAATGTGTTGTCACGTATTCCTGCTTACACGTGCTGACTGGCACAAAACCATTAAACAGTGGGAAATTTTACCAGTATAAAAAAAAGATTTTCTCCAACATGTGATTCGACCTCTGATGTCTTTAAAAATAAGTTAAAATGAGGTAACTTGCATTTGTATTCCTGATACCCAGGTTTACAATCCAAATTCTTCCATAATGTTTGAAACCAAGAAGGAAAAAAATGAAAAAAAAACTACCAAAAACCACAACAATAAGGCGACTGTGGGTCTCCTAAGCATTGTCATCTCTCATACCTGCACATAATGCGATGTGGGCTGCAGAGTGAATTCCAGATTCTACAAATTCATTCATGCACAAAATACCAGCAGAAAAAAAACATAATCTAGTTCTACACTACTTCCTATAACAATCATTAATAAAACCTGCACTGTAAAAGCAGAACACCCATTAATGTCTTCATCAGCTTATTCCACTGACAGATCCAGCTCTGAATTACAACAGAGCATCCAGACTTGTACAGTATATGCCTCCGGGCTTTGCTTGGTGAGTTTCTCCAGTGTAGACAAAAAGGTGTATTTAAATATCAGAAAATACCCTGTTTCCACATATGTCCATGTTACTCGAATGACTGTTGGTTGCTAGGGGCGTTGTCAAGACCTTTAGCATTAAATTTAGGATATCACAGGGTTTGTAATGGCATCCATATAAAATGTTTTCTTTTCCATTTGATAACAGGCTGCTGTTCAGCTTTTACCTAAATGAATGGCTAGTCCTTTGATGACCGTGATGTAAGGTGTTCTTGTTGGTGAATAGGAATATCAAGGATGTTTCTTCTGATTAAGAGAGATAGTTGTGGATTTTTTTATTAATAAAAATGGACAGCCACCTTGAGCTTTCACTTCCTCTGAGTTTGGCATTTTTCCCATAGCTAGCTTTCCTTTTAGCCTGAAATGATATGAACAGAATTTTTTAAAGAAGAACTTCAACTATTATTGATAATAGATGGATTATATTGTAATACTTGGTATAAAAAACTGTATGATTGATCTTGCATTTATTACAACTGGCAATCAGTCATCAAAACCATACAGAAAATAGATTAAAATATTTTTTTTCTTGTCTGTTTTTATTCAAAGGGATGGGTTAAAACATATAAATTGATTTTATCCTTAACTGATGAGAAATCAGGTGCAGGTATGTGTGTAATACAGGACAATATTGACAACATTTGCACAAACTAAACAGCGAATGTGATCAATAGTGTGTAAAATGAAGATAGTTTTTTTTCTCATTTTCTCATTTTGCATCTTTACACAGATTCATGCACATCCCATAGATGACGTAAACTCCATGATTTAAAGCTGAAGCATTATTTAATGTGTTTTTGTAAATCATAAATCCTGTTTGCAATAAGAGCAGCAGGAGACAACACCTGTAATGACTCTTCTACATGAAGAAGTGTTGGATTAGACAGAAGAAAAGTGACTAGATGAAGGCAGATTGAGACGGAAACGTACCATATGGAGGGCTGTGTCTGGCTGTAGTCGGTTGTTTTATTTATTAGCCCTGCCACGTTGGTCGCAACATTAATTTCATGCCTGTGTTACCACACCTGCATCATGAGCTGCGGTTGCTGACTCCACGTAGCTCAGACTAAGGGAACACAAGCTTTTCTTCAAACTGCACAAAAAATGAAAAACAGTGAAGTGATTAATAATGTGTTAAATAATGTGTGGGATTTTGCTGTATCAGCTTTAAGCTTCTGATCTTTTCCAAACATTGGCCTTATGCTCCCCTTTCAGCTATTCGTGGTTATTTCATGTAATTCAGATCAGATCTGCTTATAATTAATTACAAAATAATAATGCAACCTGAGTCCTAAATAACTGTGCATTTAAGTGCAGGGTCTTTCATGCAATTACTTATGATGTGTTAATCACTTTAAAGATGACTTTTTGTCAAACAAAAACATCCAAGTCATTCATATGAAGATCTCTGAGACAAAGACAATGCATATGTGTTGGGTTTGAGTTCCAAACAAATGATCCTTTTGCATTTCCTGGATCATCACCCTGTTTCTGTGTGTTTTCATCCTTAGCTAGGACGGTGAGTCGTTTGTAAATTGCAAGCGACAGACCAAACTGAAGATTGCAGGGGGAAAAAGACTCAGATCCTTTTGGCTTATCGGTGAGGATCAGCTTGGAGGAAAGGAGAAGCTCTTAGTAGGAAGCTTTTTCTGTCATTTTGAAAAAAAAATTGCCTGGAAAAGAAATAAGCCCAACCTCCCGTATCCACTACATTTACTGTATCAGGCCATTTTTCTGTATTATACACTTGAATTCTAGACCTTAAAGCTGTCAAGTCTCCTATGCAGATTTCTCTGTCCGATAACAGAACCTTGTTGGGCTTTTTTGAGCCAGCGATAGGATGACCTACCTGTCTGACAGATTGTCTGAGGCTATGGATAAAGTTCCTAGCCCACATCTTCTCATAGTTCATCAAAACCTGCCTAAAAATGACTCTCGGCTGTCTTCTTTCATTCTTTCATTCTTTCCCCTATATCAAACAGACAGACACTGCTAAAAGATTCATGCATGTGGACTTTGGGGTCATTATGAATGATCCACTGCAAAGTTTTTTTTTCACCCTCATAATCAAATCCAATATTCATGAAATGGATTTTCCTCTCTGCATGCCCCGTCATTCACGCCAGAGATGTGTGTTTTCTGGTGTATTCAGGTTGTGTTTGCTCTGCCTTGTTCAGCTAGCATGGGTTAATGGTATCCTAAAGGCGCATTTTCAAGCCACTCACTTAATTACGCAGGGTTGACGGATGACCTTCCTCACATTACCTGTGTAAAGCATTACTGAGATAGGTTCTATCTTAGCTTTTCTAAGATTGGGGTCACAGTAAATACCAGTTAATCAAAGCTTTGTTTACACGAGTAATGTGATAACTGCTTGGAACCTCCAGGCTCACAATCGATTGGCATTGATGTATCTTAAACCTATTATATGCAAATTTTGACATTAGATTAATATGGACAGAAAGATAAACACATTTGTCATTCTAGTGTCACTTGGACTATTTTTTTTAACTTATAGTGTTCTGTTTTTTAAGGGCTTTAAAAAAAAACATATTTAGTGTGCAAAGTTGTACTTCTCTGCTATTTAAATTTTGTGTTTTGCTAAAAAGAAAATAAGTGCTGGTAAATGAGGCTGATACTGTATAAAAAATATATTTTCAGATTTTATTAAGCACAATATGACCTGAGTTCCAGATTTAACTTGTAAAGCATCCATTTCTGATAACACAATAAAGAAATCTAAGCCAAATAAAGACAAAAAATGCACAAAAGTGGCATTTTTTTTTATTCAAGTAGAGGTGGGAACACTTGGTTCTGCCTTTATTCAAACACAAAGGCTGTAATTGATGAAGACTGAAGAACACCACTTGATTCTGCAGTGACCGTTATTAAAGATAGACAATGATGGATAATTTTAAGTACTATTACTGAATTTTCACAGATTGTCTCACTGAATTCTGTGTAACAATGGCATTTTTTATTTTTCCATTTTGCCTTTTTTTGCTCTTCTCATAGAATTTGATCCCATGTTGATTCCAGACTTATCTCTTTCCCTGCCGTTTTCTTTCTTTATTTTTTTGCTTCCAACAATGATATCCTGTTGCATTTCTTTACTAAATCAGTCTCAGTGCTCATTCAAAACATCTAGTGTGTTGAAATCTGGGTTGCTAGCATGCAGCATGGCACTGCTGTGAAGTAATGCGCTGGGACAGAGAAGAAAAAAGATGTGCAGTTCACAATGACATCCACATAAATGTCACAGTGCCATCAAAACATGTCAGAAGTATAAAGTTTTTAAATCAGAAAGTTATGTAGTGCTTCTTTAAAAAAACACTTGCTACATTTCTCTCTATTAAAAAAGGCATTATCACTATGTTTAAAATATAAAGACATTTTTTAGCTAGCATTTTAATGCTAATTGCTCTGCTAACTATGCTGTTCTAACTAAGTTATGTCATAGATATATCACAATAATTTAATCCAACCCTCAGCAGTCATTTGGGCAAGAGCCTGTAGGCTACGTTGTTAAAGCTTAATCATTCCAAGTTTGACCACAAGATGGCATTATGAAAATCTGAATTATTATTCTGATTTAAAATGATGTGAGACAGTTTTATTAACTTATTCTATTTGTATTTAACATCAGAGGGTAATTTTAGCATTTGCTTGGAGAGTGGATTTGGGTTGCATCTTCGTCTGCTGAAGGGAAAGAAGATGGAAAAGGTTTCTTTCTCCGGGTACAACTGAACCATGTAGTCCTAATTGGATTTTTAGTGGTACTAGTTCATTTTAAATAAAAGCAACTTAGTGACACCAGCAGTGGTTCCCCATGGCAGTATTAGCAGTTTAATATTCCTGAAGTCACTTTAGGGACTGTGTGAAAATATTCATTTAAAAAAACAACAACAAAAGAAATAAGATGAAAAACAGTTTTTTGAATTGTGAAATTTATGGCACAATATGTCAAATTTGGTATCCATGATTGAAACTGTGCCAACAAAATATCACTATTATCACAGGCATCAGTAGCAATTTTAATCAAGTCATCTATTTTGTGTCATATCATCAAGACATTATTCCACATTTGATCTTTATTGTGATAACCACCAACACTGTTATCATCAACACTGATGATCAGCAGCATCTACCTCCCCATCGTTATCTCCATCTTTATCACTGCTAATTCTCAGTTCTCTGCAGCAGTGTTGCTTTGTTGCTGTAGCAAGTTACACAGTTTTTTACTGTAATTACAGACTCCACTGAAGCAAAGGACATAATCCTTTTTCTCACTTTGATTTCATTTCATTCCTTTTATTCTTCAACCCGATATCATCCGACCCATCTTCATGCCATTCCATTTTTATGTGCTCTCGTTTGGAGTCTGCAGGAAGTACAAAGATGTGGACATTCTGTCCTGAATCGCTTATTTTGTCCCCTTAGTGACCCTTGTTACCACTTCTTTTGTCTTTATGCATCTTCCTTACTTCTATTTCTCATGTTAGGTCTCTTTCTAAATCTCTGTGTGTATACCTTTCTCAGCCCATCTGTTCTTCTTATGCTGGACTTGTGTTGCTCCTTCACTCTGACTGAGTTGTAAACTGTGATATTACATTTAGCACTGCTTGTGTTCCCCCTCAAAGCTGTTGGGGTGCAGATGGTATGCAATGGGGTGCAGTCTCTTGATACAAAAGGATTGAGTGTGTGAATGAACATCTTTCAGAGCGCATGTGCATAAATCCATCATGCACACGTTGGCATTTAAGTTAAGCAGGCCTGTACTTATTGTAAATCTAAGTAAATTTGGAATCCTAGAAATAAAAAACAATGGCTAAGCGTTTTTTCTTCCTAAGCATGAGTCAGCACAAGTATGGAAACTAGTGAAGGGTCCAGTTCAACATGCACACTATTGCATAATGGACACTGACACAAGGGCATGCACCTTTGTTATCTTTCCGTCTGTCATCCACACCTCGATTGTTGTCACTGTGAGGGAGAAAATAGATACTGCTGGAGGAAGTGGCAGGGATGAGAGGCTTACTTCCATTAACAAGTATTTTCTAATTGGGTCTGAGCACTGACAGGCAGCCATGTGCTTTTCAAGAACACGCGCTTTCTATAAATACAGACTTACTTTTCTTTAAAGTGCAGCCATAGAAAGGCTCACACGCACATAGTCACAAACACTCGTACAAGTTAGAAAAACAAGTGAATAAATCAGAGCCAGAATAAATTGGGAGATCTTGATATATTTTTCTCTGATTCCTTTTGCCTCAGTCATTCCTGTCTTCTGCTTGATGCTTTAACCTCAGCAGGAAAAGAGAAATTGAATTAAAAAGGGCTCTTGATATCTTCTCCTTGCTGAAGATAAATGAAATGATCAGACTCTGTCAACAGGATGACTTCTGTCTCTGTTTTACCCACCTTAGGCTTCTCTGAACACACCCCCATGCTTCCAACTCCTCACCCCCGCCTGTTGTCCCTCTCCTCTCCTCTGATTGGAATCTGGAAACTCATTTGCTATCTTGCTCTCAGACCTAACTCAGACCGTGTCAGGTAGTCTGCACACGTCTCCTTCAGTGCTTGTTCTCTCATTCCCCCCCTCTCTCATCCTTCCCCCTTTTTTCTCTCTTTTGCTCTCTCCTTTCGTCTTTATCCCCTAGCCGTCTGCTGCAAACTCTGTGGAGAATTTGCCCAAATTACCTGTCATACCAGCAGCTATGTGTAAATAAGCCAGGGAAGTGTGTTGCTTTTTCTGTATCCCCCCCACTTCTCTCTGCCTCCCCCTACATCTACGATATCTTGTCTCTTTTCAAACCACCCATATTCTTCTTTTCAATCCATCACATCTTTCTCCTTTAAGTGTGTGTGTGTGTGTGTCTTTAACCCCAGTTTCTCCTTGCTGTTTCCTTCTTTTTCTGTCTCTGCTCTGCTGTTTTCCAACAGTACAATTGGGGATATGCTTGGGAAGCTTTACAGATATTTCTTGTGAGAAGTCTGAGTTTGTGGCTGACTCTGTGGGAGATGCTGCATGTTGAGAATCAGGCTTCATCATCTGTCGTTTGGCCTTTGAGCTTAGATGATGGGGGTTTTGGAGCAGAAGGGAAGTAGCATGGTCCCTGTGTTTATCAAAGAGAAAGCACAAGTGCATGTTTGGTTTCAATGTACCCCAGTCTAGCAAATGATCATCCCATTTGCTCTCCTTTGTAATTCTACAGATGTGCAGCACTGTTAAGCTGTTGTTTCGCCATTTCCACCGGATAGACAAAATAAAGGAGGATGGAGGTGTGCAATGGAGGTGGAGGCCAAACTCTCAGGTCCAATTTATGCTTTGGGAGGTATAATCATCACTCACCCAGGGGTTATAGGTGCAAAGACTGTGATTTGCAGGGAGGGGAAGGCAAAACCTAGAGGAGGATGCGTTAGTGAAGTGGGAAGAGTGATAAGGAAGAGGAAGTAGAGAGAGTGAGTTATTAAACCTTGTCCTGCTACTAGTCAGCTATCTGGGGAGATTTATTGAAACTCCTGCTCTCTACTCCTTCTAATTATAAGATTTATCTTCCTGATAAAGGAAGGAGCTTTTTCGTTGTTTTTGGATTGTTTTGAAGACAGAATAGACAATACAGTAAATACCCTCAATTCAATTTTATTTATATAGCCAAGTATCGCAACAAAGTCGTCTCAAAGGGCTTCACACACAGTTAATCACACAACAGCAGACATAACGCACAATAAACACAAGTAATGATTACACAGTTAAAACTTTTGCTGGTTAAAACTATTTTTTCTAATCTTTTGTGTTTTGTAGCTGGTGAGAGCTGCAATGAAAAGGACATATTTCCCATAGAAAGGGCTGCTTCTGAACTCCAGAACACCTCGTCTGTGGTTAATTTAGATGATGCTTGTATCCAAATCGACTTACAAGTGCAGGGTTTTACCATCATGCAGAAAAATGCTTTGTCTTGTACACTGGGGGGAATTAAACCAGCAAAATTCAAACCGTAAAATCATCACTACACTGTATAAACTGCAGCACTATAAATGTGTCCTCTTAAATTTGGCATAGTATTTGCCTGTTTGTCAACGTGAATAAAAAAATAACGTCAACAAGTATAGAGTAGTGTGGATTATTTAAAGCAATGTGGCCTAATTCAACAAACTGAGGTGTCAATTTCATGCCTTACGATTGATTATGACCTGCAGAGCTGAAGGTCACTGAGGATTTCCTGCAGAAAACAGGAAAAAAAAGTTTCTTAATCCCGTAGTTAAAAAGCCTACTTTCAATTTTCATTCATTCTGGGATTTCATGCAACACCCCCCTTTGTGATCCCATCATTTATACATTTGCTCATCTTTTATGCCTTTTGTAAGGGTTGAAGTGTGAGGTGCCAGTAAAGGTTTGCAGAGATGATAGCACCTGTTAGCTAAAGGGGGCTCGATCATGAGCAGTCACGCATCAGCTCACCGCGATCCCACCATGTGGGAAAGAGGATAGGATATGCATATTAAACCTGAGCTGTAACAGAGGCCGACTGTAAGTTCCTAATTGGAGCTCTGGCAAAATACACAAATGGAGGAGTTGGTAAAGCATAGTAAGGTTGAACAACATGACTTTATTCATGTTTTTTCAAAATTATTTTTCATATGAATGCAAAAGCACACACATGTACATACCCTTGGTTATCCGTGTAATGTAATTTAATATATGCATACAGTAGCAGTCCTGAGAGGCCTGGCACATTTACGAGGAAAGAAAACTAAGAGAGAAATTCCTTCTTGTGGTGAATCTTATTAGCATTCGCATTGAAACGATGCACTGCAGGGCTTTTTTTCCCCTGTGTGCAGGTTTTTCAGCCATACAGGAAAGAAGGGATGGAAGTGTGTAAGCAGGTGCGAAGAAACAATCAAAGAACGCAACAAGTGCTGTTTCCCCTACTGGACTATCTCTTAACTTTACGGCTTTTTCTTCTAATCCTAAAAGACAAGTATGGATCTTAAAGGCACCGTGGTGTAGCTGGGATTGCTAATTCCAACCTGCACCACCTTCAGACTTTCACGCAACCGATAACGTGTAAAAGTATGTTGTCATTGTCTTCAGATGATGCCTTTTGGGCAATCCTCCATCCACATTAGTCCACTGCCAGTCAGCCAGCCAGCCAACCAGTTAAGCTGGATAGAGAAGCAACAGAGAGGACGTTCAAAACTGACAGCAAGCTGAGAGAGAGGCCTTTGATCAGGGAAGCTCTGTGACTCCATGCAGTCCTGTTTACCCTGGTCTCACAGACACACAGCTGCCCTCTTGTCACAAAGCATGGGGAGACTTCAGGACCCTCTTCCTCAAGCCCTGTTTGGCTCTCTGTTAGTTTGACAAGCTAAAAGCCAAGCTAGATTTCTCCCACGGTTGGTTTGCCAAAGAACGTGCATGCAGGACAATAAGCTCAACTTAACATTTCTGATAAGAGACCTTTTAAAAAAATACAAGAAGAAGACGGAAAATATTGCACACCACTGCAAGCAAAGAATGAAACACACTTTAAATAATAAACTCAGGATAAAATACCCTACCAGGCCATGTTAGCTTTTCATAGCACGATTTTGCATCCATTTATCCAACCCCTCACAGTAAATGGGCTTGAGAATTTATGCTTTTCTACAACAGTGGTGCTATCAAAGCGGATAGCTGCCTTTGGTTGGGGAAAAAGATAATAAAAGGAGTATACGACTGGATCGATACCACTAGCACTCCTTTGTGTTCAGACGGCGGCATAAAGGTGTTACAGAGATTGAAGTGCTTGAGCCAGATGGTAAGAAGACATGGTCTTATAAAGAAGTTTTGTAGGTTTAATTTAGTTTCTATATCCTTAAAGAGTAATTTATATGCACTAAGCCAAGCGCTCTGGCTTTTTTTGATACAACACTGCATTGTTACACTCTGCTGGTTTAGTGTCTTTTTCTCTTTCTTTTTTCTTTGTTTGATCTTTTCTGTTGTCTTCTTCTCACTTGTATACGCAAGACACAGACACCAAGGAGGAGCTGGATCACATACAGCTTTGGTTGTCCAAAGCTGATTGAATTCCTAAGCCCATTTCTCCTCAGTGGGAAAGATAATGAGGAAAAGGAAAAAAATATGCATCTTCCATGCACTCCAAAACTATCAAGCCTTTCATTTTCTATCAAGTGTAATTCTGAATAACTGTGTGACAGAATCCCAGAGTTCAAACGGAATGACATGACCTGCTTTTTCACGTTGCTGCTTTTATTACACATGTATTTATTATTAGTAGTACTATTTTCCTAGTGGTAACACTTTTGAGCAAGACTCTAATTTGATTTCCTCTGTGAGCATAACTCAAACCTCTTAAAAAGGTAGAACCGAGCTGAGCAAAAGTTTGGTTTTGGTAATTGTTTTTAGAGCATTTCTGTGACGGGGATGCTTTGCACTTTAACGAATCAGGACATGATGTTATTCCCATGATGGAGTTTGATTTGATTAAACCAGCATGTACAACGATGGAAGTTCAATATGTTAGCAGTGTAGAGAAGCGAAGAGTTAAAAGGACATACTCAGATTGGGTTTGATCACTGCAGCGCTTCTTACTCACCAGTGTTTTCCCGACCACCAAATTATACGGATAACTCAAGCAAATTAACCCTAATACTTGTCTTAAGAGCTAACCTGGGTGTATTTTAGAAGCACTGTTCAATAAATGTGTCATCTATGTTGACCCGAGGCGGGATTCTCCGAACAGCTCCAGTTGCAGGCAGCTTTGCCATTTAATGACAACCTGTCTCTTTTACAAACTATTAGTCATGTTTCTTCTAAACAAACAGAACATAAGAGTGACTCTGTTTGATGTGATTCTCCAGGCAGATTAGCTTTGCAACTGAGAATAAGAACATGTGTATCCACCGTAGATTCCCCGTGTGCTTAAGCAAGTACAAAAAAATGCCTGAGGTTGGATTAACTCTCCTGTCTTTTTAAGGGGTCCTGTGTAGGATGAAAAAAAATGGATTGGACAGAGAATACAAAAAAGAATGATAGATGACTAATGGGAGTATTTGTTAAAGTTGAGATGATAAGTCATGGTAGTGTCAAAGGGAAAGTCTTGCTGATGACGGAAGTGCTGAGGAGTATTGTCAGCCTTTGAGAGGAGGAGAGCAAATGAGAGTTATGTGGGAAGAGCTCAGTGAAGGGAGATAATGAGGTGGTCAAAGTTGAAAGGATGGCCTCATATTTTACAATGAGGATGAGGAAGGATCAGAGATAGTCAAAGAAAAGGTGCGATACAGATACAGAGGCATATGCTTGGCTCATGTATTATTGCTGAATATATTGACAAAGCTGGACGGGTAAAAAAGAGAACTGCTGGCTGTCTTTAAACCCACCACTGATGGATAGGAGCAATGCAAAGGGGGATGACAACAGCGTTATTTAGACGAATGAGGCAGTCAGTCTCCACAGTGAACGTAATCCTAGAGCCTGGTGTGTATTCAAAGCAGTGCATATACTGTGGTTCATCCTATCTTTGTAAACAACAGTCTCTCTGAGGTTTACAAAGCAGTTGCTGTTATCCCTATTGGTTAGAGGCTGATGATCTGCTAACAAAATGATTGCCATCAACACTCCCAGGGAGGGTGAACTGCATGTTTACCATCACTGCTTGTGTTTTCAATGACTTATACAGGCAAATACAAAATGGTAGTTGGTTATGCCAATATCCCCCCCACTGGCCAGACTCTCGTGGAGGCAATTAGAAATCAAGCAAAGACATAGACATGCAAGCAGTGGGAGTTGCACGTCTGGCGCCTTCTATCTCTGAGTGGAAACCAGTGTCTGTGACCTTGAGCGGGGTATATGCAATTTTCAGTCGCAGAATATGTGACAAGTGTTGCAGTTGCATTCAGCAGAGGGTCTTATCAACATGCAAGTCATCTCATCAAGCTGACACACAGATAATATATTAGGCAGAAATAGGAGAAAGAAGAAAAAGCTTCTGGTTCAGCATGTCTGTCTACTGACAAGCTCTCGTCCTCTGTCCCAATGGGGTTTAGTTCATGTGGATTCTTTGCAGCTGAGTGCGTGCATGCAGTATAATCGACAAATGTGTTTCAATTGTGTATGTCCCCGCACGAGTTTGCGCACAAGTGATCTGTGGTTAGAGCCATCCCTCAGGTGTCTGATATCTGATCGCCTGGATTGATCGGCCCAAGGAGAGCATGACATTCACCTCGTACTATCAGGCTGCAAGCTCACCCAATAATGAGGCTGCAGAACAATACTGGAAGAGCCCTTTGTTACAAGAAGTCAATTAACTCTGCTCAAATCACAAGTGAAAACAGAGAAGAAGGGGCAGGGTAACTTCTAGGCTGCGCTGATTTCCCAGCAGTGGATTGCTTGGATGACACTCTCCATATCTATGATGCAGTGTGTGATTGTTTTGTATGGGGAGATGTGGTTCCCAGTTCACCGATATAAGGTGAGTCCTCTGGAATGCCAGTTTTATCTCCAGCTGAAACACTGAAGCTTTTAGCAAGGCTCCAGGCTGCACAAGGTGGTGCCCCTGGAAGCATTGATCTTTTGGTGTTTTATAGGGAATACCATCCATAACAATGGAAAACATCATCACACAACTATGGTGCACTATTACCACATAATGTAGACTGTGCAGCACTGCCATCAATACATCTTTGGGTAAAATGGAAAAGTTCACTGTGCTGGTTTTACTAATGGAGCTTAATAGCCAAAGTACTTGGAAACTTGGAGTGTATACATTACCACTTGACCCTACAGGATGCATCTGTGCATTTGCTCCTCATGTGTTGTGTGCTTAAAAATACTAAGATATTATACAGGTCAGCCACAGCATTAAAACACTAACAGGTCTCTTGTCTTCTGAGAAACTGGCATTTGGGATTCATTTTGAAATCAAATTTTGATTTAGTTTTATTCCAGTTTATGATTCAGTTGCCTTTTTTTTTTACTTTTAGTCTAATTTGAGTGCAGCTGCGGTCCTGTAACTGTAAATGTGACTTGAAAGAGCATAACAGCTGTTTAAATCCATCCAGCAATCTAGTTTTACCGCTAATCCGAGGTCGGGTCGCAGGGGCAGCAGCCTAAGGAGGGAAGCCCAGACTTCCCTCTCCCCAGCCACATGCACCAGCTCATCTGGGGGGATACCAAGGCGTTCCCAGGCCAGCCACGAGATGTAATCAGTCCAGTGCTTCCTGGGTCTCCCTTGGGGCCTCCTCCCACAGGGAGACGTCCAGGAGGCATCCTAACCAGATGCTCGAGCCACCTCATCTGGCTCCTCTTGATGTGGAGGAGCAGCGGCTCTACTCTGAGTCCCTCCGGGATGGCTGAGCTTCTCACCCTATCCCTAATCTCCCTTTAAATTTTTTTATTGTAGTGGTAGTTCAGTGGTGACTTACTTGTCTAATTCAAATGACATTACATTTTATAGTCTGGTGCAGACCAAAGAACAAAACTCTGGTTTGCTTGAAACTTATTGCAATTGAACCCTGGAGCAATTCATTTGCAGAGCTAAAGCAAACGGTGATGTAGTAAAATAAAGAGAGAGGAAGTGATGTAGGATGCTTCGTAGCGCAACATACTGGATAACTTAGATATTTTGAACACCATAAAAAATGGCAATATCTAGACTGCATGGATTTATTTTTGCTCCATTCTTTGTGGTGAATGAGTTGATGTCTGTCCCAGCCAAATGTGAGCCAGACCTTCTTTCTTCAGTGATCATTTAAGTAGAAACAGTTGTTGCAATTTGGTCCACTAGAGTAAAATGCAGTCAGAAAGCAAACCAAACCAAAAGAAGAAGCAAAATTGTTCAGAATTTCCTGCCCAACTGAGTCCGCTGTACTATCCTGGTGTGAATGCTGTGGTGAAAGTCTACTTGATTTGATTTTCTCATGTTAACCCTGCGGTGGAGCCTAAATGTGCATCTATTTATCTGTAATACAGCCTCAAAACATACACACCGCAGAAGATAAATCAGTTTCGCAATGAAACTATTGAACTCTATGGCTTGTTTTGTTTCATGCTTTCTTCTAGATTCAGGACATTATTTAATGAAAAACATTCATTAGTGATGGTCATGGTAGAATTTGCTAGACATTTGCACTGGAAATATGACTATACAAAGCTGAACAGAGTACTATTTTCAATTTGACCAAGTTGCCTGAGTGACACATTTTACTCTAACCCTGTGCTCCAATTTTATGGACTGAAATGAATTTTTGCAATCTGAACATATTACACATTTAAATATGAGCCTGAGCTTTAACCACCTTTTAGATTTTTGATTAATATTCACACCATGGCAACACAATATATGATTTCTGAATTGATGTTTTAATGTCAATGTGTTCAAAAGACACACTGCAGGATAAATGATCCCATGGGATGCATCTTTGCAGCCCTCTCCCTTCATTGTTAGACTGGGGTCAGCTATCCACAACACCACTGTAACAGCCTCACCTCTGAGAAAGAAGGTAATAATTAGGTTTACAACCATTTTTAATCAATTCTAATTTCATTTCTTCATTTCTATTTAATTTGTTGCATAGGTGATGCACAATCCTTTCAGTTTTTTCAAAAGCTGACTAATCTATGCAGATAACATAAAAGCAAATAACACGACAGGTTTAAACCAGGTTTAAGTGATTTGCTTTTTGTACTTTTGGTGATTGGGTTAATTATATTATTATAAATAAATAAATATTAATTATATGAACAACTCACTACCTTTGTTTGCTCTACATCAGGAGGGGGAAACCTTGGTCCTTGTCCTGAAAGTTTTCCATGTCTCCTTCTTCCAACACGCCACATTCAAATGAATGAATCACTGTGCAGTTGAAAAGTTAATAGATCAATTTGATTGAATCAGGTGTGCCGAACCATGGATACATGCAAAACCTGCAAAACCTGCAGAGCCTTCGAGGACCGGGGCTCGCCCCCAATCTTGAGGATCTATGGTGTAATTTACCTTACTCTGAAATATGTGATTAATGGCTTTATACAGTAACTTGTTCAATGTAATAATTGCATTTATTTATTTGTTCATGCTGCCTATGGGATGTCAGCATAAGTAAATTAATACAGGAACTTGAAATAGTTTAGCTCTTTTTGTCTGCTTATCAGTAAAACTTTTAAACAAATAGCAATTTTAGTCATTCTATTAAATTCTTATTTAGCTTGATAACACAACCATCTGGGATAAAGACTACATTCGTTGTGTTTAAGACTAAAAGGTCCATCTTCTCATGCTTTGCTGCTTGTGTGGGACTGTGTCAAAGGAGGATTTGCCTGGGATTTAGTTTAGCACTGCAACGCTGGTTATAGACTGAAGTGACATAATGTTCCTTTATGTGACGGCAGTTAGGACGACAGATCGAGCCCAGGCCATCAATTCAATGAATGGTCTTTTCTTATGTGCTCCACAGGGCCGCTTTTTCAGTGCAGAGCACTGGGATAGCATGACAGCTCCCTTTAATGCAGCAAATGTTTTTTTTTCTTTTTCGTTTTCTTTCCTTTTTTTATGTTTTTGTCAATAAGACTCTCTTAGCAAAGTTGTTTTACTTCCATTGGGGTACAGGAGCGTCTGCAAAGACCTAAGTATAATAGGCTGAAATGATAGATATTAGTTTAAGCTTCTTCTTTAATCAAGAATTTATTTCAGTGAAAGAGGGATTAATAGCAGAAGTTGTCAGAAAGCTCCATAGCCCAGCAAGAACTCACAGTGGATCCCTCTGGATCACCCAAGATCCCAGAAGACGTCATTAAGATTATCTTAGCTCGCTGGCTGGGGGGAATTTTTTTTTTGCTCTGTAATGTCATGTTCTGAGCAATCCCCAGACATGAAAACTGCTTTACAATGTGCAACCAAAGCACAGTCATTACTGGCTAAACGAGGAGATTCAAGGTTAGCAAGAGAAAAGACAAAGGACATGAATGAGACACTATGTAGTTTCTGTTTCTGTGTCAATATGCTGCAGTGCCAACAATAGTATTTCTTTTAGCTGGCATCATCGTGAAACAACTGACATCGTTAGCCGTGTTGTGCATTTGGTATGGCCAGCAGCCACGGTCATCACGGGAAGTTAGGGATGTCTTTGATCATCAGCTGGGAGGGCAGAACCTCACACTTCACAGCACCTGTTTGCCCCATGCCTCTATGTGCTATACACCCACCAGTTTTTCCTACAGTCTGTTGTGTCCTTCCAAACTCCCTTGATGCCCACCTCAACAAAAAGGATGGAAATTTGATTACATTCAACACACTGGGTGCGCCATTTGTGTTCCAAGCACTATCCGAAGGTTTAAGCATTGCTATTAAGATACAAATCATTTGCAAGATTAGATTTTACGCACATTTGTTTTGATCTTTACCAAAAGCAAAGGAATGAAAAATTTCAGTTCTCTGTTTGGCTTGTCAGGTTACTAGCTGCAGGCTCCACCCAGCAGCTGCTTATATTACCGTACTCAGAACATTATTATAATTGATGCCCACAAAGCAAAAAAAAAGAGTCTTTCATATATCACAAAGTGCTCTCAGTGGGCTTTTTCCCTCATCTGCAGTGTAATTAGAAAATGTCAGTTAACAGGAAACAGTGGAGGTCAAGTTGATGTCTGGCAGCGGATCATGAAAACTTTCCAAAAAAGAACTGCTCTTGGGATTGTTAGAAAGTAAAAGAAAAAGCCTTGTCTGGCTGAAAAGACCTTCAGGAAGATTTAACAGGCTCTGATTTGTATTTAGCACATTAGCACTGACCATAAAAGACATTTACGTCTTTGTTCAGATTATCTATTAGACCTTTGTCTATTCATCATTGGAGGACATTGAAGCATGGGTGCCGAGATCTTTGCCAGCCATTATAATTTCATTGAAATGTAATTTTTGTATGTATGGACATTATGTATAGACTCTGTACTTCCAGGTAGCTGCTGCCAAAAATGACCCAAAGAAACAGCAGGTGTTATAGGAGAATAATCATTTTGTGTTGAGGCTGCCACACTGTTGGACACTCGTTCTTAGATGTTCCCTCGCTGATGTAATTGCTTATGTTTTAGTCTGTTCTTATTTAGTTCCAACAGATCAAAGGCCTAGCGGACATTTTCCTAATGTGTGTGTATTTTCTGAGGTTGCTGTGTCCTTTTCCTTCCCAGTCATTATATGCAGGGCACTCACTAAACCTCTCATAATTTGCTAATGTAGCATTTCACTTCTGAGGTCATCTGTAATAACACATTTCTCTGAACATTTAGTCTTATCCGGGTTTTGCACAGAAAGCACTATTAATGTTCCATTCCAATTTGTTATTGGTAAACACTGTGAAATTGCATGAGTCAACAGCTTTACTGAAGACCTGATTTGCATGAGTTTTCCTCTTGAAACAACATCCTCCCTCTTAAAGCGTGTTTTAGTCTTCACCATCTGGTCCTTAGTTCAGCACTGTATCAAGGATTGAATAGTCTGTCTCCTATGAAGAATGGAAGGATTCAATTTTCTTTTCAGCATAAGTGAATATAGCATTTAGCATCAAAAGCAAAAGCAGCAAATTATATGATGTAAGACTGCATTTCATCTGCCGAGCTGAGTAAATCCTAATGATTATTTTGTGGATGGAGTAGCATCCATCTTCTGTGTAAATCTCTGATCCATGTCTCTTAGTTTTCACTGTGAAGAATGTTTATTTTTCTCCTTCTGAAATGCCAAACGGCACAGACCATACAACTCTGCCACGCAGCAGTTGCAGTGAATATATCTAATGTGTATTTTTATCACGCCTTTGAAAATTGTTGGCTGCCAAGTGGAAGGATAATAAGATGTGGAACGTGCGGGTGAATTTTAAAACAATTCCAATTTTGTCTTCCGTTTCCATTATCATAATCTTCAAAGATGCTTGTCTTGTTCATTTTGCTCATGACCCTGGCAAGTAAGTCATTGAATTTCCTGAAATAACTGCAAATAAGAGAGCCATCATCAAGATCCCCAGTGTGTAGGAGTGATAGGACAGCAGAGAATTTGGATATGAAAGGACATCCAGTTGATGGCTTTGCAAATGATCTGAACTCTTCTCATGACATGAATGCAAATCTGTCAAGTTTTCCTCCTTCTGCGATGCTGACTGACCTCCATAATTAGATGAGTGCCGAGAGATGTGCTCAGCTTGTGCCAGTGCTGACGTTGGAGAGAGTGAAGTGTTTTTAAGCATAGTTTAAAGGTTGTAAGACACATGGCAACTCTAATAGTAACACTGTACCTTGAATTTTCTTGGCACAGCAGTTCTAATCTCATAGGAAAGCCTTTTTCTGTTGAGAAAATGTGTTCTTCTTGAATGCTTTTTTTCACTTAGGTGCTTGTTGGAGTGGGATTTGTTTTCTCTGTGACTGCTAACAACCTTTCCCCTGGAAAAAAAAAATACATTCAGTGCTTTAAACTCAGAGATGGTTCGTGACAAAGCCCTTGTTCATTTAATAAAACATGCTGTCTTTATGTATTTACACAGGCAGCCACACTGGAGGACTGTCTAAATAATAGTCTATTCTGACCTTGTCTAGTTTTTTTTCAATATAGATCGGAGAGGATTTGATCATAAAATGAGAAGGACTTAGGGCCAGATTCACTAATCTACCAAATTAGTTCAAGTAGAAAGGAGTGGCCAGTCCTGGAAATCATGACTCATATGCTCTGTTCTTTGAACATGACCACATCCGACTCATTTAAACACTGACCGAAGCCACTCAGGAGCAGTAAAAATCATCATGCAGTTTAAAATAAGCAGACCATTTTATAATCAGATGCAACTAATTTACTGACAACAGTGCGGTGCTTGTTTCATGTACAGACATAATAGGCCACATGAGCATGACGGTGACTGTTTATGGGGCCTTTGCCTTTAATAAATTCCCGCTTTCATGCTTGTAATTGTTATATGAGTTCTATATTAAGCATAATTGTTACATTTTTGTTTCTGGTTTATTCTCCACATGGACAGTACATAACAGTGAGATGATAATTAGATCACTAAAGTCTGACCAAAAAACAATCACACTTCAATTTGCGTAGAGAACCTGGTCATGGAAGAAACTGTGAAATAGGAACAAATGTTCACACATCCATGTTTCCAAGCTTCAAAAATTGTGAAATGGTGACATTTTGCGAGGCAGTTGTAATGAGTTGTATTGTATTGTGTAAAATCCATGGCTTGCCAGCAAAAAATCCATAACTTTGTGTAGTTTTCCAACCCCGACAATGTGTTTTTGAACATTAGAACCTAACCATGCAGATTAAATCAACTCTTAGATGGAGATAAATGTGCATTCGGAAGATTCCCAATTGATTCTGAAAAACTCAAGTTGAAGTAAAGTAGACAGTTAAGAGTGGATCTTTTATCAGCACTGCTGTATTACAAGCTACCATATGCTAACATCAGCTTACGCTTTTCTCTTTTTGTTTTTAGCAGAGGAAGAATGAAAAACAACCAGTTTTAGTTACTGCAAATCCGAGATCATCATCATCTCTCAGACAGTGTGAACCCACTTAAAAACTATTTTACTTTTTTTTTCTTTCATTTCTTTTATTGCAAAGACACAGGATCTGTATTCAGTCTGAGACACTTTTAATTCCTAACCCAAAGCCTCAGCATATAAGCAGAGATGTTCTTAATCCTGAGAAAAAAAAGAAGTGAAGGACAATGAAATAAAGGGGATTCTAGCAGGGATCTGTACCTGAGGAAGTGGAGTATAACATCATTGAGCAACATATCTTTCCCCTATAATGCCAATTTTGTCCCAAGAATGAAAAACGTTGAGATCATTAAGCCATGAGCATCAATGTTGTTCTGAAAGATCAGGAGCAGAAATACCTTCAGTAGGGAGTTTTATTTCTGTAGACTGATCAAAAACATCAAATATATGTATGGAACTATATTTTCATCTTTATCTTTAAGTTGCTGTTATGTTTTGTTTTCCACGAGGACGCTGTTTATAGATGATTCTTTGTTTAACAACTTAAAGTGGTCATTTAGGATTTTCTTTAGCTAATAATAATAATAATAATAATGCATAGTGTTGCATATAGCTTCAAAGTAATGAAAGGAACAAAAAGGAGGGAGAAGCTGTGTATTTAATGGTCACACCAAAGCTGGAACTCAGCAGTATTTTTTTCTGACCTCTGCACTGCCATCTAACGGATGCACTGCCTGAACATCATGTTAAGGTAAAGGAATTAGGAATCTACCGTCCTGCAACTTTTAGGTGCATTCATTCTCCAACACACCTGAATCAAAAAGCTGAATTGCCTCTTCTGCATGTCATCCATCTCTGCAGAGGCCTGCTAACAAGCCATTCATTGGATTCAGGTGTGTTGAGCAAGAGTTGCATGTAAAAGTTACAACATGGTAGATCCGGAGGAGCAAACTTGTGGAACCTCCACACGAAAACTGTGACTTTGACAACGTTTGAATTGGACATGCTCATTTACGATTAAAGGCAGCGTAAATTAACCTTGAGATAAATTTTCTTGTCTTGGTAATCTTACATCTTATTAAAATCTCCCATTGTTGAAAGATAATGTGAATGGAACAACAACCAAACAGAAAAGCAGATGGAAAAAATAACTAATGCTGTAATCTTACTCAAACTGACGTGTGAGACTAATTTAATGTTGTCATTGTTTTCACATTTTGAGGAGTCAGTCTCTTTTAATGACATCTCATTGCGCCCTCCTCATAGGCAATCATTTATTGACACTCACCAATTAGCACCACTGGTGTTTATCTTT
>JBAMIG010000006.1:6105919-6118268 GCA_037177335.1 Kiunga ballochi
ATGACATCTCATTGCGCCCTCCTCATAGGCAATCATTTATTGACACTCACCAATTAGCACCACTGGTGTTTATCTTTTTCTTTATCTTTAATTAATAATTTTTTCTCCTATTGGTTGGCAGTGTCTGAACTTTGGGATGCTGATGTATCCTTTGGTAGTGACAGATGTGCTTTAACATGGAACATGAAAGCAGGTGTGAAGCTCCTGTGACAGTAAAAGGACATCTGTCAAACAGGTGGATTTAAGAAGGATCAAGAGGAAATGTGAAGAATCAGAAGCTGAAGGGAGAGACGAGAAACGTCAGCTAGAGTAGACGAGGGGTAATTAGTTTAGTCTTTCACACAATTATATGGAGATCATTAGGAAAGAATCATTTCAAACCATCAGGGGGAACTGGCCAGTGAACCAAGCTAAAGCTGTTCCACTTTGAAATAAATTAACGATAATGTTCAAATCTTTTTAATTTCATCTGGTCCAATTAACTGATTGTGTTTAGTCTACAAGCAGGACCTGAAAACTCAGCTTGCGATGAATAGGAGGATGTGCGACTCGGAATCTGTTTAAAGAATCCCATTTTTTTTATTATATTTACTCATTAGATATAATTGTTTTCAGTGAATCTTTGAAATTAATTCAGCGTGCAAACCTGAAAGTAACACTGTCTGCAGCTGTATTCCAAAGGGAATATGCGAATGACAACGTGTTTCTTTTTTCCCCCCAAAACCTTCATATTACTGTCACTTTTCTTTGAATGCATTTCATATTTGCAGGGCATTACCCATTACGCTGCAACAACACTTCTTGCATGTTACACAAGTGTTATTTTGACAGCAACGCTTTGTTTTTGTCTGTAGATAAAAAATCTTTAACCAGCCCTGGGCCTCCATTGTATCGTTTTATGAGCTTCCACCTAAATACACAGAGCCTGAAGGTGAGCAGGAGCAACCGCACATGGCCTACTTTACAGATTCCTCCTCGTTCCCTCCTGCTTTTGCTGAATATAATATCCTAAATTCATTTACGTAGGTTTTTTTAAATTTATTTCTTTGCGTTTGAATGATCACAAAGTAAAACCAAAATGCAGAATTAAATCAGGACTTCTTTGCAGCTCTTTGATTCATTGGAATAAAATAGTGAACTAAATTAATGAGCTGCTGCAAAAATGCATTATTAGTCATGAAACTCAAAAACCCTTGCTTCTAAGTTTGTGATAAAGTGTTCAATAAGTTAATTTAGCATCTTTGCTGAAAGTAATTCACACAGTGCTCTCTGTTTTGGTGATGAACGTTTTATTCTTGGAAGTTATCAAGCCGCTTAATGCTGTAATTTTTTCTTCGTTTTTTTAGTTTTTGCTCGACGCTGCAGGAGATCAAGTGATCCTCGTGGAAAATGTGTGTGCCGTCTGTCACAGCGTAACACATAAACCAAGGATTTACATCAATGTTCTGAAATCCGCTTAGCACATTTTATATTTCTGATCTGATTCTACGCTGCTGATTAATTCTCCAATTATTTATCTGATGAAGAGGCTCACTGCTACTGCAAACCTGAGATGAGTGGGGCAGGGCAGATGATGGAATACATTGCAATATTACCTACAAAATGTGTAGAGAAGCAAATCCCTCACTTGTGAAGTTTTCCTTTAAGTCTTAGTGAACAGCAGTTTGGGATCAAGGGACACAGCTGGGGACAAAAAAACGCTCTGATTTGCTGTATATCCAGAACAGTTCTACCTGGCTCTGCAGAAAACTAAAAGCAGTGGGAAGAAAAATGCAGTGCAGCAAATTGATCTATTTTCAGGTGTGTCGCGGCACCATTGTGACACAAACTGCAGCAGCGGTACAGTACATTAATAAAACACAACATTGCTAAACCACATTTACGGTTACGTGGTTGTAATTTAACTCAATCTTCACACAGAAGACGAGGTAACAAGCGTTAAATCTCCTGTACCTGCGGCATGTGTCCAACTCGCTGACGGCAACGTGGCAGCAGCAGGGGACCTGCGGACAAATGCTACATGCTTTTTTTTTTTCCTTTGCTGGTGCTACTCCCGTTGAGACTTATTGTTTTAGTCTGTCTCTTATTCGCTTCAAAGCTGCCCTAATCTAATGCAATCTAAGCCACTTACATTTTTCATACAGTGCACATTAGCGAGTTAGTAGTGCCTGAGTGGGCCTGGCTAAGGGCCTTCCTGAAATGCATTGTCACTGTTTCACATTCACTCATTCCTTTTGTGCCTTATCTGCAGTCTTTTAGGCTGTACTTTCTTTTTCCAACACTACATGGAACGGATCCAAGAGTTACCTCATGCTGGGGCCTTTCAGTAGGTAGCTCAAAAACCCATCTGCAGGACTTGAATGCCCTGGGTCAGTTCCAAAGATGCAGTGATTTTATTGGGTTTTTAGTTGCTTTTTTCCTGTATCGACAGAAGAATTGACCAAACTAAACCAGAAAAGTCCTTAAATATAATTATACAGTAAAAGAAAAGTACATCTATGCTGTGCATCAAAGTTATGAATTGTGGTTTAAGATTACCTGCATATTTATTTGCTGGTATATTTGAATTATTTCTGTATACATGTGTTTCCCTTTGTGGGATTTTTAAGACCATTATGTTTAGTCTTCTATTAATACAGCTGACAAACTTAAAGTAAGCAAGGCAGACACTTCAGCATTACATAATACCTGATTTACATGACTGTATATCCGGATTATGTAACCTTGTAAAATGCTAATCTGTCAGTGGCAGGACACTCACAAGCAAACAGTCGCCATCTTGCTTTTCACAAATGACCAAATAAAAATAGCGAGTTCTTATTAATGATAATTGCAGGGGCGTTAATGGCTTTTATGCTCCATCGATGTTTAGCTCGCTCTTCTGTTTCTCTTGTTTTGCTGCTTTCATCTTCCATCCTAGTGATCTAATATGGCAGCGTATAGCTTGTCAAAGATGGAGGAGAGTGGTGAGGCTGTAGAAACTCCGATCAATCCACTTACCTGCAGCCTACAACCAAACCTGCTGACTCCCAGCAGAAAATAAAGAGAGGGGAGTTAACCCCCAGCTCTTTTTGTCCTACTCCATCCATTTGTTATCATGATCATCAACAACCCATGTTGCCCATACACCCTCATCTTTCCTTGCATTAACACGCCATGTTTTTCTTCCCTTAACATTTTCCCAAAAGCAGACATGACGCTCCCATGTTTGCTTTCTTGTTCAAATTTCTTTTTTTTTATCTACATCCAATTTTCTAAGTCTCCTCCCTTCCTTCATATTTCTGCCCCCCCATCTATTTACCTCTTGTTCATTCGTCAGTTCAGCTTTCTTCTGCACATCTATTGCTTTATGAACACAATCACAAGTGACAAAATGCACATGCTCCCATGCACACACACACACATCACTTTCTTTGTCATGCTCCCTGCTGTTTGTAGGCCATACTGAAGGCTCAGTCATAAGGGATTAGCCACAGACTTGATCAGAGTCACAGTTGTTGCCAGTGTTGATTCTAAGGCATGAAGATTTACACCCAACACTTAATAACACACACGTTGGGATATCGAGCTTGATGTCTGTTTTTGCAGCTTTGCAGGGCAAGCTGGGTGATCATTGTGCGCTTGTCTTGAAAGGACCTTGTTCTTTTTTGAAGACATGAAAGCCCCGCTCTGCACACATCATTTCTGCACCAGATAAATCATTTCAACCAGAATAGGTTTTGTCATGTACCATTTACACATCAACGCATGATTTTATAATCCCTCATTACTCTGCAGCCTTCAGGTATCATGTTACTCCAGTCAGACAGTACAAGCTCCAAAAATACTTAAGTTCATAGAAGTAGCAAGTAACCTCATGACTAAAAAAAACATCTTATTATTATTATTTTTTTAAAATAAAAATAAATAAATAAATAATAAAAAAAAAAACATCTTAGAGATTTAATATGGAAGCAAAATTAAAACAAATCAAGACTTTTATAAACTTCTAAAGCAAATTATATCCCTTAATTGTACGATACTTAATCACAGGTTTCAGATCATTATATTCTCATTTAAAATATCACTTTGGGACAGAACTCTTCAAATATTAAGTGATTAAAAATTTAAAAGAGGAAGTGCGAAAATGTATTTTTCATGAACGGCGGCTGTGCAGCTGAGCACACTTTCCTTATAACTACTTTAATTTAAATAGAAGTGCGATTTTGTTTGACTGATTTTCTCAATTATTCAGTCAATATGGTTTAATTTTACAAATCAATGCCCCTTTTATAGATTCAGCAGTCATAGAAGGGTGTTCTGGGTTGTACTCTTTGGATGTTCTTGCGTGAGCATCAGTGCAGAGATCCTGTGATGTTTTGCATATTCGCAGGCAACATGCAAGGCGGAGGCACATTACACATTCAGATTTCCATCATCAGGCCCTAATTCATAGAGCATAGAGCTGTACGGCAAGCTGGAAGATCAATAGGCGTCATGTCTCTTGATGTAGATTGATACTGGACGACAGGAGAATCATTACCCATCCAGCTCGCTTCTGTTTACAGTTTGGTGTGTTGCCTTGCTATTAGGCTACATCAGCTGCCAGTCAGAAGACTAAGAGTTTCTCTTCTCCCTGTTGCGATAAGACAGATCTGATCCATTCTTTCACTTGGCTGATGTCAGCAGTATCATTAGAATAAATGAATCACCATATTGCGCTGTCACTGCTTCCTCGCTTCATGCATACGAGAGGAGGCGTCTGCTGGCTGTGTTCACGTTGTGTTATTTTGTTTTTACATTTATTGACCTCTGTGCAAAAGCACACAAATCTAAGATATTCAAATGTATTTCTCAAAAAAAGAGAGAAGAAATATCTCTGTTTATTCACACAAATGAGTATCCGTGTTCCTTGTTAGGCCTCCAAACGAGAGCTTAATTAGTTAATTGGCTTGTTACACCAATTGCTCCCACTGCAGCCTGTGTGGGTTGGCTGTCATTCATGGGAGGAACTATAAAAGAGGGAGAGCGGCCGTGACCACTAAAGAGAGGGAAGGAATGAACAGCAAGTGGCACTGCGAGGAAAATGTGCCAGTCACTTGTTGATTTAATAAAACGTGGCAGGTCAGGGGCTCACCACTCTTGAGTGGGATCATCGCAGTCTGCTCTCGGTCTCATAACAGAGAACAGTGGGTGAGGGGTGACTTTCAATTAGCAGAATGAGCCTAATTAATCAGTGAGAAGGTGATCTGTAATGGGGAGCAGCAACATCTCCTGCTCATAGCTGTGACGGGTTGAGAGGTTTTGTTGGTCCACGCCGTGGTGACCTTAACCGCTACAGATGGGGGACAACTGAGCGCATAACACATGACAGCTCCGAATCACCATCATCTTCATTACTGAGCAATATGGCAGAAATTTCTTTCGGTGCCGCACATATTGCAAGTGACCTGTGAGTGATGGCGTCAGCTACACAGTTTGGAGCATGACAGGAATACTCTGCATTTAAATGAACTCATTAGTTTGGCTAATCAGATTTGTCTCTTACAGTACTTATAAAACGAGGAATTTTACAAGTCATGCCGCAAGATTTTCTGTTTTTTGTTGCTGCAGTTATTATCTCCCAACTGGCCCAGCAGAAAGCTGTTCCAATTTCTGATTAAAGGAGATTAATGCTGATTGACACAAACTCCTGAAGTGCTCACTTGGAAGGACTCAAGAAGACTTTGAAAGCATCACAAACGGATGAAGTTTGGCCCACAAATGTCTGGTCTGTGTTTTTATATCTATTTACCAAAACACATTAAAGTTAAGGTTATATATAGTACGTTCATTAAGTGCAAATTACTTTGAAGATTAGCACTGGATAAAGTTTTAGGAATTGTAGCTCTTTATTATCTGAAACCTTTTTTTTCAGGGTTTGATGTAGTGAAACCTTTTTAATATTTGATCAGATTTCATTTACAGGCAATGACTGCCTGAAAAGTAGAAGCAGCTTGCACGATTATTATCGTAATGATTCTTTAATTGTCATTTTTCTTTCTACTTTTAATTATAATATGGGCAAGTAAAATAAAGTTTGGTCATTTTAAGATCAGACTCTAAAATTTATTCTGTAGAAAATTTGTCTTCCATGATCAAACTCCTCTGTGTTCATAGCAGTCTATACTGTAAAGATCTTTATAGTTGTGAGCAGATTATATATCATTACCCACTTTAGAATTCATCCAGCCATCTCTATTTTCTGCCATATCATCATAAAACACCACTGACCCAGAGCGACTGAAAGCCAAGCATGTCTATTATCATCCTTTGAATTGATTGCCCAATTATATTTTAGCCTCTGCAAAAGAAAGTCCCACATTTCAAAGAACTGTAAATATAGACCATTTTTCCAGTTTCCAACAAGAGAGATTTTACTTTAAGGCCATATTTATAATGTAAATAGGATCTGAATGTATTTGGTTCAGAGCAATAAAAATTGTCACCATTAAATTCATTCAAGCAAAGTGACAGCCCCAAGAGTTGCGAGTGGGTCTTAATGGGCTGCTTTGTTTGCCACAATTTCTGTCGTCTTTTGCAGTCTGACAAAATAAAGAACAAAACATGTGAATGGAGAAGAATTAATAGATGACTGGCTGTAATTTTATGCATGCATTACTGTTTTCACAAAAAGATTCTTGTAATAGTTACAATGAAATCAAACTTTTCATGAAGCTATAGTGACGTGCTTCGGCCCAATTACTCAGCCTCCCACCTCATTAACTGCGTTAGACCGTCCACTTTTGAGACGCTCGGTTTAATAAATTATCAGTAAAATAAACACCTTTTGGGTGCAATACAAATGTTCAGTTTTTAATTTAACGTTTCCCACTTCTTGCTTTATCTGCTGACCTTTTTTTTCTCTTTTTTTCCTTCTCACAACCCAGGTGAAGATTTCTTATCAAACTAAATTTAAAGAAGAAATAAAACAATCATGCCTGAAGAGAAATCTGAGTTATGAAATTGTATCTACATTGATTATGATCATTCTGCTCAATAGTATAATGGAACATATTCAATTAAATTAATGCTAACAGAACATTTAGGCTACACCTATAGTGTAAGAAATCCTTTCAACAATTTTTTCTGCAATTTCTTTAAAGATTTCCCCAAAGAAATGATTGGAATCTGAGTTAGACCATGATCGATTAAAAGAATTACAAAAGTCTTTACAGTATATTTTGGTTTCTGCATAAAGTTGCTGACAGACAGGCAGATAAATGCAAAACTCAATCGGCAGGAAAAAAACTCAAAGTTCAAAACAGTGATTTTTATATATATGGATGAACATTGACGGCAAACTATATAAACAATCATTTTTTTAAATTATAGTTTAAAAAGTATCTATTTGTACTTTTTATAGTCAAATTTAAAGCGCAATGTTTACGACATGAAGCTGCTTCCTAAACCAGGGATCCACATAAAGCTTTAAAACCTGCATAAGTGCACATGGCATAAACACCAAAAACAATTTATGTGAATCTTTGACATGTTTGATTTATTTTTTTGACATATTTTAAGGCTAGAACAAATATATAAAGTAACTTTTTTTAGTTTATTAAGTTTTCAAGGCAACCATAACAATTTTAATCATGATCCATCACATTGTTTTGCACAAAAACAACAATTCAAAACTGGTTAAATGAAAACCCAAATTATAAAGACTTCTTTACGAGCAGACATTCAGAGATTTTTTGCTTTACAAAGACTTGTTTGTGAAAACAGATGTGCTGCTACAGAGTTCTATTAACACAGCCACAGTTAAAACATTTCTTGTTAATTTCAACTTTAATTCTTGAGCAGATCTATATTTATGACAAAGAATGATGAAAATTTCACCATTTATTAGTTAGAGGGTAACAAGACAGCGGGATACATTTCTAAGCTGTGAAGCTGCCGTTCTCTTAAACACAGAAGGTATAATCAATCAGTGAACTTCAGCATCTGGTGTTTCCTGCTGGAGCAGACAAAACACAGGATTACAATATAATAATGAGCCAGATTGATTTTCAGTATGGTAGCAGCACACAGGTAAACATTTTTGCTCTGACTGCAGGTGGAAGGGGGAAAATGACTGTAGATTTTATGTTAGTTGCTTTAAAAGAAAAGGAAATGTGACTTAACGCTCCCCAAACAAACGGTGACGGAGTTACTGGTAACTTTGCAAGTTACAGGCTTTTCCAATACAAGCATAGGTGCATGCACAAACGCACATTTTACATGGAGGAAATTGCACAACGGTGAGCCTGAAGGTTAGGGTTAGACTTCACCAGCCTCAAACACCAGCTACCAATCTGATGGGAAACAAGTCCAGCCCATAAAGACCAAAATCCAGACAGGCAGATTGATTTAGCTCCTGACTTATAGGAACTCTTTTAGTCAGTATTATTTTCCAATCTCACCAAGTAGCCTCTTTAAATATAACAGTATTATATTAAAACATAGAGGAAAATGTTCACATAAGCTGTATTAAGAACGGTCCTAGAGATTTGATTACAATGTGTGACTCTGTCCTGTGATTTGGTATGAAGATAAGTGAAATGTGAAGAGGTGTTTTATTAGGAAATTAGCTATGAGCCTCTTAGGCAGCATCATTGCTGCCTTTGGGTGATGCAGTGTGCCTCAATAGTAACATCTTCAACTCCAATGAGCTTCATATTGCCTCCAGTGCTGTGCACGGCCTGCAGTGGTGTAACGGCTTAATTACCCTGCTGTATAATTTTCCAAGTTCACATATTTGTGTAGTGTGGAAACATTTTGAAATGCATGTGAGAGCACTGAGTAGATTTACATGGAGAACTTGTCTGATGTGTGTGTTTGCAGTGTTTATATGCATTAGGTGTGGGCTTGAGTAACTGTGAAAAGCGTGGGTGTTGATGGTGCATTCATATTGGCAGTGGACTCTGGCAGGTTTCCCTCTTAAGGCTAAAATGTTTGCACTTGACTAAAAGCAGAACACCCACACACATGCAGGCTTTTCATAACTAGCTGGCTGTTATACAAGATGAATGCTGATGATAGCAGCTTCATGGGATATCACTTTTTTTTATCCTGTTTCTTTTCCTTCTCTCTGTAGTCATAACAGAATCATAGATCGTTTCAGAGGCAAAGTTACACTCGTGGTTTTACAAGGGCGCAAATTATTGTCAGATCCATTTGCTTTCTATTCATCACCGTAGCATTGTGTTTTGTTTAATTGACTGTGAACCTGCTGGTGTGCATCCAGCTCGTGTTCGGCAGACGCCAGGCCTCACAAATGAGTCTGGGGGGAAATAAGAAGAGGCAGCAAATTAGCCAATTCGCATGCATGTCAGAGTGCTACATTTAGGCTGATGTTGCGATGATGGACATGATAGAAAGCAGGAAAAGAACAATATAAAACCCCAACTGTGAGAGGATCTAAAAGCTGCATGAGTTCTTCATTGTCACTCAACAGCATCCAAACGAGGTTTCTCGTTCCTTATGTCTACTTGTTCTGCTCAGATTACTAATTAGTGAGGTGTAAGCGTATAAAAACATAATTTTCCTTTCTATTCTGTTACATATAAACTCACGCTTTAGCATTAAAAGAGGTGAGCGCTCGTGACAGAAATTAATTTGCAATTCTGTGGTTGAGGGAGCAGCGTAGCTAGAAAAACAAACAAAAGACAACACAGCATATGTGTCAGTGCTGATAGTTTTATATCTTTGATTAGAGCGTAGCTCCCAGAAAAATTAGTGTCTGGAAATCTGTGAAAAGGCAACCGGTAACATGGGGTGGCAAGAAGGAGGTCACAGATCGCTGGGTGTAATTGTCACTGACGGGCAGCACCCAGGGCATCCCTGGGACCTCATTAGTTGACTTGGTTAATACAAGCCCAGAGTGTGTGTGCAAGAGTTTGTTTGTTGTGTGTGAGGAAAAACAGTAAGAGACAGAGACGTGAAGTGAGTGGCATTTTCCCCCTCCTTCCCTTCTGCTTTAGCTCCCCCCCACCACCACCAAATGTCTCATAACTTTAACATCACTCCTTCCTCGTCACACCTCCAGGGGCTCCTTCATTAGCGGCTATTCTCAGCTGCTGTCATTGTTGTATTCTCTAAATTATACTTAGTTATGAATTATGAGCCTGACGACTTTAAGAATTCAGTCAGGATCTCTGTCTCATTTGACCTTTTACTTAGAAGCGGGTTTGTGGAGGCGATCAAGCGATGACTGGAGCTCTCAGGCTGTCGCTCATACTGACAGTTTTTTGTGTCCGAGTCCTGAGAGCGAGTGGCTCGCCACTATGCATTTTTATCCCCCCATCAAAGAGAAATAACTCTTGATTTGTCACTCTGAATAATAATAAAACTTTACAAGTGTGATTTGATAAAAAGGGGTTCAAGACCTTTTGTGAGAGTGAAGGACACTGTCTCACTCGAGGATGTATGTTTTCTAGAAGCAGTATAAGTGGACGGGTTGTTCAGATAATTAGCAAATTAAGTGGTTTCTCTGTATAAGCCCATCATGTTCGCCTTCTAGCAAGCGAACACTGACAGACATGCATTTAATAACTATAATTAGCAATATTCCCATTTCCCTCATTCTGACAAGAGTTCATCTGCATACACAATGGACTGTTGTGTCAAGATTTATGTCCAAGCTAATGCACGCCTTTGTTGTGTAGAAATCCCCATTATCCATGTAACTATGGTGATACTTATCATAGTAACACTATCTATTCATTTTATTACAAATTGGCTAATAATTACCGAGAAGTGGCAACTCTCATCCACAGCAAAAGTGTCCAATGTGGCAGTGTTGATACTGTAACTGTGACTTATGACTATTGAGTTTTTTAAATGCATATCGACATGCATCTCAAAAGATGAATAGATCAATTATTTTTTATCACTATTAAATAGTATCAGCTTGTGTAGCCTTGTTACATTAATGCAATTGTTTGTTTTTTTTTGTTGTTGTTTTAATCCGCTAAAAAATACATCTCTGATATCTTTACACTACAGAGCCTTTGATGACATCATCTTCCAACTTGAAGGTATGTACTTGTTCACAGTTTAGGGTAAATACCCTGCACCCATCCTTTATTCGCACACATGATTCACCAACGATTCAAAGGTGCCATATAAGGTGGAGGCATCATGCAATTCAGGGTCTTAACACGTTAACAGGTTAAACTGCTGCAGACATAAACAAAATTTACTCATGCTTAGTTTTCATCCGTTTGCACCTTAGTACGTTTATTTATTAAACTGCATTCATAGTGTAATGAATTCATGATGATAAATAATGAACCCATTAGTTTGAAATGTTCAATCTTTGCTTTTATTCTTCTAAACAGCATCAAAATGCAGCTGAATCCACCAAATGAGATGCCAGAATCTTACCTACAAACATTACAGGAAGCTCAACTGGCATAAATAGCTAAAGGATTATGTTTTTTTTATGTTCCCGAATATCTTTTCCTTTTATGTAAAATTTTAAATTTTCAACATTTTGTTAACTTGTAATTAAATACCTAAAGTGTTTTCATCAAAGTAAATGTGTGTGAAGGCAAATTCTATGACATGCATATTCATGCTTTCTGTTGTTTAAAGACATTGATGACACCAAAATGGTATCAACAGGGACGTTCCTCTTTTTGGGACTTGTAGAACCTTGAGCTACTATTTTCTTATTGGCCTGGATCCATAATCCTATTTTAGTCTTGCCAAAGAGTGTGATCCTCTTGAATTTTTTAAAAGCTATTTCCATTTATCTTTTTCCTATCGTTTCTGTTCAGGAGCCATAGATCTACAAAAAAAACCCAGCTCATCACTGCTTTCTGACCTCTGCTTGTGCATTCACCTCTCATAATGTTGCATAGAAATTTGTTGATAAAAATACTACTAAATGGAAGGTGTCAAAGGTAGGTCCTGGAGATTATGTACCATTACACAATGAGAGCAGATACAGGCGTGTTTATATGGACAAAAGTACATCTTCACTGGTGGAAGTCGACGCCTAAGCAGCTACTTCACAGATGCTGGCTTCACTGCAATCAGAACCTAAAATGAACATGCATTGAAATGTTCCCCCTCCAATGACACAGTCATTTAAAGCATTTAGAGCCTATCTGGGTCGACCAATTGATCCACTGATGACCAGTGAAGAAATGAAGGATCAGACCTTTTATACGGTCTATGGATCAAACTAGGCCCTCTGTTACTCAGTTACTCAGTTTTTTTAACAAATAGCAGAAGTAATCAGAACTATAAGGTTAGTTAATGGATCTTTCTTCACAAGAGACCAGGGACAAACCCCCCCTACACCCCTTCTAATATCCAGTTACATAACAACCCCCAATCC
>JBAMIG010000006.1:6118332-6142860 GCA_037177335.1 Kiunga ballochi
ATGTATATGTATAATGAAAGGAAGCACTCAGCTATGACCCAAATTCTATAAATACTGCATAGTCCTATATTTAAATGCTTAAAAGTCTTTTTTTATTTAAGATGCTGAAATAGACAGTAAATAATTAAGCTTTATTTATATGTGCAGCTGGATAAGTTTATTCTGAGGACGATTATATTCCTGTTTTTTTTTTTTTTTCACTGAACAAATCACCACCTGGTATCAAAGTCTCTTTTTTTTTTATATCAACGCCTCCTGCATCAGCCTAAGCTGTGTCAAAAACTCATTAGAACTTCCACCGAGCAGAAATGAGTGTCACGGGACAGAGGGAATGGGGGAGTAAGCGATACCGCTGACTTTCAAAGATTTGAGAGACCATGCATGCACACAGAGGCAGAAATTTCAGCACATGTGGAAATTCTTTTGGTCTCTTTCAGCCGAGAAAGTAATTCACAGGAGATAGCGTTAGCATTAGATAGAGGACTGCACATCCAGGAGACAGGAAGCTTCAATAATCAATAATAGAAAGCATCTTGAAACGTGGGGCTTCATAGGTAAGTTTTGGACCCACTGTAACTCATAAAACACCCTCACACATCTCATAAATCATGTCTGCAGTTCATTAGCACCGCCTCCCTATCAGTGCATGTGTAATAACGCAGCCCAGTCTGCGTAGCCAGGGTATTAACACGCTTGAACGCACTAATTAAAGGGATGACTGTAAATCATCTCAGTCTGCTAAGCGGTCAAACCTGTGTCCTACGCTTTGACCTTTTTCTTTGCAAGTGAACTGTCCTCTTTCAGCAAGACCAGTTCACTTGATTCAGGCTAACAAGCTATGAGCCCATCCAGATGATTACGTTGGGTTGGAGAACAGGCTTAAACGAGTCCCGTTCATTGTCAGCTAAAACTTTGTGTGTGGCGAGACGTCTGAAACCATTTTGTCTCCCTGGAAGCTGTCTCAAGCTCATGGCTGCAGGCTGATATGAAGAGGAAAAAAAGCCAATTCCATGCATTTTTCTTGAAGTTATTTTGCAGACACTTATAATCTCTTTAGAGGGAATAAGAATAAAGCTGCTGCTGCTGCTCCTTTTTGTTTTCCCTCTTTCCCATCAGACTCTGGAAGGGAAGCAAACTGGAACAAAGATGCAATAGGGACCAGCACATGAAAATAAATCGGCTGATTTAATCTGGTTGTTTTGCCATCTCTCACCAAGTGAGTTTAGACTTTGCCTCTAAGACAGGAAGAAACAGCGACAACTAGATGCACTCTGATCTACTGTAACCAGGAGAAGAGATAATGGTACCCATCTGGGGAGGGGGGCATGCAAGTTCAGATACAGTTTAATTATTATCTCATTATAAGAAGTCTTCAAGACTTAAAAACTGAATTAAAACAGGCAGCGTGAGTTATTATCCAAATGACCAGTTGAATTTTTTTAATTAAAGCCGAGACTGGAGAGAACATGAACAAGCCAGTTGGATTCTCATGAGGGAGTCAGAGCACACCTGGTGCTGGGTAACCTTCTCCTGCTACCTTCTCCTGCCCACAGAGTCTCAACATGCTCCCACAGCTGCAGGCCCAGTAGGAGATCCCAGCACTGGAGGACCAATTTAGAGCCAAGTTGGATGATTGAATCATGGAAATAAGACTGGCTGAGCATATGAAACATAATTTCTCACCAGTCCTCACTGATCTAATCAGAAAATCCTGCTGGAGTGAAAGTGGGTCTTAATGTGCTATGCAAGCATCCCAGCAATGCATTGATGTAAATGTGTGTTGGGCAACAAGGAGAAGAAACGCAGCAAAGCCAATGCTGAATTCCCATCAGGTCCACAGACTCACAAACAAGACCTGGTTATGTGGGTAGCTAAAGAAAACAGAGCGCTCAGGTTTAACTTTTGCATCAGTGTCAGGCACTTTCCAATAGACAAAAGGGAGATATACAGTGGCCTGTGTACCATTTAACCTACATTACACTTTGCCCGATGCACACACTGACACACTGACTGAACTGATTGACCTAGTGACTCCCAGCAACATGAAATCTCATTACAGGTAGGGGAGCAGAGGGGACCCATGAGGCTTCACCTGGAGTTTCCTATCTTCCCAGCACTTATGCATAGTAGGGAAGGCTGTCCGTAAAGATTGCCTCTCTCATTGAATGAACAATAACATCATCAATGGAGTCAGAATGGGTCATTTGAGTGGGCGTGTTTGTCTTTTTTCAGATCAATAGCTGCTGCAAAATTGCCACAAAAGACAATTGGTGAGGCATAAAGGATAGATACGAAGTTGTCCACCCTCAGCATTCCTCTGTTTGAGTTTCTTGTATTCACTTTTTATCTCTTTTTACTATTTCATGAACATTTAGAGCTCATGGTCCAACATTTAATGGTTTGTGCCCTCTATACTAATTGGAGATTCATATTTTTTCTGGTGATGGGTGGCAGTGTATGTGGGTGGGATCCCTTGCGGCCCGTTTTGCTCTTTATCCCCTTTTCCCCCATATATCTCCCTGCAGCTACATCACTTTTTTATTAACTTCCCTTTTTCGTCTGTCTCTATGCCACACTGCCAGCTGTGTGATGAGCCAGGGGCTGATAAGCGGTGGTCAGCCTCTCTCCAGATGGCAGCCTGAGCAGCAGCTGCTTTGGTGGAAGGGGGGAGGGTGTGGGCATGTTGGAGGTGTGGGTGTGGGGAATGATTACGGTGTTGTTGCATTTTCAGGTGAAAATGGGCACGCACAAAAGAAAATCAATTGTCAGCGTCATGCTATGCTCTGCCTGCTTGAGCCACTGTTCGTCACACAGGCAGCTTTTCTGCTGTATGGTTTCGGTTCTGTTGCCTTGGGTGCTGCCTTTGATTGGCCAGCCTTGCAGACTTACAAGTGACATGCTTCTGTTCCCATATGACATACCCCTGCCATCATTGCCCAATGGGGAAAGCTTGTATGTGGATTACTTCCATATGCACAAGAGAATAATCCAAGTGTGAGCAATGCTTCGTTTTCAGGTTGATTTGTTATGCAACTACATGAGTTTTTTTAATGATGTGCAGAAAACAAATATCCTCCCACAATATTTTCTTTTTATGTGAGTCATCATAGCCTGGTAGCCCTAATTCCTTTTATCGAGAAAGGCTTTTGTTTTAGCCAATACTATTTGTCACGGTCCTTACTTGTCTTCACTATGCACAGTGTGAGTCTGAGTGAGAGGCCATGTGCAAGGGAAGAAACTTAAAATAATCAATGGTTTCAGTATTTTCAGAAAAAAGCTAAAGCAGAATATCTCATAAGCAAAACTTCTGCAGACTGACACGTTCATAAATCTTTGAAAATAAACTTGGACCACATGCAAAATCCAGTATTGGTGTCTATTATTATAAATATTATTATTCATTATTAATTATTAATTGTGTGTCATGAAAACATTTTGTATTTTACAGTTATTTTTCTCTGATTTTTCATTAATTTCATCCAATTACTCTGTGTTCTCAGCACCCTTTCTCTCAAATTTGGATTCTAACAAGGGCTAAACTCTCAGCAGCTTCTACATCCACTTCAGACAAGACCTGTTTTCTTAGAGCTGTCGGTGGGAAAAAGCCCACACTGGCAATGAAGGGTCTCCAAGGGACTTGTATGAGAGGCATACAAGAAAAAAGGGGGTGGGAGAGTCGGAGTGGAAAGAGAACGATTGGGAGAGAAAGAAGGGAGTGAGAACACCCCTTGTGCATGACAATGAGGAGACCATTCAATTAGCATTGCTTTATGGCCCCTGATGTTGATTACCCCAGACAAGCCAGCAAGTCCCATCCTTTTACTGATTAAAACCAAGAGGAGCACAGCAATGAGACACTTGGAAGGATTGGTCAGACAGTGGAGGCTTTCTAATTTTTGTTTCATAAGCAAAGAGAGACAAGGTCAACATAATTCTTTGAAACAGAACCCACTTGTGTTTGTCATTCCTACCGTCAGGTAATGGCATGTAAATGAAACACAAGCAGAGAAGCACGAGCCTCATTTTTTTTTTTCTTTTAAAAATAACTGTGATACATGTCTTCCACGATTCACCTCTCCAAAAAAAAGTGTTGCTCAACATGTGATTAATTGCACTCAAAAATGTCATTACTCCCACTGGGTAATCAGGCCCACTTCCTGACGAGTTCTGTGCTGATTGCCAAATGTGTCAACCATGCCAGTCTTTGATGATGGCCCACCTATGCAAGCGTTATGGCAAATAATTGTCAGATTAGCCACCAGACGCAGTTTGATACTGCGTGACTCCAGTTTAGAATAACAACAGAAAAGTTGATGCTGTCAGTAATGTACATAAAATTAGAGCAGAGAGTGACATTTGGGTCCATTATATTTCATTCTACAGGGAAAAAAACAATAACCAGATGCTATAAAATATTCAGAAATGACAGACATCTCTGTTTTGTCTAGTTTCATACCATCAGTTAGGGACATCCAGCAGAAGCAGGTTAATCAGAAAGACATGCATTGCACCCGCCTGTCTAGTGTGTGCCTGAAACATATGTGTTTGAGCATTTTCCTGCTTTCCTGCTTTCGCTCAAGGTGAGGCTTATAAAATACCGGGTGATGTAATTGCAGACTCTGAAAAATAAAATACTGACACTCGTGTCTTGAAGGGTGGTGGCTGCAAAGTCTGTGTGTAATCTTCCTGCCAAAAATGACTGTGACAGACAGTTGTGAGAACCATTACGGGGGCTGACGTAAGAATAAAATGGTGTGTATGTAAAGGCAATGCATGTTGAGGAGGCAGCACGAGCATGTAATGTTTTTAGTCACTGCTATCAGCAATGTCTGTTGCTTATTTAATAATTTATCCTAAAGCCACTGACCTACTCAATTTAAATCCTCCACTACTCTGTTTTGCATTTTCCCTTTTCTCCAAGAATGTAGATTAGAGAAATAAATCAATTTCAATATTCAAACAGGGAGGAATAAACAAGCTAAGGGGAACTGGTAAATGTGATTGCCTCAGTAATTAAAGACAGAAGGCGAGAAAGGAGTGGAAGAAAGGAGATGGACGGGAGGATGTGTTAGTCATATCTAAAATGCATTTATGACAAGATTACGAGAAGAAAAATAGAAGCGGATTACAGAAGGGCGAGGGAGGAGGAGACATGTGAGAAGGAGTAGGAAGAGGCAGGAATTGGATGAGGTCTCTGAAGCCCAGAGGTGTAGGCTTAGACTAGCGTGGCGTCACTACTGAAAGGCCAAAAGATGCAGTTTGTTCTCATTTGTGTATATGTGTGCAGATTTCTGTGGGAGTACCAATAACAATGTAAGAGATATAGATGTAAGGTGGATTAGGTGTCAGGAAAAAAAAAGCTTGAGGTACTGCTATACTTAAAACAGGCATATGGATTTATTTTTACTGTATGTGTATGCGTTTGATCAAATGTGACTTTTTCCCTTTTTCTCAAAACGAAGACACTTGTCAACCTCTCCATTGTATCTCTCATGGCCTTTGCTGCCACTGCTCTGATGGGGGTCATTTACTAGCACATGTGTAAGTGTGTTTGCATGCACATTTTGTGTGTGCTTATAAGCATTGTGTGTGCCTTTGGGTGCACAGTGGTTCACCGTTCTTCTGAACCTCATTCAGTCAGAAGTATGGGGCAGTGATGGAAAATGAACAGTGATTTGATGTTGACAGAGTTGGAGAAAGGGTGGAGACGCGTGTTTCACGTGGTGTCGTCGGGCGGGGAGTGACTGTTTTGATGGGAGCTTGCTCGCAGCAATGCGGGCTTCGGTGCAATAACGGCAGAACCCGGAGAAGGAGACGTGGGAGCCTGTGTGCAAGCAGCAAACTAGATCAATGACACGGCGGGTGCGGCCACAACAAAGTGCCCTGGCCCTGTGTGTTGATGTGTTGGAAATTGCATCTTCAGGAAACATGCTTGATGAGATTGTGGGATCAATAGAGGATGGGGACTGCCAGGCTGCTGAGAGGCTAGAGAGGCAAAGGAGCCAAGTATGGAGCTGAATGAGAATCAGGGGGGCACAAACTAAGGCTGCATATAACCTTCGTCTGACGGTCTAATACAAAATGTCACCTCAGCTACTAGAGGGTCTGATCTAGAGAGGGTGGGGTAGAAGGGCCCTGCCAGCAGTAAAGACTGTTTAGGTCTTTGGAATCCAGAAGCAAATTGAACAGATTCAATTTCACTACAGCAATCATGGGGGATAGCTGAGAGGCTTTAAACAGGCGGTGGTGTGTAATGGCCATGCCATGCATCTAGCAAATGTAAGTGATCTCACCAATCAGTTTTCCTGTCTAATTTACATTAATGATACACGCTGATGGCCCGGGAATTGGTTCAGTGGCTGCACACTGGTCTGGCAGTGGGTGGACTTGATCAGAAGTATAGCTCCTTCAAAGACAGATGATGGACACTTGATGTTTGACTCAACAAGAGACATTTAAATGTGATTGATATGCACACAGATTATATACGTTCTGTTTCTTTCTGTCTTTTTAAAATGCTTCACAGACACACAAAGCATTCTGCCTTCACAACTGCTTGATTACACAACCATTCATGAAGTCTCTATACATACACACTCAAACATACAAAACACTCATCCAAGTCGAGCAATGCGGCAGAGATTTCCCCCATCCCCCCCCCTCCCCTCCGATACAAGGCTGTTTCTATAGCAACAAGCTCCAGTTTCTGGCACTGAAAAGGGGAAAGTTACAGAGAGAATGGGCGGCCTCTGGGAGGTGGGCAGAGGAATTGTTGGAGGGCTGGGTTGAGGAGGTGGTGAACAGTCAGGGTTCGAGAGTATTCCTGTTGTTGTTGTGCAAGTTTTTGCTTTGTTTTGAGTTCAGCGCACTTCCTCCTAAAAAGGATATTTCATATCTCCTGGGCTTGAATTGAATCTTTCCTATATGATCTACATGATATGATCTTCCCTGTGCTCCTCTTTCAGCTAAAATAGCTTGTTTAAACTCATCAAAGACGTGAGATTGACATCAAAAGCATCTTCTGCCAAAATACTCTGCCATGTTGAAGGGGAATGGCTCAGCCTCAAGGCTTGACATGTAGGTCAAGGGTGTCTGGAGACTGACAGCTTGTTGCTCGTTTCTTCCTGTGTCTGTTTTCTGGCTTTCTCACTCCCATTGAAATTCTCTGACCAATTTCCCTCCTCTTTTTAGGCTTATGGAATTATTCTGCTCACTTTTGAGCTAGTTTCATGGAAGATTTATCAACGTCTTGACAGGGGGAGTGACCAAGGCTATATAAGTGCCTGAGAATCCTTCAGACCTAAATTATAAGCCCTAGCATGGAAAAACACATTACATATGCAGCACCATGCAACTGCAGCTTGATTATCTGCTGCAAGAAGTATTTTTTTCCTTCCATCTTCTTTCCCTGAATGAGTGTCTGTATGTGTTGTATAGAATTTACCTGAAGGGGACAGGCTGATAGCTTGGCAATAGTACTGGCGAACCAACTGGAGGCCATTTTCACACTTAAGTCTTGCTTGACTTAGTGCAATATTAATATCTCTTTTCCTCACCATCTCCTCACCTCTCCCTTCACCTCATCTTCTCTCTGGAGATTTTTGCAATGTGACTGCGACAAATATCTAAGCTTTTTTTTTTCCACCTTTCTATCACTTCGTTGCTCTCGGTTGCTCTCGGTTGCTTTGGCTTACACTTGCAGTGCCTCCTTCTTTCGCCTCACTTATTTTTTTTTGTTCTTTTCCCTCCTCATTGCCGTCTTGTTACTCTTCTCTCTCTAGGTGTTTCTTTCTCTCTCAAGCTCTCTTTCAGCGTGCACTTCAAAATGACTGTGACTGACACATCCAGGCACAATCCCATAGCATCCATGACTTTAAAAGGCAAAGTTTATTTTTTATTCCCATCAAAGTGTAGAATATTTTTAAAGACATTTCATTGACAACATTCTCCTCCACTTGATCCCAATGGATGTTAAGTTTGCACACTTAGTGAATGGTTTACAAGGTGAAGTGCAGAATGCCTTCATGCTCGCTGGCACAATATTTTTAGAGGTGAACTCAAACATAGCAGCTGATATAGGCTATTTGAGATAGCTAACCAAATACTCTTCTCTGCAAGTACTGCTGAGATATGTGGACACAATTAAGTGAGGAATGTTTGGTGATATAAAGAGTAAATGCCCTTTTCCCATATTTATCATGGACTAAGACTTCACCTTTCATTATAGTAAAAACAACCTGACAACCTTTCTGCATTTTACATTTGAAAATGTCAAAGTTGTGCTGAACTGTTCAGTCATAATGTGAGGAGACAGACTGGTGTGAGTTTAACTTTAACATGTGGTTTTTGCGAGAAAACCTTATGCCAGTGCTGTCTCAGCCACCTGACAGAGGAGGGATATTTTGCTCCTTTGTTGAACCAGTGGGAAGTTTGCCAGGATCTGTCTGGCCAACTTAAAATTCTTTGTTCGACTGCAAAACTTTAAAGACGCCTCAGACTGACTTCTGTAAATGAGTTTTTCTTTTTTCCCCTTCCCTGCATTCGGCTCTTAATCCTCCCATGAGTCTGTCTTTTTCTTTCTGTGCTCTTTTTTTCATGTTTCTCTCCCAAAGTTAAAACTCTACCCATTTTCTCCTGCCTTTGCTCAATGTATCCCCTTGTTTACCTTTGTTCTTCCTTGGTCAGACAGGCCCAATTCTTCTGACCCTTTTACCTTGTCCTGCCTTTAGCCTTTTCAAGGCAATGAACAAATCTGATGATCAATTTTTTTCTCTCTTACAGCACAGTCACTCATACACACCAGCAAAGTGCCTCCAAGTGCAGAGATCAGCTCAGCCAAGCTGTCTGCCATCCAATTACAATGCCACATCACCAACCCCACTGTCACTACACCCCCACCTGTGTGACTCCATGCTTCAATCTATTCCCTTCCACTTCCTTTTTCTGTTTCATGACACACTCAAAAGGTTTTTAATTACACACTGTGCCAAAGTTCTCCCTCCTGCAGTTCTTGGACTCCTGATTGTCTGACACCTTCATCCACTGTATTAGTCCTCCAGCAGCAGTGTAGCATTACCCAACTTGTTTGCAATTATCACTTGAATTTCTTGCTCTTTTTTTCCCAAATTGTTTCTCTACATGTTTCATCTTTCTACTTGACACTGGCCAAACCCACTTCCTGCTGAGCCAGCTCCCAGTCCTCTACAAGTTTTCATTCAGCTCTAATTAAAAGCTGTCGGATATGAACACCCGTTTTGTATCACCCAGAGTCCTCTTCCTTGAGCATGTCATAGCAGTGTAGTGTGATCTCATATCTGATACATAATAAATGCTTAGGACTCACTTCACTGTGGTTATCTCTTGTCATTTAGTCCTATCCCATCTTATGTTGTACAGCAGTGGAGCAAGATTTCCAGGATCAGTTGGAGGACTTCTTTTCTCGTCCATTTTTGTTCACGTTCACTGAAAAGCTGATCAAATTGATAAACAAGAGGTTGGTTTGCAGACTGCTGTGCTACGCTTTGTTTCTCTGTAGGTTCGTCTCACAGCTCCAGTTAACCCTAGGCTTTCCAACAAATAGTCTTGCCATCTATTTGTGCACCTCATTATATAAGAGATGTTTTAGTACAGGGCCCCAGCTGTTTCTCAACTGAATGTCCACATAAAGCTGTTCGGATAGAGCTTTCAGCTGGGTGTCGTCAGTTCCTCGTCTTGCTTATTGCCTAATTTGTTTGGTCTAGTGTGGTGACATCAGACATGTTACGCTGCTAACAGGCACATTGAGACACAAGGTCAGTGGTTAACAGCTCTCTTGCTCTATCCTGTTGCTTTCTGAAATACTCAGTTAAAAGCGTTATTAAAAGCACAAGGAAAGAAACCCTTTGGATTAGAGGTTAAATGCTGGTTCACAAGTTAAAGCTGTTTACATTTATGAGCCCTGAGGATATGACAGATCTGACAGTGCACTAGAGATGGGTTGTGCAGATTCCACTCATCGAAACTGACGGATGAAAATTTTAACCCTCTTTGACAGCCTTTTGTCCAACAAGTAGTCAAAAGCAGCCATGTTGAACAAGTCTTAGCCTTTTCATACTGGTGTCAGGTTGTGTTAACAGCAGAACCCTTATTTGTCCCATTCATCTGTTGTGTTTTTGACCTCTTGTCCTCCATCTGAACAGCGAGCAGCCTCCCTCTGACTCTTCACCTCAATTTGCTGCTTCAGATCCAAAGAACTGGGCTTCAAAGTTCTTGTGACATGTGTGCCTGTCGCTCCTCCTATTTCAGGGCTTTCTTTAGAAGTGAAAGTTCAGTTTGAAACATTTCTTGAGCAACTTATTTTCCAGCCATTTCCTTGATTTTTTATTGATTCCCATCTGCTTTGGTTGGATGGAAAAGAAGGAGAAAAAGAAGCGGAAGGAGGGTTTTAGATCAATGTTAGCGTGCCATCCCTGGAGGGGAGTTTTAGTTCAGATAAGTTTCTGATGAAAATCTTTAATCATTTCTGTCTGTCCAGCCAGAAAAGGGAAACAAAACAGCCATGAAGATTTGTTTTCTTTCCAAAAGCTTCCTGCAAATTTCCATGTAGTGTTCAGTGATCTTTTTTTTCTTATTGAATTTGTAAACGGTGTGACTCTGAGATGTTTGTTGTTATTGGAAATCATTAGAAGACATCAATTTGTGAGCTCAAGGCCGACTTCGAAAACAATCAGAGCCCATATCTGTCTCCAAAGCATTGAGGATGTATTGCGTTGTATCACTAAATCTTGCCCTGCAGCCATTTTGCCATCGTTATTGTGTGACTCTGACAGTTGTCACATGCCTGATACACACTGAACAGGAGCGGAGAGCATTTTGTGTTATAACCATATACTAAATCACAGGAGTACCTTATAACAATCCAAAAAGACAATTAAATTTATGTGCTGTTCATGCCCATTTAATCAAGGCAGGCAATTATTATTATGACAATGTGGTAGACCTCAAAACCTTAATTCACAAATGGCACAGCTGCAAGCTGTAGCCCTTTCTGTGTACCCTGCATGACTATTTCTACAGTAGCTCCATACAGCACTCCCACACCAGTCATCCTCCATGGCTTTGGCCAAGCGTGCAAATGGCAAATGGACACCGGGTGCCCCAGCAGGCCTTTCAGCCCATGTCTTATTCATGAGCAGGGGACGGTGTGATGCCCCTCGTCTCACACCATGTCAGAAACACACTCTGCCCTATGCACCGAAACCTCTTACCACTCTCCCCCTCCAAACCTCTTCGTACCTACTCAAACTGCCGTGACATTTTCACTTTATGTGCAGCTCCGCTGTTATCCTGCATAGCAAGGAAAGTGATAATAGTAATAGCCAGCCGTAACAGCAGGAAACATTCAGCTGAAATGTAATCCAATACAACACCCTGGTTCACAGCTAGTCACTACCGCTCTTTAAGTTGCTGCGTGAATATGATAATGTGATTACCGGTGGTGTTTTCGCTTATTGCAGTACATCAGTGAGGAGAATCTAATGTTGTGGTCAGGTTTCAGGCATAAAAGCAGCCTGCCCATCCCAACAAACATCTCATAAAAACCAGAGACTGGATCCAAGCAGGAGAGGTTAGATGATTACATGCCTCTGTGGTTTCATGAAGATGGGTCCAGCTTTCCAGGCAACTGTGACATCAGCAGTCTGACATTCAAGATAAAATGTCTACCGCACAGTTCTGGCACTACTAAACCTACGAAGTCAATAAAGTAATAAAGTGGTATTGAGCACTGAGCTTTGTTTAAAGGTCGGGCCATTTTTGGCGTCCAAATAAAGGTATTGGTTGTGCAGAAGGTGGTGACATTAACTGGCCGACATAAAAAATAATGTGTGATTTTCATTCCCAGAAGAGTATTCCATTAATTGTATTCATTCTTAGGGCATAGATACATTTACAAAGGCTTATCTCTTAACCTGATGATAAAGCAGCAATGTTTGCATTAGATGTTAATCCTGGGACTTTTGCCGCTTTGAGCATTACAGACTATCCTCAAGTGAATAGAGGCAGTCCTCCTTGATTTCACCTTTTATAGTGGCTTCGTTTTTTCCTAAGAGCTGGCAGTGTCATTGAGAATCAACTGATCGATTACATTTTAACAAGACACCAGTGATTGGTTCTCTGCAGGGTTTAAACATCTAATCTATCATGGCCATGGCACTATTTCTTTTGCCTTCTACTCAGCTTTATCTGTCTGTTTCTTCTAAATGGTTTGCAGAAGGGAAATGATCTCTTGATTAAAATTTAATTAAAATGTAATTAAAAGCCAGTTAAAAATGGTTCCCTCCTCCTTTATTGTCCTTATAAGACACAGGTTTTCCTTTAAGGTAGGGAGAATAGGTGACAGAGAAACCACTCTCGCCTGTTATTTTGCGCCAACTTTTATTACACCTATATATCAACAGATTTAAAGCCCAAAAAGGGTTATAAAATGCTCTTTTCCTCATACAATGTCACTCTAGGGGTCCAAAGTTAAATCTTTGCCATTTACAATTATCTGTCCTGTTGCTGCCCCACCTTGAGTTCAAAGTTAAGTCCATGAAGGCGGAAATCAACTCTAATCCACTTATCTCATTGATTCATCCACCTCTGACCCTTCTTTGCCTGACTCTGTCTTGCCTGGAGATCATATCTTGGGCCATGTCCTCATACTTGGCCTGAATAACACGCAGTGGCAAGGGTCAGGAGGATGCATAGCAACACTGAGGTTGCAGCAAGGATATCATCCTCTCAATTAGCCTGTTCTAGAGTCTCCCCGGCCCTTTGGGGCTGTGAATTTAATTAAGTAATTGAATAGATGATTCCTATTTGGCTGGCTCTTCCCATACTGGCTCCCCCTGTGGAAGGTGGTAGCAGCAGTGTGTTTTTGTGCACAGTTGGTGCTATCTGTTTCTTAGTTGCCTTTAACTATGGTGGCAAAGGACAGGCACTGCTTCTCTCAAGTGATGTCACATTTGAGTGTGTTTGTGTGTATCAATGTTCCCTTGCGTGTTCATGTGTGCGTGTGTGTGCAGTCATCCTCCGGTTGTGCTGATGCTCCTTAATGACCCGTGCAGTGCATGGGAGCTGGGGGTGTCACAGCATCGTGACTAACAGCCTGGGTAGATTGTCTGCTGCCACAGTCCCAGCCAGGCCCTTGTGCACATACCACTCTAGCACACAAACACTCAGCATTACATACATAGACAAACACACACTTAAAAGTACACATCACCATGCCTCCTGTTGCTAAGATTCCTCTAAATGTGTTTACGTTGCTGTGGATGGCTGCATGAAGATGCTATTATGAAATGATGTGTCTGCAGGGTAAAGATGTGTTTGCAAGTTCAGAAAATATTTGTGCTGCTGACTGAACTTCTTTGGCATCTAACTGAAAGGTTGAGATTGATTGTGCCACTGTAGCAGGTTGCAGCACGAAGGTACTTTCATGTGCATGGTATACAGGAACACCAAAGCAGATCTTTATTTATCTGCTGGGGTCCCTGGGGCGAAGATGAGCGCTCAGCATGACCTCCTGTTGTAGCTTTAAAGTAGCCACGAGCAAGAAAAGACAAAACAAAAGAAATATGCTGAATTATATTTAACCTGGACCCCCCAGACAACAATAGCAGTATGTTATGCATGATTTAATTAATTTTCCACATCTGTTTATTTAAGCACAAATATTTTGAAACCGACTACAGTTACAGATTTATTGGAGGTTTTTTTTTTTTTTCTGCATTGATGCCTCAATAAAAACCAAGGAAAACTCCACTGTTTAACCTATACAATATATGCGAGTCAAAGAGGCATAAAAACTTTATTTTTTCGTTTCTTTAATAAATAACTAAACTTTCATCTAAAAGAGATTCACAAATGCGCTTTGAGTAAGCCTCCCTCTGGGTCACAAAGAATACTGTGGGTGAAATGGTGTAGGTAGTTTCTTTTTTTAAGGACTCTCTTAGCTCCAAGTATGACCAGCAAGGCCAGCTTGAAGACTCTAAGTAATTTTGACACCCACATCTCAAGGCCGATACTTAACTAAGCAGGTCCACAAGTGCCAATCAAGAAAAAGCTCCACTTCCCAAGACAAGCACAAAAAAAACAGTCCTAATGCTCAGTTCCCAGTAATCAGCTATGTGGATTCTGTGACAAAAGAAAGCAGAATCATTCAGCTTTAAGAATACCATCCCTGTGGTCAGGCAGGATGTTAGAAATGCTATGCTTTGGGCTTTTCTTGTCAGTCAGTACGCTACACGGCCCTCACAAAGTGAAAAATAAATAGTAACTACTCTTCGTAAAACTCTGTGAGAGCCGAAGGAATCAGGCAGTCAAGAGAGCAAAATGGCCCTAGGAAGCGTTTCTTTAACAAGGCAAAGACTTTAAATTATAAAGAAATGACAAGCAGAGAACATTGTTTACAATGTAGCGTGCCTCAGCCAGAATCCAGATCCCAGGTTCCCAGAACAATAGTCTGTGTGCTGATTTGTGCAAGATAGATTTGCCCCGCCAAGGGAATCACGTCGTACATATGGCTGTCTTTAATCCTTTAAATCATTTTTATTATTTTATATGTATTCTTATATATTAGCAATGATTTTTCATGCTGAAAAACCTGACAGGGTACACAAAGAAAAGAAATGAATGACAGAAACGTAGAATGGACATAAATAAAGGGCCAAAAAAACTGAAATAAAACATGAACAGAAAGTTTTACAAAACACAAGTGTTTACAAAAACAATACAAACTATAATAATAGTACCGAAAATATATAAAGATAATAGATTAATCATAGTAGGAAAAAGCTCAACAAACAATAGTTAAAGTATTTGTAAAGAGGTGTACAGATATACAAACATCGGTCACATTTACCTGAAAGCAGAGGAAGACGGGAGCCCCTCAGTGTGCACTTGCTCATGGGCATGTGCACCATACCGCACCCAAAAACCATCAGTGCAATGCACGGACGAGCTCAAGATCCAAAGGTCCAGCAGACCCGTCAAGAAGGTGCACCGGACACAAGGAACCGAAGCCCAGGCAATATGTCCGCTGAACCTAACGTAATCTGTGGAGTGAAAAGACTCATGACAGAGGAGGCTTCCATCATGGAGATAATCACGGAAGTACAGAGGTCCAAATTCTCAGGGTAATAAGCTTATTAGCTAAAATGAGAGAAATTTAATTACTGTAATTACTAAGAAAGGGTTTGAGTGATTAAGGCCTTTTTAAAATTGTAAATATAACGCAAAGCGGAAATAGTTAAGCGTATCATTGACATCACTAACACAATGTCTTACAATGATTTATCTCCTATGTCAGTGTTATCCAGAAAAACCCTAAATGTGAACCATAAATCACAATAAATCATATTTTGATAGGGTTATTAATCATTTTAGGCTTAACTGTGCATCCATTGTTTATTTAGTAGCGTTAATTAATTACCATATTAGCAACGCAATAGCAAACAAGCTTTAAACATTAAGTTGATTTGTTTTAGTGTTTGTGTAAAACACATGTAGATATGTTTTAGGCACATACGCTAAATGTGCACCAGCAGTCTGTTGTGTAAGACATTCAGATGAGACATAGCCAATTTGCATGCACACCAAGACCCTGATAATAATTTGATATCTGGACTTATCAAATATTTCAAGCGACCATGTAGATGAATAATCAGGTGTCCTTTATCAGAAAACTGCACTTATCTGATTGTAAGAAATGGTATTGAAAGCAGCTCAGACTATGAAAAAAATGAGGTTTGCTTCAGCTGTAAGACATGATTTTAGAAATACCTTTCCCAGTTTTCTTTTTTTTTTTTTTTTACATTTTTGACCATTATTTTGACAATTAATTAACATTTACACTGCCATTGTTTATGTTCCTGTGCTGCACTGCTGCTAGGAATTTAGCTGCCCTAAGCACAGCAACTTTGTGGTTCCCCATCTTCTTTTTAAATCTAATAGCTATTATAAGAATATAAATATGCAGTTTGCAATATTTGGAATTAATTGCAGAAAATAACTAATTAAATTAAAAAAGACTTTTTTTAAATTAAAAACCACGTGCTTTATGCATTAACAGAGCATAAATAACAGCCATGTTTAGAGTAAAAATTGCCCATAGTTCAGTTTTTATTGCTGCTCTAAAAGTATGTTGCTCAAGACTAGTAGCACCAGTTTTTACAACCACACCATAGTCAAATGAGAATTTAAAATCTTAATTGACAAAGCTACTCTAAGATTAATAATACAATCAAATATTACATAAGATAAATAAATTAAACATGAAACTACCTCAGTCATACTGACATAAAGGCACAGAAAGGAAAAAAAACACCCATAGAATAAAAGTGTAGCCTTTTCTGAGCACCTTCGTCTGTTACATTTGAGTTTAGGACTAAAATCCCAACATACGATTAAAGGAAGACAGCTGTATGATGTATGCCACTCATCTATGATTATTACAACAAATATTTACTATTCAATGTTACAAGGAATGTTTTCTGCAGGCCTACAACAGTAACTTCAAAGGATTTAATAAGTATTTTCAAAATCCATACCTATAGAAAGTTTCAAGGACTTATAAATGCATTTAACTTAGAATGCAGAACAGAGTAAGAAGTGCAGCAAAGCATGATGGGAAGCATGCAAACAAAGCTAAATAAAATGGCTGTAAAATTATAGTTTTGTGTTGTTTATGTGGGTCAACTAAATTAGTTCAGCTAAGATAGAAAATATGCTTTTACTGTACTAGTGACATCTAGCGTGTCACTCAGAAACGCTGTGTCTTATTTGGGTTTTCTGATTGGCTTGGATTTAAGGTGGGCGCTTCTCTGAAGGTTTACCGTGTGTGGAAAGAGGACAGCGCGAGTCGGTATGACCTGATGTTAAAGCTTGTAGCAGCTCATTATTTTGTTTGTTTGTTCTTGAGACCACAACAAGTGTGTGTCTTCCTGCAAATAGATCCTTTGTAGCACTGGATACCACTTTGTGGTTCAAAAAGTTCAAATATTGAAATTATGGTTATTTATTTGATGTATTTATTTAAAAGAGATTATGTACATTAATGGACATAAAATATATATATATGCTAGAAAAAGCCTCTGGCTAAATTCCATCTGTAGTCCCTGGAAGATCAAGTAAAATTTTTAAAAATACAACAAACGTGTCAAAAGTAATTCACGCAGATCAGAAGAGATCACATCAGAGAATTGAAAAGAATATACAGAAACAAAGTAAAGGAAAAAGGTTATCCACACAACCCAACATCTATTTTAACAAAACAGTCTTTATTATTTACATAGCTGGGATGTTGTTTAACATTTTAGTTATTTAACTTCATGTTGAACCTATTTCCATGATTAGTGAAAATATCATTTTAAAAACATAAACATGCAGATAAATTTACAGTTCTGTTCAACAGGTCAACGAGACCAACACTGATTATGACATATATAGGTTGCCTATCTCTTGAGCCATTCAGCAGTACCTTCTGATCTGATGCAAAACAATGCTCTGCATTGCGTGGCTGGAGTTTGTCTGCAGTTCCTGCATGAGAGAGGCAGTGATGCTATGCTTGTTCACCAGACCTGAAAGTAGTCTAGCACCTCTGGGACATCATGTCTCATTCCATACACCGCTCCCACATTACAACACAGACTGTCCAGGAGTTGACTGACACCCTGATCCTAGTCTGGGAGGAGATCAAGGGCACATACACACACATAAGTTTCCATGTGTTCAAAGGGGCACACAAAAACTTGATACATCATCATCCCAGAATGCATTGCAAAAGTAAAATATCAGTGACCACCACTGGCCAAAAGCATTGTATACCATTAAGAGTTTTAAAGTCCTTAAGACTTTTTATAACGATACATTTTGAAACAAAAAGAAGCGACAACATATCAAGAATAAGTGCGGATAGTCAGGTTTTCCCCAATACTCATGTACACCTTTTTTAAAACAATTTTCCTATATCTGAGCTTGTGCAAAAAATAAATTAACAGCCTGTCAATCTTTATCTTTAAATATTAACATACAGCAGTGGAAAGTTGGAAATTAAGCAGAATAAAACAATCACATGTAGAGTATCTGTAATGTGTTAGCTCCCACATTAGCATACTCAGTAAAGCCTGGACGTTTTGAAAATAACAGGAAGCTTTGGCTCTACGTATAGCAATAATAAACCAAAAAATGTGGACAAGAATTGTTTGAAAATTGCATTATAAGTGCATGTAGATGTAGGTGTGTCAGATCAGATTATTGCCATTATTGTCATAAGATTTTGATGGTCATATTAGCAGGCTTGTAGATATTATGCAGGCAAGATGAGAGAGACAGAAATGATTAAGAATATAATATGAATACAGTTATTTACAAATACACAGGAGAGGCGAAAGAACATTTTCTTGCAGAAGTGCCAAACAGAAACATAAATATATGAACTCTAATATTAGACATATCAACCTACACTGAAGAGTGTATACATTTAAAATGGGTTAAAAGTTCTTTTGTGAAACCAGCAGCCGTCATAATGCAGCTTAAGATAATAATTCATGTTCAGGATGCAGATACATCTGAACACCTTACGGGTTGTGTGGAGGTTCATGCATTTTTGTTTATGTATTTCAGAGCTTGTGTGCTCTCGGTGACGGATGATACTTTGCTTGTGGTTACAAATCACAGGGGTATTCAAGTCACTTGGTTCACCCTGCGCCTCATATAGATATACCTCCTCTCCATAACACACAAACACACACACACACAGAAACTACCCTTACAGATATAAAGAAAGAGGCATTGTAAGAGAAAGGAAAGGGGGAAAGAAAACCTTCAGATCATTTTAACTGAGTCTCATAAATCACAAGCAGCAGCATGGCAGGATTATGTTGTCAAATAAAAAACTGTATGTGTGAGTGTGTATGGGCACTGCTGTATACGCCTAACATGCTTCTGTTGAAGGCAGGACAGGTGGCAAGGCATTGACACAGCATTGTTCAGTTGTTTGCTGAAGAAAGAATACATGAAGCCACCTTATGAGGGAGTGACAGCTGAACAACTTGAAAAGGCTCTTCTGAAAAATGGAACAGGTGGATTAGAAGATGATTCGGGGTGGTGAAGGGTTCACACTGAGCGAGAGGAGGGCACGGAGTCTGTTTGCGTATGTATGAGTGAGGCTCAGGGTGTCAGAAAAGAATTAAGATGGTTTAGTTGATTCATTAAGAGAGAATGTGGGGAAATGCTAGAAAATGCATTTTGATAGCATGGGAGAAGGGAAGTGGGAGTATATTTAGAGGCCAAGGAAAAGAGATGGAACAAAAGAGAATGAAGGAGATGGAGGGGAGAGAGGCCATCATAGATCTCTGGTTGCAGCCTTCAATCAATTATTAACGCCATGCAGATTAGCAGCTGAGCCGACAAACGATGCAATGATGGCTGTCAGTTTCCCCCGCAACGCCGCCTACCCATGGAATGATGCAAAATGAGAAAAGGACAGAAGGAGAAAGAAAGATGGGGAAAGCATTGATGAGAGATGAACTGGAGAAAAAGTTTTGAGCAAATTTGTTTGGCAATTTGTTTATATTTCTGGTAGAGAGAGATAGTGACAATGTGCAAGTGTGATGTGTTAATAGTGCAAAAATGGGAAAAAGTAAGAAGTTGTGTGTCTACATGACTGGAGCGAGTCTGGTTCATATTAAAGGAAAGGGAGTGTGACAGAAGACATCATGAGGCAATACAGATTCATCAGCGAAGTAGGGTCGATGCTAAATTATCTTTTTTTTCCCCTAAAATCTGTTTTTTGTCCACTGTGTGCAATACTGAGAATCAGTAAGAAATCGTGCTTTTTTGTTTCAACAGACCTAAGTTTTAAAAAGAATTACTATGCCACTGATTTTAAAAACATTTAACACTTTATTGTATTGTTAATATGTATTATTATGAGTACAGAGATCATATCTTGTGCATAACGTTGCTATTCTGCAGTGGTCTGATGTATTCTTTTAAAGTCTGTATCTCTCACATGGGTCTACAGAAATACAACAAAGCATTCATATTTCTAACAAGGATTAAGTAAATATTATTGTTATTATCAAAGGAAGTAAAATTTGTCAACACAATATTTATGGCTCTCTTTTCCCCTCTATTGTCTTGGACCAGTATGCTGGGATTCTCTGCCTGATATTAAACTAGCTTACTTTATTAGTGTTACATGTTATTCCTAACTAGATGTGGGAAAACTTCATCTTTTTAATCTCTTCATCACAGGCCTAGGAAGCAACCATTCTCACATAAAGCCCTGCAGAAAGACAACGAGAAACCTGGCTAAAAGCCACCCAAGACATGGCAACACACAATTCAAACCCCAAGCAGTCACATCGTTATGTGACAAAAAAAACAGGAGAACGGCACACGGCCGCTTTAGTGCTTCTGTTAATGTCACCACTGCAATCAAACCACACAATAAATGAGTCCGGTGAAACCAGAGACTGCTTCATTACTGTGTGCAATATTTGAAGCATTTTGGTTGGTGCTTCATAAAAATCTCACATCATTGCTCTTTATAGTGACATACATACAACTGGTTGTGTGTGAAGATGTACTATGTTTATTAAATATTTTGGGGAAAAAATATTTTATTACTGTTTATAAAAGAATCATGAAAAAATCCAGCATTTTAGAGGATTGGATCCAAGTTTACTTCCACTTTTTTCACAATAATTATAAGAAATCCCTACAATAGATTCTATGTTTTCCTTAAAGAATTGGGAAATGACATAGCCAGGCTTTGTAGAAAGATTTGTTGTTCTATGATAGTTTTGCTTGTGTTTCTACACACCACAATGCAGCAGCACACAAAATGATTGAGTGCAACAGCCCACAGAAAATCACAAAACACCAGGAAGCATAGATATATATTAAAATATGTAGATTCACTCTGTTCTTCCCCCTGAACATAAAAAATAACATTAAGAAAGGAAGAAAACAAAAACCTTAGTCAAGTTTTTTTCTCTCTCTCTTTCAACATGAGTACTTTGTCCTAAATCCCAGCTGTATCAAAGCACAACAAGGTGATGTTCCCCAGTTTTCCAAAGAGTTTGGGAGAAGTAAGTGGACTTGATCCTTTGGCCTCTGGGTGGGAGAACAGCTCTCACCCAGGGCATTGAAAACAACCAAGGGAATGATGGTTTTGATGATGAGGCAGTTTGTTTTCAGAGGTGAAAGAGAATAGAAAAAGGAGGTTGAGCAAGATGAAGTGGGTAAAAGAAGGGACGAAAGCTTCACTGGGAGGTATTGCTTGGCCCTAAAATGTACAATGGTAAATCTCTGAAGGGCACCACAGCTGGGATACCCTTGAGTAAGTATTAACCTATATGCCCAATGGTGCTATACATAGCTCGCTATAGAGGTTAGCACAGAATAGTGTTGAGCAATGCTTTTTGAGCATGGTGAAGCGCTCAGAATTCATAAATCATTTAGTGTTACCTCTGGATGTGCTGCTCCTATAGGGACAGCTACTGAAGATATTGAGCACATTCCCTCTGATGACAGCATTTACTTTATTACCTCCATTTATCTTAGAATGATGTTGGAGTTCTGTGTCAGGTAACCTGATTCAGACAGGCTCACCTGGTGATTCCTCCAGAGCCCAGTAAAGCCCAGTCAAGAAAAGTCTGAAACATGGTGTATGAGATTATCCAAGATGTCGCCTAAATGTTAAGATAACCAGTTACAAAGTTGGGGGTCAGTGGTTCCCAAAGTTTTAAAGCTGCAATTTTTCAAACAAATCGCTGTTAATATAAAAGCAAATAACCGTGAAATGAGTTTTTCCAAGACTCGCAATAATATAATGATAAAATGATTATTTGGATATTAAATAAATTCATATTAGCCGCAGTCATAATGAACCTTACAACTGAACATCACATGGAAAAGTTTTCTTGCTTTGCCTTTGGTATATCACAATGGTTGGTTGGAACAGCTTGTTTCAATGCCAGTGCTGTGTAGCAAAGGGGAATGGTTGTTGGCCTCTGGGCACCAGCCTCCCACCCTTCATTATTCTCCCTGCAGCTTCAGAGGGATCTCCCAAACTGTGTGGGTGCCTGCTGTTAGCTGGGCCTCTCATCATTTTCCTCTGTTCACCAGAACAGGCCAGACAGCCTTGCCTGGGATGTGACTGTTGCTGTTGCAAGACAGGTTTCCTGTTATCCAACCACCCTCCTTGGACTCTACAGAGGGGTGCACTTTCACTGGAGTCCTCTCAGGGCTCATCAGACATCAGAGTGCTGGGTGTTCCTACCCTGTGAGGCCCAGTCCCAACTCCCCTCTTGGAACCCGAACCACCACGCAGTGTAAAACTTTGCCATTGCAATCCACGAGAAATATTTGAGTCTTTCTTTCTCTATGAAAAGACGTATAATGATATTGGACTTACTGCACTGTTGAGACACATAAAATCACTGCTGGATAAATCCTTTCTCTGTGGCAACTCAAGTTACCACACAATCTTATTTTCTTCTGTCATTTCATCAGCTGAGACATGAGGCGCTTTATTAAAAGAAAAAGAAATGTTGAAATATGGATCATTATTTTTACCTGAAAATATTTTGTTATGTTTGGGTTATGGTTTCCTCTTTTGTCTTTGCTATTGTCAGCGAGCCACAACTGGCATTTCCTTATCTCGCCACCAGATGATTTAATCTGTATAACTTGGCATTTAATGGTATGTTCAAAATCAGAAAGGGATTTAAAGAAGACCATTTAGGCTCTCACCATCTGTATCTGTGAAACATATCAGGATAAAAAAAATTGTTGATGTTATAAAGAAGTCAAACAACAAAACTGAAACTGTGCAGTAAAGTTTTGTACATCATCTTTTTGATATTTCATTTACACTGTGTGCACCTGTGTAAATGTTCAGAGGCTTGTTCTGATGTTACAATTCACTTATGCACTCACCAGTGTGACAGAAATGATCACATTTTTATCCCTTGGCTTTATCCTGTAACCCTGGTTCAACTCCAGTGGGCAGAGGTAAAGCCTCCTGCATCACATTTGTAAATACAAGAATCTTTCCCTCCTTTTTCGTGTTTTCATGCCTGCATGAACAGACGCAGAGCCACAACAATAACCTGCACTGTTTCACCATAATGCGACCTCAAAGGTTCAGATTTGCATTTGTTGTAAATGTTTGCACCACCTTGTGCTTATTCAATTCCTGCCATGAAAAAAAAATCCAGTTTTTATAATTTATTGAAAGTTGCTTTAAAGTTTCAACCAGTTTTAATGACTTTTTTTGCAAGCCAAATATTAATACAAAATGCAGTATCATCCTGCACTTTTTTACATCCTTTTTCTGCCAATGCTTGTTTTATGCTCCCCGAGTCTGCAAGCAAAATGAAGTAACTATGAAATCCTTCAAGGTTTGTGAGTTGAATTTAAAAGAAAGAAAACAGATAAGGATGTAGTGCTGTTTGAAAAGGTAAACTCGGGGGATGCTCTACTTGCCTGAAGGCTTCCTTGCAGGGAAAGAGGTTTCAAGCTTGTCGGTAAAGAACAAGGATTTGCAATTAACCAGAGTGCCACCAAAAATAAATAAATAAAAAGACAGGATGACCAGAGAGAGATGGAGGAAAGAGCAAAAGAGAAAACGTTAAAAAGAAATGTGTGTGTGTGTGTGTGTGTGTGTGTTTATGCATGCTTTAAACAGCTGTCAGAAGTGTGTACATATTTCCAAGCAAAGGAGGTTTTGGCAAAATCATCTTCCCACATGTGGTGTTTTCTATCTACTTTTTAAGAGGTGTTGGCAGACGGTCTGTCTCTGCAGCATTCTGTTTTTCTTTTTCCTAACCGCTTGTTAAGCCAGGGCCCTTCCACCAGAGGCTGCCTGCTGCACCATCTGTGGCTGCAAAGTGCCCAAAATTCATTAGTGGAGAGAATAATGGCGATGAAGAGCAACTATCTACCATGAGAGTAACGCAAACAGAGACAGAAGGACAACAAGATGACAATGGAGCAGCAGAAATTTCCCTTTAAAGCTTTTTAATGAATCATCTATTTTTAATAAGCGTATAAGGTTTAAAACAAAAGAGGGGAAGTGAAAGGGGTCAAATGAGTGTCAAAATAAAGTCAAGTGGGTGCGGTGAGAAAATGAGTGAAGGGAGATGCTGAAAAGAGAGGACTGGGGAATGGAGTGAAGCTAATGGAGAAATGAGGCAGAGAAGAAGTGACAACAGTAGGAGAAGCTGGAGGGGAATGGAGCCAAAGAGGGAGAGAAAATGATGAAGAAGAGGAGGAGGAGAAGGACTTATGGGGGGTCTCTGCGTGGCAGCAAGATGTTCTTTGTGCTTGTCAGAGTCTTGACTAAAGATCAGGATTTGTGTGACACATCTGTACTAAATCTCTAACATCGACATTCTGCCTGTCTCTGTATTTATCTGGGGAGCCGTGTCTCTCATTCACTTTCCTTTTTTCTTCTCTGTACATATATATATATATATATAATATATATATATA
>JBAMIG010000006.1:6144791-6165287 GCA_037177335.1 Kiunga ballochi
TCACTTTCCTTTTTTTTTCTCTGGACATATGTATATAGAGAGAGAATATATATAGAGGGAGATATTTTTTTTTTTTTTTTTTTTTTTTATTTATATAACTCAGTTTTGTTTCTCTCCTGCTTCTATTTAAAAGGACACAGTGATATTTCCTCATCATTTGACTAAATCTGCAGTGACAGTCGACCAAGTGATAAAATGCAGTTAAAATATTTCTGGATCTAAAATTTCATGAGCAGATGGATAAATGCTGAGGCAGGAAACAAGGAGAAAAAATAAAAGCACAGTGCTAGATGAGCAGGAAAACTCCGGTCCCCATCTGATCCCCTACCTCCCTCCATTCCCCTTTTTGTCTGACCAGCTCTCACACCATCATCTATCCACAGCACTGACTCACGATCCCCGCGAGGTGCTGCCAGGTGACAGGGATCATGGAGCATTGCAGAACTTGTATGCTTAGATAAGTGACTGAATTAGACAGGAAAAAATCTGGTGTGCTGTTGCTGAAGAGGAGAGGAACAGGAAGGGGATGCAAACAGAGGGAGGAAAAAAGTGCATAAGTGAGTAGATGAACACGAAGGCCATTTGGGTGTAATGGGGGTACAAGAAGTTCTGTGTAGTTTTTTTGAGCAAGTTTTAAAAGTGCAAATGGAGAAAGTTGCTGTACTTTGAGTTTTTAGATATTACTAAAAGATGTATACTTATCTAGAGCTAATACAGCTTATATTATCATCAGAAGTCTGTATGACAATGACACACTTTTCAGTTTTATCTATTTCACTATCTCTATTTTGTAGACTGTTAAATCATTGTGTTACTATTGTCTCTTTTTGAGAAAGAAAAGACAAAACAATAACGTCTGTGAAAGGAAAATGCTAAACAATGGAGTCAACAAGCTAATGAGTAGTGTCAATAGCATTAACACAGGTAGAGCTTTTGGTGGTGTACAGCAATCGTTGGTGGTGGTCCACTGGTGTCCAAAGTCTGGCTCAAATCCACCAGCCTGTACCACAAAGCAGGATAAGTGGAATAGTGAGTCGTGATGTACGTTGAGGTTTAAATCTTCATTTCCAGAGACACAAAATTAGCTCACTTCTTACTTTGTGGTATAAAAAAGAAAATTTTTTTCTTTGCAGGGCCAACACATTTATGGCTGGGCAAACTATAGCTCTGCAATTTTTCTAACCTAGCGATATATATTACATTCCAGCCTTATTGTTGACATTTAACCTGCACCTTTCCCTCTTTTTGATGAAGAAATGGATTTTGCCTGCATTTGAGTCGTATTCTTACAGGTTATAACATACGTTTCAGGACACAGTAAAATAAAAGCCAATAAAAAAAAGATATATTTTTCATTGCTGGCTTTTACTGTCCTGAAAAAATGTTTTGTTCTGTCATATTTTGTTTACAACTGCCCGCGTTGAAGCAGTCGTAAAGAAAAATGGATGGGTCCCTATCCATGTCTGCAGAAAAATGTCTGATGGAAAAATGGACAAATGAACATGTTGAGTTCATTTGCCTGCTGCATTGCAGGACCTTTGATAACTTGCATTACAACAACAATGTATTTTGCAACTCTAAACATGTGAACTTAAAACATTGACCATAATCTTGAAGTTGGATTTAAGTTTAGATTGCATCTTTGAGTTAGCAGGAAACCCTGACTTTGCCTGAAAAAGATACGTTTTGTTGGTATACTAATTGTTGATCTGCACATGTCGCTGCCCTACAGTATGCTGGCACTGGCTCTTCTTTGTGTTCCAGCCTGGAACATCACACGTAAGATGCAGTTTGCTTCATGGCATTGCATCACATATGGGACCTCACCATCGCCACACTGGCCATTATGGATTTAACCCAATTTATGTGTCTTGCAAGGCTCTTTTGCTGTAATAGTATAAGCTCAATAAAAATAAAACTGCCAAAAGTGGGATTGTAGCAAAGTAGAGCATGAATCCTGTATGTGTCTTTGACCTATACAGATAATCAGGTGATATTGATAATAGATGTAAAAACACTGACCTTAACAGGAGTGTTAGCATCATGCGAACTAACAAATATTTTACCCTTACATGCTAACAGTGCAATGCAAGAAGAGTAGAAGAAATCACTTGCTTTAGTATAAGTAGATGAGCTAGATTGCTGCAAAGTGCATGCACCAGAGAGAAAATTGACTTCACCACAAAGTAACCTCCAAAACACACTGAACATCACAGACTGAAGATGATTTGCATAAGTGTTAAATAATCGTGCCGTAGCTATTTCCTTGAAAATAACAAAATCTTTTCCAGCATCTGGTCTTTGATCAGAAAGTTTTTCCAGTGATGGGCTGAATGTACCAACTTTTTACTTAACCTGCCTACAAATGCAGCGGATGAACATCTGGATCATGTTTTTCAGGTCATTTGCAGATGGAATTGGTGGTAATGCAATATTTACAAAGAAAAGATGATGAGATGAGTTTTTTTTAATGTAAATTATGTGTTTAAAAGCAGGCAAGCTTTCACACACTCACTTTCTCACTTATTTGATTATAATGATGAGTGACATGCAAATAAGAAAAGTCTGTCTTGCGATCTTCACTGTATTTTTCGTGCTAAAGTGAGGTGGAGGTTCGTTTAACATTTAACTTTAAGAGAGGAATATTTTCATTTGCATGTCACTAAGGTTGTGACATTTTGGATCAATTCTTAGAATATATTACCATGACAAGAGTTATGATCATACTCTGTTATTCTTATACACTCCTTGACATTTTCAACAGAGTGTCATCTGTGTATTTTATCATTAATATTTCACTTTGTGCCACAGGAAGGCAGCTACATCCTGATGTGTCATTGTTCCCTTGTGCATTGTAGTCAATAAACTCTGAGGCACTAAAGGATTAAATCATTTTTCAGGTTTTTCCCAGTGTGATCATAGCTCACAATATGACACGGTGAGCTTTAATATGTTCGTGTATGAGCTATTAAAATATCACGTGGGTGTATTTAGATGCATAAGGACTGCAATTTGCATTATTGTGTGTGTGCAAGGGAAATTGTTCTGCAGGTTTTTTTTTCACAAATAGTCTGAGAAAAGAGCAAGAGACTGTTATCGGTGGCCCGCATGAAGGGGCATTAATCCAGTTCAAACAGCTCCAAGGAGACGATCCCATAATAACTAATGGTGACTTAGGAATCGGTTTATGTTTGTTACTGTGTGCTGAGAGATTAATAACTTCCACCATAGGAGATGTACAACCCTCTCTGCTAGAAAAGCAGTAAGAAATTACACATGGAACTGATGTGCAGAGATAAATGAAAGGCAAATTGGCTTGTGGCATTGTATTTAATCACGCATTACTTCTGTCACAGCTTTAGTTATGCTCCTGATTTCTTCATAGTTCCCAATGGCTCCAGGTTTCAGTAAAACAGCTTCATCAGAAACATGAGCCAGCAGATTCATAAGTGGTTCAGTCCACCAGGACTGACATAAATGCACAGCTTAGTTTTGCCCCAGGTAACTGGCTATATGCTTATTTCCTCCTCAAAGAGGCAATGACACATTAATTCACAAATACCTCTTACCCCTTCTGTTTTTCTTCACAAGTAGTTTTTTCTGCATGTCGCATGGGACTCCTCTTGGTTTTGCTCAGATGCATAGACTAAATGACTTCTTTATTGATTTCTTCTTTCTAATGCAATGTCCTCTAAAGATATACAAAAATATCATCACCCAGGTTGAAAGAAGAGGCTCGAGGGTGAAAAGGGGAGCAGACGTCTTCAAAGTCTGGAATATTTTTAACTCTGAGGGCTTCTTTTCTCATCAAGATGAGAGAGCAACCAACATGAGCAAGACTATCATGTTGTCAGGGGAATTGGGGCTTTTCTGCAATTTAGCATCGGTAGCACGCCGATGTTGCCAAAAACGAGTCAGGATGTCATCCGGCTTCCATCTAGTGCTCCATAAGAATACAGAGAGGAAGATGGCAAAGCTTTGGAATTTGTTAAAGGACAGTACACTTTTGCCTAGTGATCCAGATGTGTTCAGGTCATCTAAGGTCATCTCCAACTTGCAGACCCAGACGTGAGCTTATGGAGCAGGTTTGAATGCGTGCTATGTGCTCTCCAGCACAGCTGTAGCCAGCCATTACTGGTATAGCAGCTGCATGTGGAGGATCCAGCAGTCACAAGTCACCGCAGTGTGGCATTCATGCCATAAGTTGCAAAGAATTAGAATGCAAATTAACCTTTTCCACAGCTGTAAAGATAACTGTATAACCACGCACAATACAACTGCAGAGAAACACAGGGAAATGTGCAAACAGATCCATATGCACACTACTTGCACCTACACACAGGTTCAAAAATGTGCACGCAGCAAACAGAGGTGCACAAGCTTGCAAACAGAAGCATCCACATTAATTCTCACCTTCTCTTTCACACACAAACTAATGCTCACTTCAGTACATACCAGCATCTTAGTGCACTGCAGTATATATTCCTCTATTTCCCTCCTTTTCCCATTCCCTCCCACTGCGGCTCCTTCCTTAGCAGGTGTTAGCTGATTCCTGCTCCCCCAGGTAATTCTGTTTGTTCGTTGCAGCAAGAAGTACTGCAGTGAATTATCCTGACAGCACTTTACTCCTGGGCTCTGGCCCTCACCCCTTCCCCTTTCCTGCCCTATTCCCATCTCTTTCCCTGCACTTTGCGTCTCAAGCCTTTCCAGTGTGGATCTTTTGCTTTCATTCTCACTCTTTTACCAAACTCCTGTGGTGCAAGTAGCAAGACCTCAGCATTAGCAGCACAGTGGTCCAGGACACTATGCCCCCCCCATGAACGCACACACAGAGGCATAAAAAGCATACATGCTACTGAGGATGTACCAGCACACTTTGAAATGGATTCTTAGACACAGGTGCCAGGAAGTATTCATAGATATTGGAGTTCCTGGATGCCTCTCTGATCAAGCAGAACATTTACACCTTAACTTCTCACATTTCTATTATAACCTTCAGTTATTTTTGCATTCACTGTGCTTGATTTTAGTTAATATGTCATTTCTTGATGCTTTGCTGCAGACAGACTTTGCTGTTTGCAAATGGCAAAGACAAAGAATGACTTATTTTAGATTACTCATTAGCCGGGTTGCTTCAGACAGCGGTTAATTGCCCTCCATTCAGTCATTACAATTAACTGGTCTTATTGCTCTGTTTGAGTGTATTACATATTTGCATATTTCCACAGAAATACGTCATTATCAGAACGAAATGAATGGTGGTGGTAAAATTAATAAGTGTACAGTGGTGCTGAAAAGACGTACTGTATGCATGCCGAATATTTGAAACAAAAAGCTGATTGAAATCTTTTATGCAGCTCCACAATGACTCGAGAGTTTGTTCATAATTTCCTGAATATATTTTCAATGCATTCTTTTGTTTTTGTTTGAAATTGTGTGATTTTTTTACTTGCTCACTCCAAGCTAATGTCCAGATTAACAATAGTGGATGTTCTCCAGCTCCCTTCAAACTCTGCTTTCTCATTAAACCTACTTTTCAAGTGTGTCGTAAATGACCATTGGCAGCTTGTTCTGCCTGGTCAATCATTTCACACATACTGCCCAAAATACTCAACTGACTTTCTGATGCCTCATTCCTTTTGACTCCACTTTACAGCCAATGGTCCAATCAAAAATAACGGCCCCCGTGCTATTACACTTCTTTGTCTCCTGTCACCATCAGATGGTAATTGCTGTTTTTATTGTAGCGTCTTAGAGGCCCAAGTGTAAACTATAGGGTAAGCTTTGCTACTGTGCTGGAAGCTTAACAGCATGGCTGGAAATAAGCCCATTTGCTCAGTCTTACAACAGCTCCAGAACAGAGCTCTTTTAGGGACTCTATTTTATTAAAAGTATATATTTAGGTCAGTCCAGTAGTTTAAATTGGGCAAAAGGCTTAATTTAATTGCTGTTGTGACAAAGATTATGTTCAGATTAATGTTTATGGGTTATTATCTTGAATGTGCAGTCCTGACCAGTGGAAGTTTGTCTCTAATGATGACTGCAAACACCAGTGGACAAATGGGCATTTTGAGTAATAATGGACATTTTTACTCATTTGTACAGTGCTTACTTATTTTTTTAATAATTATTATTGCAGGAAACATTGACATTCTTTTTAATTTGGGATTTTCTCCCTTTAGTTCATCTTCTGCTGACTGAAATAATCACAGTAACATTTTGACCGTGAACATACCTTTAGATCCCACTGTGTTTAAGATCTCTGATCAAATTTAATAATCCTGAACAGAGTCTGATTAATACAAGAAATGCATCTTAAGTGTACAAAAACATCATTTGTGCTCAAAAAAACAAATGTGAAATAAGCCAGTCAATTCAGAAAACAAAGCTCGTGGTAAAATATAAGATTATATGGAGATAAGTTACAGAGGACAGCAGTTTTATTCTAAATAAGATTATTTTAAGTATCTCTACAGTAAAATCTAAACTGGATATAAAGCTGGAAATTATAGCAATCCCCAGAACACGCTGTACCATCGGTGTGGTAATCTGTCTTCAGACACAGCAAAATAAGCCGTCAGCATAAACCAGCATCCAAATGGGAAAGTATGAAAATATGGTCCAGATTTTGACAACTGCATTAAAAGCACTTCATTTTATTTAAATATAACTTTATAGTTGACTAAGCAAAGAAATGAAAAAGTAACTAAGAAATTTAAACTAGAAGTACAAATGTTATTGCTCTTATTACAACATGAGACTAAAGCTAAAAGCACCTAAATATAAGACTCACAGGCATTATTGCTAATAGTAGAACTTAAATAAACCTAAATAAAATGGATAATAGTAGCATAGCAGCAGAATTAAAACTAATGTCTAATAATGTTTCTTGGTTGGTAAGAATTTAAATATTAAATGCATATTTTGCGAATTAAATTACTGTATTATCATTCAGTTTGGGGGATTTTTCACCCTGAAACACTAACTCTTCTACAATCAGCGTTGTGATGTCATTAAAAGATAATTCAGCAGTGCACCAACAAATGACTGGGAAAGCGGAAGCCACTAGCATGGTCACATCAGGGATGGTGTTCATTTTTTGGACACCAGAACACAACTAACGGGAAAGATTGCGCCCACAACTTTAAAAATTTGCTCAAAATAAAAGTTCAATAAAAAGTTAAATAAAAAGTTGTTTCAGTGAAACAGTCTCTGTCACTTTGAACATTCAGTTCAGGAGGTGCAGGAGGTGATTCCACAGTGTGCCTACTGCTGTTGGGTCCACATGATCTTGTCACTGTCATGTGATCAAGAGGCTCTCATACATGCACATATACTGGGTCAGCAGCCTGCTCACACCTATACACAGGCATACACACATTTCTTTACACACATCTGACAATAGCGCTTCTCATTTCACTTCAGGGTCCTGCACACTCCCCAGTCAGTTGGCACCTCCAGTCTCCTGTTCATCCCTCAGACCCAGTGCCTAATACGTCTGAATCGGCTGTCTTTCATTGCTTTTATATTTCGCTGCTTGCACCTGATCTTTTCTGGGCTGAAGCTTGTCTTCCCCTCCAGGCCTGCTCCCAAGTTGCCTCCCTGAGGGATTTACCCCCATCTTGCCTGACTGCCACACTGGTCTTTAAAAGGTCCTGATGACCTGTCAGCCAATGTTTTGATGGCAGTGGCTATAATGTCAGCTGGTAGTTTCTAACAATACATAATTAAAAAAAAAATATTTAAAGAGACAAATTAGAGTAAAGGCAGAGCAAACCAACATATATTCAGATAAACAACTAAAGGACAAATCTGAAATAGGAACTTTAATACAGCTGTGGTTTACATCTTGACACACAACATAGATTAAACATTAAAAATAGTTTAAATTAATCAGTTCAGAAAAACTTTAATTGACTTGATTTGTAATTATCTATTTTAAAAAAGCCAAAGTCAAAGTGATGTGTTGTACAGTGATGGTTAATCAGGCATCCATTCTGCATCTTAACTATGCGTGAGTCTTTATACCTGTAGTATACACTCTTGCACTTGTGTATAATACTACAACACCAAGGTCAGTCTAGTCAGTCTTTCTCTAGTAATATTCTATTACATAGCCTACAAACCAGTGTGTTGCTATGGTATTGTTACGTACATCAAAACATAGCTGTTAAGAGACAAAACATCCCAAAACAAATTGTTGGGATGTGTGGTTTAACAGCATGCTAGATGCTAACGGCCAATAATGAATGTCAGTGTGCTATCAACTGCATATTTTAGAGGTAAAAAGGTTGCATTGTGCTTCTTTAAAGCGGGATAAATTATCAGTAAAAATACACGCAGCTGCACACACAGTGACATTGTGGTCAGTACCATCACAAGGTTGTTGGTTTGAGCCTCAGCAGGAGGAAGTTTACATGAGTTCTCTCCGGGTGATTCCAGCTTCCATCCACCATCCAAAGACATTAATTTTATGTTAACTGGTCACTCTAAATTGTCCCTAGGAGTGTGTGTAAGTGAGATAGCTGTCTGCGTTAGTGCTGGGATGGACTGTTGACATGTCCAGACTGTATTTGTCTCTCGCCTGTTATTTCCTGGGACAGACTGCAGCTTCCTTGCAACTCTAAATTGGATTAAGAAGCATATAAAACAAATGAATCAATGATAATTATAGTCTGAGTTGGCCAAGCTACTACAGGGAATTTTAACCTAATATAACTGTATTTATAACCGCTTGGTGTCATTGAAGGTGACATGTTGCTGTTAGATGTTATGTGCAGCAGGTTTTTCTTTCTTTCTTTCTTTAGTTCCTTAAATATATGTTATTGTAAGAGAATGTCTGATGCAGATATTCTCGGGGTTCATCCATATTTTATGTTTCTCTTAGTAGTAGTGACAAATATTCCCAACAAATCTGTCAAATTACACGTGCACAGGCTGTATTTAATGGAGTCTGCAAGGTCTTGTGTAAGGAAGGCAGGCGCATGTGTATGAGTACTCACTGGGAAAGGAAGTAACAGTTTAACTACTTTATTGATTTCAGAAGTGCTAAGGGGTTTAGGCATCAGTTCAAGTAAAATAGGGGGTAAAAGAAAGCAGAGTGGGGCTCGTTCCCGGTTTTAGTACACCAGGCTTTTCTCCACAGCCAGCCTTGATTCGGTGGTAAAGATCTGTGGCTGCCCATTGAAGTTGTACAACTGCTGCATTAAGTACTGTATGGCTCTGTGCACTCTGCAGTGCTCTATTGATTGATGTGTGAAGAGGGATTAGTAGGTAGGAGGGAGATGAGAGGAGGCAGGGGAGCAACCAGAGTCAGAATAGAAGATGCACCATGTGTACAACATAAAGGGGCAGATGTCACATCTTTGGTTAGCCTAAGTTAGACATCAGTGGATAATAAGCTGCATTTCATTGATTGTTTTGTTCGTGAACTCTGCTGATTTAGTAGTTTTTTGTGTGCGTGAAGAGTCTGCAATGTCTGGGTTTTATATGAGGAATCAAATGACCTTGAATGAAGAGCAACGAAATGTCAAACTTGTCCTCCTGATGCATCTAAACGAGCCCAACAAAGCACTTAAAATGTCAAAATAAGCTGTACTCGTTGAAGTCATTTGACTACATTTCTCCAACAGCAAAAAGAAAAAAAGCCTATTTGCTATATGAGGAGGGGAAAATGATATAACCTGACAGATTCAAAACAATTCATTCACCCTGTCTTTTCTGACATTTCTTGGATTTCCTGTCAAGTTGAATCCTGCCGACATCCATTTTGCTTCACCGGCAATTGTGAAAAGCAAGCAAGCCGCATATCCATCTAGTTGAGCCGCTTGAGCGAGACATCCAGGTGGTTTCTCACCACTTGGTCATCACTCTCTTCCTGCTCTCCTGTTGCTCTGTCCCTGACAGGTGGGGCAGAGGGTGGAAGCAGCCAGGAGGGGGATTGTGGGATTTCATAAATGGGGAGTACATAGGCTGAGTGAGTGGTAAAGTAGAGTAAAGGTGGATAGGGAGGATGAGTGCCGGAAAGAGGGGTGGACTTGGGGTTGGATTTGGGCCGACCAGAGTTAATGGGATCAGACGAGGAAAAGAAAGGGATATCTGAGCCTGTTAATGTTTAATCCCTCATCCTCAACCTCTTGTCTCCTGCCTGCAGCTCCCAGCATCTGATAATCCTTCGGCTGCCTCTCTTCATCATCAAGGTATCGCAGGGAAGGGCCTCTGTAAATATTTAATTGGCTGCAGTATGCCAGTGTTAATTATGCGGGTGTGTCTTTCCTTTGCTTTGCTCTCGACCAGTGGTACTTTGTCCTCTCTCACTGATATTAATGCTCCTGTGTTGCGCCTTCTGTTGTTCAGATATACTACTATTATCTCTTAATGGTGGCACTCCAGCCACCTTTGCTGCAGTTGCTATTACTACACCCTGTAATTCCACATTCATCTACAGCTTTTCCTCATTCTCAGTGACTCTCCTTTTCAGGAACTTCCCCCACTCCGGTTATCTGTCTTCACCTCTGCTTTCCACCTTGTGCCGTACGGCTCTTCTCTTTTCAATTTCTGAACCATAGCAGCCCCAGTTGAAACGGATTATTGTTATGGGTTTCATTATAGCCCTCTGCGTCTTATCCGCCTTGACGCCAAGCACGCTTCAGAAGTAGCTTTCCCTCCTCTATGTGTTTATTTGATTGTCAAGGGCAAAAATGAAAATAGATGAACAGTACAAAGACAGCTTTTCAAGGACTTAGCGAGCTAAAGTTGTGGAGCTCAACAGGGCTGTACTCATAAGTGTCTGCCAGTAGCAAGTGCAATTACAAACAGTTGCATGTAAAAGTCAAGAGAATACAAATCACATAATGGACGTCTCGTGTATACTGAGCAAGCAGGATTGCAACATTTAACCAGACAAAAGACACGATGTAAAAAAAAAAAAAGCAAACAAGTGGGGGGAAATCATGTTATCATCTTGTGCAGCGATAGATAAAGGTTTCTCCATATGACCCACACAGGTCTCTGCTTGCTTTGCAAGACTAGGATTGAGTTGTCTACAAAAAAAAGATAAATAATAGTCTACCAACCCTATTTTTTCCTTCCTGTTGTTCCTCAGGCATGTCTTTAAAATTGTATTCATCCATAATGTCAAATCAAAGCTCAAGGCTTCATTCAGTCTCCAGACAAATCCTTGCTGTTGTCTTTTGAACAGTATTCATGTTGTGTACTTGTTCCTCTCCACGTATGTTATGTAGGTGAGGGGTTCATTTGTGTGCAAAGCAGGTCATTGCAAGGACAAGAGATACAAGCAGCCAGACCAGACGGTATCTGCAACAAACAGCAGTGAGCAGGGAAATTCAATATGCTGGTGGCCACCAACATGAGGGAGCCACTGCAGTGTTTACCACCATCACCCTCCAGCTCCACTATACATGGTTATTTATCTTTCATACTCAACTCAGTTTTTTTGTCTTACAGTGTCGTAGGTTTTCACTGATTTTTTTAAGAGCATTAAAAGTGGTAAATGTGTGTCTTTCCACATTTAGACTGCAGTTTAAGCTCCCATGTTGGCAAGCATCCTCCTTTCTGGAGTGTCAGTGGCCAAGACTCCTGAATCATCCTGGTGGGTGAGGCTGAGTCTGAATGCCAAAACCAGGAGGAAGCAGAGAAAAGGAGAATTTGAGACAGTGATCAATACAGCCAAAAAAAAAAAAAAAAACAGAAACAGGAAGTGACATTTAAAGGTGATGTTTCTGTCCATTCAGCAGCACACTGCTGGTTACTGTTTCGCCTCATTATTGAATTGTTGGATTGTGTCTGTTTTGTTTGGCTGGAAAACGTTTGATTTAATTGCCTTTAAGGGATAAGTAATAGTCGGGAGCCATGCTGTCACTCAGCCATATGATGATTACATTTTCTTTTACACTCTACACTCCCACTCACTGCTGCAGATGCAAATGTAATATTCATTTTTTTCACAGAGGCTATAAGCATGTATCTTCATAAATGATTACCAACAAAGGTCTTTTACTGCCAGCTTTCACATCAGTCTGTCACGCTAAAATAGTCTTGACTGAAAACATTTTTCTACAAAGTGTATTTATTTTTATCATTGTTTCAACCTTTTTTCATCAACCTCAGCTAAAGAACTACATCATCTTCAGGGTAAACACCAATGTCCAAAATGACTGAAAGTATTCTGGCATTTATCAGGTCACATTTTATTTTAATAATTGCAGCTGCACAGCTGGGTTTACGTCCAGAAATGTGTCAGTCTGTGTTGCAAATAGCTTGCCTTGCACTGCCTTCTTATTTTTTGGAGGATGAGAAAATGTTGTTTTGGTTTGTTGTTTATTTTTAGGACAAAATACTTTTCTGAAGAAGTGTGGAGTAAATTCTTGTACACATTTCAAACAGATACTGTTGTGTCTCTTTCTACATAAAACACATTATTAAAGCCTGAAAGAGGATTGGTCAAAATCATCTTTGATGAGGAACGGGCTCTGAGGGAATCTTGAATAATTATAATCATAGATTACTTGAAATTTGGTGAAATGCAAGAAGGAAATCAATGACAGAACACCTGAAAATGACATGAAAGTAAGAGCATTTCCAGATGCTGCAGAGATAACACCAGGGACTGAGACCTAACAGTTTTGTAGCCTTAAGCAACTTAAAAAAAACTCTTCCATTTGCTAAAGAGCATAAAAATTGGACTCTGGAGTAATGAATAAAGGTCATTTGGTTCAAGGATCCAGATTTACCCCGTTCCAGAGTGATTGGCTCATCAGGGTAAGATAGGTGGTAGATGAGCTGCTGCACATGGGGGCCATTGTGAGATCGTGGTTGCTAAGGTGTCAGTTAAGCAATGCTCCATAGCCAAATAAAATGAGGTCATTTAACTACCCAAATATACCGAATGACCACATTTCCAAGCATTAGCTGTTTTTTGCTCATTCTTGTCATGGCATATTCCAGGAACCCATAAACGCACAAGCAATTTAAAAGTGTTAAAGAGTATGATCGGTTTTTGCTCAGTGTGTGATTCAAAGAGAAGCTGAATATTATACTATACTTAGTACTCTGTACCAGCATGTGTGTGTTCTGTCAGTATCACTTTACAACATTCATATCCTTTGCACAATATTTAACACAGTAACTGCACCTGCATGGAAACCAGATGTCTGTGCCACATCAGTGTAGCAGGTGCGCTGAGTTATATTTTGTCTTGAAGATCTTTGTGTATAACAGGATCACTCATATTTGGATGCTGCATAAAAAACACTTCTACATGTGTGAGCAGGACAAATAGAAAAATAGCTGCATTACTGATAAGGAATAATGTCTCTACAAGTATCATTAACACACACTGTGTAGATATTAAAGCCAAACAGTCTAGTTTTTCCTGCATAATCCAAGTATTTACCAAACTTTAAAGCTGTAGCTCAGAGGCTGCTGTTTGCTGAAGTGATGGAGGTATAGAAAATTGCAATGTGCAGTTGGTATGCTTATCCCAGCAGTCTGTACCCAATGAGTCAGATTACGGTATCAAAACAGAGTAGTCCATCTGCCAAACTAATAAAGATGATAATACAGCTGCTGCTCTCATAATGCTTTGCAGGGGAATTGGGTAAAAAGGAAGCGTAAATCCCTCCACACACCTGGGGGCACCTTTGTCTGAGGACTGTGGAGGTCTCCTGGCATTGAAAAGCAGATGTTGGTTCTGTTTCATTGATGTGTTTAAAGACCATGACAAGAGTGAGAGAAAGCTTATGCGTGTGTCTGTTTCTTTTAGTATATTTCAGCTTCTAAATGAGGTAAAAGTGTGGGTTTTTTTTAGTGGCAATATTTAATGGATGTTTTCTGTTTGATGTCACAATGAATTCTTTCATCTCTTATATGTGTGTAAACCAGCTTTTGTGTGCTTTGTCCTGTAATTCAGTACAGCGGTGGAGGATTAGGAAGAATTTGTTGACCTGGTTATCACGTATCTGGGAGTGGAGACTGGGCGATACAGGTTTTACAATGCAAGGTGCCAATCGAGCTGTGAAGATGGGAATTGAGTAGGGAAATGGGAATAGATGCCCACTGGTTTGTAACCTTTCCAATATTGTTTGGAGGATTCATTGCACTTATACATAATTTATTCTATCAAAACAACTTCATATGTTCTGTGTGTATCCCTGTGTCCTTTCTTCATGTGTGTGTCTGTAATTCAGGTGTATGTTTATGACAGTGTGTCACACACGTCTCCAAGCCTCAAACCCTGAAATGGAATTGAATTAACCTAAATAAGGTCTGCTATGTAAAAGTACAAAGCATTTAAAGGTACTAGTCGAGAGCTTGAGAATAGAATGGAGACTAAGAGAGGAAGCATGAGCAAAGCAATGCAATGTTATTATAGGGCAGGGGAAAAAATCACAGTAACAGGAAGCTTTTGAAAGTTTTTTTTAATGTTGTACACAATGGCTAATGTGCTGTGCCCTTCCCCCAGGGCTTTTAGAGATGGAGCCAGTTCTAGGATCCTTGGCCGGCCTAGATTGTGAAGCAGCAGCAAACCATTAATGCGATTACTGCTTTTAGTTGGAGATTTTCAGGGCCAATTTTCTTTTGAAGTGTCATTAGTTTGTCCTCTTTTCTTGTTTCCTGTCAGTATGTCAGCAAACAAACATACACGTTCACACCCAGCGTAGCAACTCTCACGAGTAACATATGCAACAAAGAGGACGTACATGCACATGCAAGAATTGAACCAGTTCAGAGTAGGTAAAGCAACTTTTCATTCAAATGATAAATGAAGTGTTTTTTTTTAAAGGAACAATTAAACACTTTTTAATGTAGTTTTCAGGACTTCTTTGCAGTGTGGGAACCTTATATGATGTGCATTATATTGCAGAAACCTGTCTGAACAATGTTTTGTAAATAAGTCTTGATCTCTCAAAGCCCTCTAGTTTAAAACTCACCTTTTCCATCTGTTTAATGGTGCATTGCCATCACCTTTGGCTTCCATCTCTTAGCAACTTCTTATATGGCATGCTTAACATGTTCCTGCTTTGCACAGTTACTTAACAAACCTCGAGGTGATTTTTAGCACCTAGGTGCAGCAGCTTCATTTTATAAAGTCACCATTTAATTAACCTCAAGGCTAGACAGCACAAAAATCTATTGAGATATTGAGGTCATCTTGCAGGAAGAGAAAAGAAAATTCAGTCAAAGATCATGGAAGGATACAAGCTGGAGTGAATGTCTTGTTTTAGCAGAGTTAGATGGACGTAGTAGTCACATCGTTCTGGGGTTGGAGCCTGTTTAAGTGCAGTTTTACTAACTGCATTAAAAGTATTTTAATTGTTTTCAGTTGTTGTTGTTTTTTGCTTCTCCTGAGCATGTCAGACACTCTCAGGTGCCAATTTTGTATTTCCTCTTCAGCTAATGGCTCTCACGATGTGTGTGTTCTTGTGCGATTTTGTAATATAGTATATATTTGTATTTTTCTATGCATGCATTTCTGTTCTGTGTGCTCATGTGCGTGTGTGTTGGTAGGCAGTATGAGCATCCTTTCTGTCACCAAGTCTGTCCCTTCATTTCACGCTCTGGCAACTCTGCGTGAATCCTCTTCCCTTGGCTCATTATCAGTGCTGTTCAATGAACACGTATACCCCCCGAATGCAGGGTAAAGCCAAATTATTATTCAAGTATGAGGGTCAGTGCAGACATTTTGACTCCTTTGTTTAGTATATTTATTACTTTCCCTTTGGAACAGGTAAGCGGGACAGCAGAACACATCACTGCCACAAATGATTTGTTGAGGCAGTGGATCTTCAAGCACCTGAGCTGAGATTGATGAGCACCGGTGGAGCGCCTTGTGTCGTTATTGGATGCTTATTGTGCTCTTCTCTCATTTTTCTTGGCAGGGTCCAGTGTACATGGAGCAGAATACGGACACCTGCCGGACAACATTACAGTTTTGGAAGGTGAAAGTGTCACTTTGAGGTAACTCTTGATCCTACACCTGCACCAAATGATTACATGAAAACATATTTGCCCTTCCACCACCTGTCTCACTGGTTTGATTGCCAATTCTCTGTTTGACGATTTCAATTAGGCATCCTGCAATGTGCAACTGTTAGGTATTAGTAGAGTCTTTCAGTCTTTGTGGCATTACTTTTTCATTTTGATTAAATAGTGTAACCGTAATGCTTGTCAAGCTCAGGGTATGGCCATCCTCTGTTTACTGCACAATTACCAAACTGTGAATAGCAATGTAAAAATCAAAGCTCTCCATGGTTCCCAAGCAGCCAGAAAAACAGCCAACTTGTTTTACCACTAGATATGACCCGGGTTGGAAATTCACTCAGTTCTGCAGAAGAAAGAAAACAAAACACAAAGTCAATATTACTTACATCACCACAACTCTCCAAACAACTCTGAACAAATTCCTCTTTTAGTCCATCTTTTTCCCTTGAAACAACAGTGGACCTTCCAATGAAGCCAAACACATCAATCTGAAGCCAAGAACAAATCTGTCAATATTTGTCAACATCAGCAAGCCTCTCTCAAAGTTGGAAATCAAAAGTCTGGGATCTATATTGTCATCAACACATGCAGCTTAAAGCTTTGTTACTGAAGCTGCAAAGTCAAATATATAGGATTTATGTAATCATTATGCATCTAAAAAAAAGCCAAGACTTTCTTAGTAAGATATATCCTCTAAAAGTGACTTATTTCCTTCTTTATAATTTAGTGTCATTTTAAAATTGTAGATTTGAAAATGACTATAATCAGATGTGTGTTCAAATGTAATTTTAAACAAAATCAAAACGCTGTATAAATAAAACCCCATTTTATGTTAAACCACTTTTACCCAAGTGGCTCAAATACTTTTGTTATGCTTATAAGACAATACTGTTGTGTTGGCTTTGATGTGGGCCATTAAGAAGAGACACATTTGATGTTAATATCGTGCTCATTTCCTCTGGGCTTTCACTCCTGTAGCAACAGCATCAGTGCAGAAGTGATTAATTTTAGAAATAGATTATTAAAGTATGTTTACAGAGATAATGGACCCCCATCGTCCCCCCTTTTTATGGTGGAATTCTTTTACCGTAGCATTTCATTATTTACATCCACAAACAAACAACAGACAAGCAATATAAATCAATATTATAAGGAATATTGGCTTTCAGGTCATGTAACAACCTTAACATCAGCACTGTGCCTTGCAGCCTGTTTGCTGTAGACTTCAAAGCTCTCTCTGTTGCTGTAATGCATTGTATGCATTGTTCTGTCACAGCCACTGACTTGGCAAGTGATCAATCTTACAGAGATTTATCCGGGTCACATCAATTAAACATGAAGATTTTGGAGATATGTCATCTCAGTAAGTTGAAGCAGCGTAAGGACATCTTGTGGCCAAGCCAAGAACTGAATTTGGCAAAGAGTTCAAGCTTGGCAGCAAGAAGAAAAAAAAAACAAGTGAGTTAGTGTTCCAGCACATTGTGATATTTTACTTTTTGTTTGTGACTGATTATATCACTATTAATTTTGATTATACAAAAACACTTGCAATGCCAAATGTTCTGTCACACGACCCTTTGTCTTTAAACTGTGAAGCGGGATTAACACTTTAATAAAAGTTGGCTCAGTTGTAATCCAACACCCACAAGTTTACAGACAAATCAACAGAGACAGTAAAACATTTGAATTGAGGAAGAGATGGAAAAAAGCAGATTCAGCATACGGGTTACTGGATGGTTAGAATGATAATTAGGTGAATCCTTTGCTATAACCTTTGCAGTCTCAGCATTTCCCGCTAAATGAACTGAGCATGCTCACATATTCTTATCTGAATGACAACAAAGGATTATTTTTTACAAGAACTGAGGTCTGTTCTCTTATTTAACCTGAAGTATCTTCAACAAAAACTTGTATTAAACAAAATAATAACAAAGCCTTTTATTCTATTTTTATGGGAAAGTCTCAGCAATTTGGGGAACAGGATAAATTAAGTAATTAAACAAGGATCTTACTGTAAGAAGGCACAATATCAATATTGGTATATTTAACATAGCATATCCAATCCAACCCTCTTTATTCATAAAGCATATTTATAAAAAAAAAAAAAAAGAAACGTCTCCAAAGTGCTGCACAGAGTCAGATATCACTAAATAATGTACAATTAAATAATTATATAATTAAAATAATTTAAAAAAGTTAAATTGTTTTTTAAAAAATAGCTAAATACCTAATTAAAATAAATAAATAAAATAATTTTTAAAAAGTCACAGAAGACCACACAACTCTTGTTCAGTGATGTAGTGAAGGTCCAGTCTGTTTAAAGCTTGAAAACAAACAATAACATCAGTACAAAGAAGTTAAACTGAGGTCATATGTTCACGTTCCGGTTCTGGTTCTGGTCCCAGTTAAAAGATGTGCCGCAGGATCCTGGACTAACAGCACAAAATTTTGTAGAGGTCCTAACCCAAACGGGGAATTTCTCTGATTTTTCCTCATTCATTTTCAAAATGTTTTGCGCTAACCAAGCCTTAATGTCACCAAGACAATTCAGTAGAGATGTCAGGGGGCAGATTTAAAAGTCAACTGTGAAACTCAGATCATTTTATCCACTCTAAAGGCCTGTTAGTTTCCACAGTATGATTTTATCCAATCAGTTTTTACTTCACTGTTACAATCATGTCCATGCTTTCAGAATGCAACAGACTGATGGGTGCCCTGTGGGCTAAAAAGGAGAGACCAGTACCAACCAGTAACCAAGACCAGTAACTTTAAAAATATCAGTAAATATAATAGTGGGTGCCAGTAAAGAGGTTTTTGGTAAACGTGAAGTCAAGACTGCATAAAGAAAAAGATGCATTTTGATGACCTGTAACTGCTCTAGTGTTACCAGAGGGGAAAAATAGGAAAATTAGAATGGTGGATATAAATAATATAAAATATAATGAATATGAAGATCCATCCATACCACTTCATCCAATTCAGGGTCACATGCAGGTGCAACCCATCCCAACAATCATCGGACAAGAGGCGACCCTGGACAGGTCACCAGTCCATCACAGCAATTATAAACACACAATTCCTTAATATCTCATTAAAAGATCTATATTATATGTAGAACTAATTTAAATGCATCAACATTGATGTTATTCTGAAAATCCGTTAACAGGACTCCAGTAAAATGACTGCTAAAAGCAGCTTAACGTTGGAAATGTAATGGGAGATTTTTGTCTGATGTGGGTCCAAAAACTTTAAATTCTTGATAGAATTGGTTGATTTTAACAGAAAACATTAACTTTTTTTTAACTGTAAATGATGTAATAAGAAAACTGTTGAGGCAAAGCCTAGAAGTTGTCCCTCTTTTCGCACCGGTAGGAGAAGATGTGATTCCACTGTATAAAATCTCATAACAGTGCTGCCTTAGTTGTAATGTATACTCACATGTCCATTTAAAATGAGTGAATATTTAGAACAATGTTGTTGTTTACTAAATGAGACTTTTGAGTTCACGTCTACAAAAGGTGACATTTTTGTGCAGGTGCGATTGCACAGTAAACGCTCATCGCCATTGCAGAAATTAAATCTTCCCAAAGCTCTTTTGCAGTCGAGGAGGGGTTGATTGGCAGTTTTAGCATTCCCGTAAGCCATTTACTGTGTTCCTGTCTTCCAGACCTCACTTTGACCTCCACCATTCTTGGTAATGGCCATTTCTTAATTACATTTGGAATTATAGAAACAGATACCCGAATAGTGCTCTGCAGTCTTCTGCTGTCTTATGGTCATCAGTCATTTGATTTTATTACGACACAATGGCCACTGGATCATGGTTTTTAAATAAGGATTGCAAACAGGCCTCATTTTTAACAAGTAGAGGTGGGTAGAAATAGCTTCGGAGAATAAATATTTTGTGGTTCCCAAATGTTTTTGTTCTTGTATTCTTTAAGGGCAGCTGTAATGTGGTTGGAAGAGCTTCTAACCGGTAGCTCGGTGACTCGATCCCAGGCTTCCCGGCTACATGCCTATGTGCTCCTGGGCGAGTCACTGAACTCTGCATTGTCTCTCAATGTGCTCATAGGAGTGTGAATGTGAGTGTGAATGGATAACCATCATGTTGTGTAAAGTGCTTTGAGTGGTTGAACATGACTGAAAAAGTGCTGTATAATTGCAAGCCCATTGATCATTTAGAGATGGTATCCCTAAGCCCGGTCTTTGAGGGCCAGTGTTCTGCAGGTATTCCATGCCTACCTGCAGCAACACACCAGTTTCAAATGAATGGCTCGTTAATGGACTCGTGCAGAACTTCACAAGCTATGGAGATCACTTTAATTTGAATCAGGTGTGTTTTAGTGGGGAAACTTTCATTTCCTGAAGGACACTGGCCCTCAAGGATTAAGCTTGAGGATCTTGGATTTAGAGTCACAACTAGGGATGGTGAAACCGAGGCCTCATGAATCTTTGAGCCAACTTTGACACCATGCATTGAAAATGTCTTGGTGT
>JBAMIG010000006.1:6165387-6190354 GCA_037177335.1 Kiunga ballochi
ACGTAACGAGGCCTCGTTTGGTCGATCACGTGACTTTTGGCATGCTGACTCCTGCTCAGAGACAATGCTCACAACACGTCCGTGTCACATGCTCGACACTTTGCTCGAGCAGACCGCTCGAGCATAACATCCCTAGTCACAACAGTTTAAATCCATCATGTGTGCCTTAAAATATGTGTGCCTTTCTGGAATTACTCAATTTTCTATGCACAGAAATAAAGCTGGACAAATTTTTCCCTCATGTGCCTAATGTATGACACACTGCTTGGTAATGATGCTTTGGCTAAACCATGTATCAAGTTGTTAAGTAAACCAGACATTTCCCACTGTTAATCAGCTCCTGTTTTCTTGCAGATGTCGGATCGACGAGGAGGTGACCCACAAAGCCTGGCTGAACCGCTCCAATATCCTCTTCACAGGGACAGATAAATGGTCGCTGGACAAGCGTGTGACGCTGGTCAACAGCAACAACAGTGATTTCTCCATTCACATCAACAAAGTGCAAGTAACAGACGAGGGACCCTACACCTGCACGTTCCAGGCCAATAACAAGCCTCGCATAGCTAATGTCTACCTCATCGTTCAAGGTCAGCAGCCAAATTGTAACAGACTGGACTCCATTAATAAGAGTATACATTATAAATCTGTTTACATTATTATCATTAGGATAGCATTGTTGTTCCTGCATCCATAGCCTGCAGAATTTACTGTGAATGTAGTTAGTATTTACAGATATTTTCTCATTTCAGAGTTAAATAACTTGTGTATGTAATGCTTAACTTGGTCAATTTGAGTACAGCAAAAGTAATTCCTAACAACAGGTAAAAAGCCTACTTGTTCTGTGATCATAAAGTTAGGTGGCTCAAATGGACGAGGATGTATGTTTTGTAGATGAGGTACACAGGAAGCTGTCCAACTGCCTGACAAAATAAATGTCAGTTCAGAACCATGGCTGACTGCAGCTTAGTCATCAAGTCAGAAGCTAACTGAGTGAAAGTCTAACTCATCCTGAGTGACATGATGTATTGATGCAGGACTGCCCGGTGGCTCCATCTTCCATATTTACTCCTTACACATGTCTTTCTTTTCTTTTTTTGTAGCAGGATAAAACGTAAATCATTCAATAAAAATACAATGTATACAATGTTGATCAGCTCACTTGCTGGCATTTTAACACTTATGTTAAAAAGCTTAGCAAACATCCCTAAATATAGGCGTACATTCAAGTTACTTACGGATATCACACAAACTAATTACACCCTTAAGTCAGTGCATCAAGTCCTATCTCTGTTTATTGTTGAAAAGGCCTCATTTCAGCAAGATAAGAGTATCATTGATAGATATGCTATAAAACAAACTTAGTGACAAGCTCAAAAAGTGATTATTTGTATAAAAGAGCCAACATGTTTCATAATGCATGCATTCCACGCCGGCACTTTGATCTGGATACAAAGCTGTACTCAAAGATTTCCTTAAAAACTAAGGTAAAAAATGATCCAACTACCTTGACAAATGTCCCTTCTTTAGAGTTAAATTGGATTAGATGACAGAAAGAGGGCGCTTTAATGCTCATTTGCAGCAGTTTAGAAATTGGTGCATTTTAAGTAGATGGTCAAGAGTATTATTGCACAGTTCAGTAAGCACTCAGGCACAGATCATTAATCAGCTGATTGCCTGTCTGTCTAAAATGCAGAGGCCTTAATGCCTTAATAAACTAGAAAATCTCGGCATATCAATAATTTATGGAATGGAAAGGTAATTTTAAGGTCAAATTTTAATGGCCTGATCTTGTTTTTCAGTGCCGGCAAGAATCGTCAACATCTCAAAGAACGTATCGGTGAACGAGGGAGAGAACGTAAACCTTTATTGTCTGGCAGTCGGCCGACCTGAGCCCACTGTCACCTGGAAAGACCAGAAATGTAAGCTACCTCTTGTTGTTTACAGATTCAGTGATCTCTTGTTCACATGTTCACCTTTATCTCCCCGTGTGTACATTCATCCATAACCTCGTTCCGCCTGTTAAATACGCTTTCTTCTCTCCACCTTATCAGCATTTAGCTCACATCAGTGTCTTTATCCCTCGTCCCTGTGTCATCCTTTTTAAACCCAGCTGTGTAGTCGGCACCCATCTCAAATTCATTCTCCCGCTTTTCCCCACGTCCTGCTGTTTTGTCCCAAATAACCACACATTATAGGTAATTATCCCCACCGCGCCACCAGTAATCGTCAGCATCTGTCTTCATCCACGCTGTCAACCAGCATCACGATGCCAACGGCCACTTTTGTCATTAAATCAGTTGGTTTTTTTTGCTTTTCCTCAGCAAGTTGGAAGGTGGTTCAGGGTGGTCAGAACACATGGTTTGATAGATTAAGTCACATCCATTTGATGTCACTATTAGAAAATGTATTCTATATACGTTCACACCATGTCATCAGCGTTGTAAATCAGGGAAATGATCATTACATGGCCTCTAGAGATTATAAAATTGAGGGATTTTTATAGCTGTAGATATCCTTTATGTGGAACATAAACATTTACTTAGTATTCATTTTTGATAAGCCTAAATGTTTTCTCTCTGAGAGATTTATTTGTGGAAGTTCTATATCTTTTTCAATAGAAATACTTTTATATATATATTTATTTATATATATTTATATTTATAATATTTCTAAGTCCAGTAGATGAGTTTCTCTGAAACTCAATATTATATATTTAATACATTATAATATATATTTTTATACCATATATATTATTGTTGTAAAATTTACTACATTAATTTAATTTAGGATTTTACATGCAGATCAGAAAACACAAAAACTTGTTCTAATTCATAAATACTGTAAGATATTTGACATAAATTTTAAATACTTATTTCATGTTTATTTAACATTGAAATTCATTCAGGAAAACCTCAACCAGATTGATTTATATGTAATAAAAAGATGGAGTTTTTGTTAACATGTCTGGTGAAATGAGACAAACTTTTTAAACCTTAACTTTTAAATCCATTACTTTGTTTTTTGAATGTTTCAAAATTATTTTGAAACTTCACCAACATTGATGCGTAACTACAAGTGGAACTTAAGCACAAATCTTCCAGTTTGGTTTGATCAGACTTAAAAAGCACATATTAGGTTTTTACTTCACATGTTGGCATATTTTCCTGTAATCAAAGTCTCTGCGATGCTTTGGAGCTACATCATAGAAGGTTAATCCTACAGCTTCCTCATGAATTTCTGTCTTTTCAGTGCGGGTAGCTTTAAAGATATGGTGTGACCCACACTATTCCCCTCCACAGGTTCTGACTCTTTAAAATTAGCAAAGAACTCACACTAGTGTGCATAAACTCTGAAATGATACCTTGATTGGATATTTAACTCGGAAGTCTTTACTCTTCCCTCAAATGCAGCTCAACACTGGGCAGTTGTTACTGGCCACTCTTATTTCCAGTCTCATCAGAAGCCACGTGTTAAATTATCCCAGATTGTTAAATCAGCCCTGCAGAGAGAGCGTAATGGCTTACCTGTATATCCTGTCATAATGCATATCATCCTGATAAAACCAATTCTTTTGTGTTCTGTTTTAGATGCTAAAGTTAGAGCTGTGTTACATAACTCTGGCAGATTTTTTTGCAATTTTATGCACTTAAAGAGAAGCTAAGAGGCAGATTTTTGCTGCTCTCAGCTGGAAGTTGGACATAAATGATCCCTACAAATCTGAGCCAATGAGACATTTCAAGATCTTTTTCTGTATGTTGAATATTTACTGCCAAGCTCAAAAGAAAAGATGATTTTTTTATTGTATTTTCCTTAAAAAAAATTCATATAATATATGTAAAAAAAAGTAAGTCTCTTACCAGCAACATGATCATTTATTCAATTATCATGAATTAATTTATCATTTTTTATATGTTAGAGGATGTGAACAGACATTTACAGTGAAAATGATCACGTTCTGTGTAGACACTAAATGTTGCTGCCTGCAGCTTTATTTTCATCATGTTGCTTCTTCTGTTTTTTTCTTTCTTGGGTGGGATAAACCTTAAGCTTTGAGCTCCGTGACCAGTGTGTGAACCATCAGCACAGCACATTGTGTTTAATTTCACCCTGTGTGTGCCAGAATGTCACATAATATATTTGAAAAACGTATTGATTCTGTAAGCGTAATTTTATCTGAAAGCTGGAACAAAATAAGGGATGTTACTGTAGATTGGTTATCTTTAAACATTAGTGGAACCAAAGTTCAGTTTAAAACCTTGTTTATCACACATGAACAACATCAGAAAGGAACAGAAGAGCAGTAGAAAAACTTAATAATAGAAAGGTTCGAATGAACGACTACTCCGCATTAAATGCACTAAATGCAGTAAATGCACTGATATACTGTAGAGTTGTGTTACCAGATAGCATTGGGGTTCCTCAGAAGTCTGTCTTGTGTTTGTCCCTGGGTTTGCCTGCATGTGATGTCCTACCTTCCCAGTTGGTATTTGTGAACCTACAGAGTACAGTACAGTACCTCAGGCAGGGACAAGCCCAGCAGAGATCACACACACACACACACACACACACACACACACATGCACACAAGCACAGAGGAAAAAAGAAAAGCATGCATGAATGCACACCTGCAACAAACACACACACGGACACAACTTTACATCACAAACTCTGTGCAGTTGTCCTCACTTGAAAGCCTACAGCATTTCTCCTCTGTCAGCAGTAATCCTCCTTCTCGCCACCCCCACCAACTCACACAGCTTTCCTCCTTCCCCTATGCCACTCATAACCCCTCTGCTCTCAGAAAACAAGATAGGGGCCACATTGCTATTCAGTGGGAGTCTCTGCAACCAAGCCATCAGTTGCAGGAGACCAGGGGCAGCGGAGATAGGGGAGGGGTTTTTGAGCCCAAAGAAGCAGCAAGAAGCAGCCGGCCATCTGTGCCCGTTACATGGAGACTGCAGAGAAAAAAATAAAGGGAGGGGTGGTGACGGAGTGAGTCTAAGTTGGGAGGAAAATGAGTGTGTGTTGGTTTTAGAGGTTGTGGATTTTGAGGAGGTATAGCAGTGGTCAGAGGGACCTGCTGAAGTCTCTGATCTCTTTGCAATTTTCCCACAGCTGCTTGAGATTTTACTTTCATGCAGCAGTGACACCATGTTGCACTGTTATTTGCAGACACCACTTCCTGCTTTTTCACCCCCACCAAAGCACAGAGGCATCCATCAGTTGACCCACAGAGGGACAAAACATGCCACCTTTCAGACTGATCAGGGATAAAAGGACACGAGGTGCCAAGTGCTTTAAAGAATACAAAACAAACAGCGTTGAAATAATAAACATATTTTGTATATTTGCTCTATATATTGTATTGTATGTTTATAATATCAGGATTTTCTCTGTTTGTAGATGGTGATGTGCAGATGAAAAAGCTTTTAGTTTAAATCTACTTTTCTTGGTATTGATTCAGCGCAGAGGTTTGAAAGGGGAAAAGGGCAGAGCTGCTCCACAAGTTTGGTCAGTCCAAAGAAAATTGGGCTCCAGGATCATTTCACTAAAGTTTTTGCAACTTGTTCACCATTATTGTTGTGGCAAGACGATGTTGGCAAGGAAGAAAAGACTCTTTGCATTCTCTGACAAGTAAAAAATCATTCCTGTTTATTGTGACGTCACACACACCCAGTCTGCTGACTGTTTAGGATATATATTCTCAGATATATACCCTGAGGCACACCCATGCTCACTTTGCAAGAGAAGTAATTGTTCACAGGTTTTCTCATTGGCTGTGTCCGAATGTGCCCGGACCCCTCATTTATTACATCAGGCTACACTACATAGGACCATATACAGTGCCCTCAATCTGTTGGTCATTCGGACATTGAAGCTCACTACTTTCACACTGTTGGACATCATGTGTCGACCAGCTGTAACTATGGTAACCATAGCACACTTGAAGACTCAGCTACAAATTCGATCTGCAGTTATCTGAAAATATTATAGCTTGTGTTTGTTTCTTTCTGTGCACTAAATCTACTCAATGAAAATGGAATAAAAAAGTATGATCTATAGTGTTTTGTTTTAATGTTCGTGTTATATCCACTGTTGTAAGATGCGGCCCACAATGCATTGTGGTTTATTGATGCTCACTACTTTTCTAGATGCACTGTGGGTAATTTTGAGTGAGTCCAAAGTACATTCGGACACCCCTACAAATTGGTATGTCCACTATATTCAGACACAACCATTGATTACTGACCAGTGTCTTTGATCAGCAGAGACATTTTGGAGTGAACATTTTTCTAAACATAAATAAGATGACTGGTAAACACAAATCACATTCATAAATAAGTGGCACCACAAAGTTCGGGAAAGAGCTTGTGTCTCCCAACAATTTTTACCAAAAAAAAAAAAAAAATCTAACTTCTGAAACCATGAAGCTACTACAGCCGACAACCCTGGGTTCCTCGGTAGATTGCTTTGTTCAATAAACTAAATTATGCCTAAAAAGTTTTTTCAGGTAATTGCATTGTTTGTCGGTTATAAAGTCATCAAGTAATAAAACTAGATTACAAGAAACAAACTTAGGGCTCTGTAAAATTACTTGAAGTTTTTCTGGAAGATTATAAATTGACAACAAAGTTTTAACATAATCCACCATTAATTTGAAATTTAGGATTAAAACATTCATCCAACACATGTAACCCAATTAACACAGAGGGGGTGAAGTGAATATGTAATACATTACTCGTAATGCTTACTTTTGGGGGTAAAATTTCATGTAAAGAAAGGCTCAGCACTTATGTAGCATGTGAGTGGAACAGTCCAATTATGCTCCGGATCCTCATAATTTCACAAAAATCCAAAGATAAGCCTCCAAAGACTGTTATGTGCAAGAAGAGGCTAGAAGCTCGGTGAACTCAGAGCCTTATCCAGGAAAATGAGCAAATATCCCTCAAGTATTAACTAAAAAACTGCTTTCTGCAAAAAGGACTTTCAAGCTAAGATGCTTGTCAAAGGGTCTTACTTCAGGACGTATCATGCAGGGAGTCCAAACTATTTGCTTTGTTACAACTAGCAGGGAATTTATGCTGCTTGGAAATAAGGCTGTCATTTTGGCTGTTTACAATATCAGAAATAATGTTCTGCCAGAGGAGTTCAAAGCATTGCTTTATTCTTCAGTTACATTAGCACAACAGATGAAATGATGCACCATCTTTCACACATTTTAATAATGTCAAATGAAACACACTGGAAACATGAGACGGATTGGAGCAGCTCATCACAAGCTATTTGTTTGACTAAATGTTAACATACTACACAATTTTGTTGGCTATTGAACGGCAATAGTATTGCTGTTTAACCCTTTTTTATCATAGAAGCTGAAAGTCAGCATATAGGACTAATTTAGCCTTCACTATCCTAAAGTACATTGGGATTTCCTGTAAATATAATTCAAACAGTTTCAGTGGTGGAATAGAGCTTCTGTTCAGATGCGTGGTGAAACAAGAGTACTTAAAAGCATGCCGTCTCATGGGACATTTGATCAATATGTAGTAAAAACACACATCCAAGCACTCAAGGACTCTAACTCAAGGAAAATCCTTGCACATTTCAGCAAGATCATGCTAATCATGCTAATCTGCTGCTGCATTTATAATAAATATTAGTTTTCGTATTTGCAGAATCATAAAGTTAGGACGGTCATCTTTTTTCTCCTTTCAAAAAGTTTCAACTAACTGATTCTAAAAAGAAACTCTGAGGAAACCTACTCTGAGACTATCAACTCTGAGTTGTCATTTCCAGAGTTGGCTCAGTTTATAGACTATAGACAAATATAGACCAGGACAAATTTCTTTGCAGGCACAGAAACAGGGCAGTGAGATGACAGCGTCTGCTGGGATCCAGAGAGGTTGACAGTACATGTCTACCTATCACACATTGATTGAATTTGAATTTCTGACATTTGAGAACTTTCCTCAAGACTGAAGACATTGTTGTCTTTGTAAAATGTTCTGTGTTGCCAATAATTATAGATTAAATCATTTTATAGACTTTCTGAATGGCATTGGTACAGACAACTAATGAATGCTAGCTTCTTTAGGTGGGGTAGAAACATGGTTTTCTATACGGCGAACCTGCCAGCAAGAAGGCTGACTTTGTGGAGTCAGTTACCATGGTAACAGACTTGGAGTAAGATTTTCCACCAAGTTTTTCTCAACTCAGAAATAACAAACTCAGACATTCAACATAACCTGCTTTGTGGAACAGGTCCCAGATCCTTCACTGATCAAAAATGCTCGGTGCTTCATAAATAAAACAAAAAAGAAGCAAGGACATGGACCATGCTGTCAAATGTAACATTTCACGAGTCTCTCTTGAAATATGTGGTTTACTATCTGTATTTCAAGTAAATATTTTTTTTATTGTTTCTAAAAATCATTGCATTCTTTAGTTTTGATTTTAAACAACTTCAACTGACTTTGTTACAGAGCTGAACTTAGTTGTGTCCGGCCAATGTGACTGTATTAAATAATTTACTGGTAACTGTTTCTTTGTTGGATAACTTTGTGCTAATATTTACATCAGCTGGCTTATGAATGGTATGTTGGATTATCTCAAAACAACCCACAGTGGCTATGCTTAGATAATGAAACCAGTGTGTTTTTAGACTATAATGGATCTCAGTGGGAGCAGAACCAGCTTTACTCTGGCTGTACAGACAATACTTGTTGGCACTGGTTTATATCTTTTTAAAGGATTCTTTTTAAGATGAATGAATAATGACTTTTTCAATGATTATATTTAATACCTTATTACAGTAAGAATCTATAAGCAGTGGTACACACGTACCAAAAAGAGAAAAGCTAACACAGAGAAGAAAAAATTGTATATTTCTTGGCTCTCACAACATAATACTGATCATAGAATATTTATAAAGGCATAAAAAATGCATCATAGTGCAGGTTCTTTTTTAGAAAGGATATAAATGCAGGAAAGGACACAAGATAAATACTTAAATGAAATGTTTTGGGCTTATTTTAAGCAGGTTTTAGGAGCTCCTCTGTCTTTCATCATTTCTCCCTGCTCCCTGTTAATTTTTCCCCCAAAGAAGTGATTCTCCATCCTTCTCAGTTAAAAGCTCAAATCAGACCTATCTGCTGTTACTGTAGTTTTTCTAATGGAAATGGATAAGAGGATACCAGAAATCAAGTGCCCTGATGATCCACTGAGAATCATGATGCTACTGGGAAGAAAGAAAGGACAGGTTCACTGAAGAAAAAGTCTGTACTCCTCATCCTTTTTTATCACTTTTCATTCACACTCCCCCTCTCCTCTGAGGTGCAATCCAACTATCTCTGGTGGTCAGGAGTCAGGCTCCTTCAAAAGCCATAAGTGGTTAATGGAACTATATTTTACTGGCCATTGTGGGAGTGCCAGAGGCAGGCTATGCTCAGATATGATCTCCAACCAAAGTAAAAAGAGGTGTGCAATGTAGGTCTGCAGATCTGAGAGGATGGAGATGAAGAGCGCTGTCGTTTTACAACATACATTCTGTAGAAGGTGTCAATGAAAAGTCAGTGAAGGAATCAATCATATCAAAGACCAGCTTGACACCACTTAGTCTGTTTCCTTCATCACATATCTGTGCATCTCCTTCGGTTTCTTGCTTTGTGTATCTGCTAAATTCCCTTGCTGTTGTTACATTTCATCTGTCCTCTATTTCTTGGAAGTCATCTGTTGGAGCCTTGTGTGCAATTTCTCTGGTATTTGTTGTCTGATTCTATCTTTTTCCCCCCCTCTTTGCGTTACCACACATCCCCTCCTCTAGCAGAGTTGCCCGTTTGACAGAGATGTCACAAGAGAGCTATATTTATCAGACTAATGGAATGAGTGAATAACATTGCACCCACCTTACCATGTCGCCCGGCTCCCGCTTGCACTCTCTCAGGTGGCACCAGCAGCCATCACTGCGGATGTCGGTTTTTGCTCAGTCTACGCCGCAGCAGCTGCGAGTAATCGTCTCCAGCTCAGTAGCTGCACTAATAATCCTCCAGTATAATCTTCAATTAGAGGTGCATCGCTAATCTCTGACAGGAATAATTGTGGCGTTTAGTGTCTGCTTTGGTGTGTGTGTGTGTTTTAATGTTGGTGTTGCTCTTAAACCTGCTCAGGAAGCTGTTTGTGTGCTGATGTAAAGGTAGACCGATTGACGGTGGTTTTGGCGTTAGTGTGTGTGTTGTTTGATTTTTTTTTCTTATGTTAGAGGCTTTAAATGAGGAAAGTAAGCAGCAGTTTGAATGCTGGATTTCCTTGTTAGAAGTGAGATTATTTATTATTCTGTGTTCACAGTCTGACTTCTTTAATGGGTGAAAGGGGAAGAAAAAAAAAAGGCTAATGGTTTTGGAATCTGCGAGACAGCTGGTTGCTGAGGCTGGGGGGGTGGGGGGGTACGCTCTCAGTCTCATTCTTCTTCTCTTTCTGCCACCGTCAAGCCAATAACACCTCGAGCATCCAGTCCCCCACATGAAGGAGCAATAATTTCTTACCCGTCCCCTCGACTCTCCTCCTCTGCAGAGATTTGTGCCTGTTAGTCGCCCAAGGAAAAAAAGAGCAAAAGCGTGGGACTGACTAATTTGGTTTTCTGCTGCACCTGGGAGTTTGTCAAAATCAAATAACAGTCAAATGTTTTTCTCACTATGTAATGTGGCGAATTATCCATCACCCCCTGCTGCACTCAGTGCTTTGAAGTAAAGCTCAAAATTTCCCCTGACACGATTAAAACAACGGTGTCGTCTCCACCAGTTAGACAAAACATTACAGTCACTGTTATGTAAAGTGATTAACACTCTTCATCTAGTGGCACTGCATGGTTTTGCTTAGAAAATCTCCTTTGTTGCATTCATGTGCACTTGCTGCTTGCAGAATCATTTTTTCAGACTGTAAAATTATATCTGATGGGAATCCCTCCCCACAATGCACAGGGCCAAAACCATCTCGTCCCAGTACAAATACCAGTCCTGCCACCCTCAAATGTTCAAAGGTGGTACAAGAAGAGCTATTTACTGAGAAGACAACTGATTTGTTTTGCCATGTATGACCCAAAAGCTGCATTTTGATTGGTGCCACAGCCTCGCAACTAGAAGTTTGCTGGTTTGAATCTCTGCTCGTACAGTAATCTTCCTGTGTGGACTTTTCATGTGTTGGTTCTCTTCGGGTACTCTGCTTCCTCCTACCATCCAAAGATATGCATGTTAGGTAGATTGGTCATTCTAAATTGCTCTTAGGATTGAATGTGCTTGTTTGTCTCTGTGTGTTGCCCTGTGATGGACTGGTGACTTGTCCAGGGTGTACCCCACCTCTCTCCAGTTGAGTGCTGGGATAAGCACCAGCTGACCGCGACCCTTAACTGGATGAGGCGGTAGCTCAGGTGGAAGAGCAGTCGTCTTTCAGCCGGAAGGTTAGGAATTCGATTCAACTACATGCACGTCTTGGGCAAGACACTGAACCCCAACTAGCCCCCCAATGTGCCTATCGGGGTGTGAGTGTGTGTGTGAATGGGTGGATGTGGCTACATAGTGTAAAGCGCTTTGAGTGGTCGCTAAGACTGGAAAAGTGCTATATAAGTATGAGTCCATTTACCATTACCATTTAGGGAAAAATGGATAGATGGATAATCCAAGAGGCCCATAAGCACCTGCTGCTAACCTAATAAAAACCTTCCCTGCACATGCTGAAACTTAGAGATGAAAACCTGTAGTTTCTTTTTGTTAGACCTAATCAACCCCATGTTACTGGGCATAGTGGTTTTTGCTCCAAGATGATGCTCCAATTTTCCTCTTCCAGATACTGCAGCTCTTAAATTTGGATGTTTTTCCTATCGTTCCCTTTCAATCAATGTTTTCAGGATCATGGAGGTTCTCAAACCATTCCATCATTTTCTAGTTGGCAATTCATGGGTTTTTTACGGTTATTGAGGGTGAAATGAGTTTCCTTTGGAGGATAATGGAGTTCAGCCTTAGGAATAGTGTAATGAGTGTGAGAATCTGGGCTTAGCTGGGATCTGGGGTGGTGCTCCTCCTCCTTTAAAGGGGTAAGCTAAGTTTTATGAGTATCTGGTTATGATATGCCTCCACATCTTCAACTGGAGGTTTTTCAAGTATTCCCAACTGGGAAAAACATTCACAATACACTGAAAGAATGATATGTTCTTTCTGGCTTGGGAACACCTTGTGATCCCCCCAGAAGGAGCTGTGAAGCGTCACAGGGAGACAGAGGTCATACAGTACATGGATGGATAGTGTGATGATGGATGACTAGATTTTTGTCAGGATGTATTTACTTATTTTGTTTTTGTACAAAAATATATGCTTTCATATTACATTTACTGGGTAATTCAGTATGAGATGTTTATTTGGGTTTTTCAGTTATTTACTACCATAATATACTGACTTACTTTGTTTTCGTTAACTGTATCATTTTGTCATTACAGATTTAATTAACATTATATTGATTTGCACCACACCACTCAGAATTATATGTCATTATTCAAACACAGAATTGATTAGTGCTTTACTTGCTGTTATCTGCATATTGGCCTCACCCTGGCTCTTAAATTAAATTAGCCATAAGCTTGTTTGTCAGCTGCATGCTCCCGTATGTCCAACAGTAAACCATAAATCTGTTGGCTGAGTCACCTTGCATTTGATTTAACAAGACCTTTGGCTTTACCCTTTATGCTTCTAGATGGGCTGGTGAGTGAGGGGGAGTTCCTCGACATTACAGAGATCAAGAGGCAGCAAGCCGAAGACTATGAATGCATCACCAACAACGGTGTAGCTCCACCAGACCAGCGCAAGGTCAAAGTCACCGTGAACTGTAAGTACCCCTTCATGTGCAGAACACAGTAGCCCAGTGGTGATAATTCACCTGGACCTGATATGCATAATTATGTATTAATAATGCATGTAAATGCTGTACATGCATTATTATGTATGTATTTTAAATTTGTTGTCTGCAGGCATTTTTTTTAACCTTGTGTGCAAACCTGATCAGACCTGACTCGGCTGTTCAGTTAAAGCTGGTGTATACTAATTACCGAATCCCCTGTTTCTCTGTTTATCCGTTGTGTTCTTCATTTTCCCTGCCAGATCCTCCCATGATCACAGACGTGAAAAATGTGCCAGCCCATTTGGGGAAGACGGTCATCATGCGTTGTGATGCAATGGCGGTCCCACCAGCCTCCTTTGAGTGGTACAGAGATGACCACAGGTGAGTCCACTAACACATTTTTTTGTTTTTTAATTATGTTACAACTGTCAGCGTGTCTTTTTTTTTCTCTCTCTCTGAAAGCCTTTTGGAACAATACTCATTAGCAGGGGATGCTGTGATTTTACACACATTAAAAATATATTAGAACCTATTTGGGCTTTCCCAGCGCCACACAGCTCCCAATTTAAAGTCAAATATAAACATAGTTGTTTGATTAACTACTTATTTGGTGAAAGTGATGTGACTCCAGTGGCATGATGCCCAGAGATAGCAAAGAGCATTGCCTAACATCTGTTTTTAAATGATGAAAAGCTGATTTTGCCATAGACTGGACAGTGTAGCGGTTAGCACTGTGGCTTCACAGTCAGAAGGTTGTTGGTTCAGGTTTCAGCTGGGAGAGCTTCAAACAGGGGTTTACAGGTTCTCTTCTTCTATGCAAGTTAAGCCAATTGTTCACTCTAAATAATCCCTTGGAGTAAGCATAAGTGGTTGTTTGTCTCTCTATGTTGGCTTTTTGATGGGCTGCTGACCTGTACCAGGGTGTACCTTGTCTCTCGACTTACTGGGATTGGCTCTAGCACTCATGCAACCTTGAAGTTGATTTATTGGCATAGAAAAGGAATGAATTGCATCATATTCATCTTTGTATTTAAATAATTTTTTAACTATAACATGTAGCATGGTTGCATTTTGCTATAGAAGTCTTTATTTCTACATTTAAACAATGTAATCTGTATCCATCTACATTGTACAGTAGATATATTTTAAAACATGGAATATTGTTGGTGAAAAACTGCAGTGTTTTGCTGCACTCTGCATTTCTTCCTCCAGATCATTTGCTAAATATTTATTATGCTGCTCCAGCATGTTCACATGACATCTCACCACATCAATGCTAAAAAAGTGATGTTAAACTAAGACATAGCTTTTTATTAAATGACTTTGTCACTTGTTGCCTTTAACGCTGCAGGATACAGCATTTTATTCTGATCTGAGATGTTGAAAAATAACAAGCGTCTTCAATATTTATAAAATAAATGGATTTAGGTAACGCAAAAGCACAAAAAAGTGAATCAATGTTTGATAGTATTCAGATGTGCATGTGGAATAGGCTGCTGTCAGTGCTTATCTGAGTTAGTCATTATTTTTACACCTTTATTTGATAATTGGCTTGTTCACCAGATATTGCATTATCTCTATATCACCTACACATAAATATATCCTGTGATGTTGGCAAAAGGTTCCAAGTTGTCAACAGGCGCAGCAAGAGTAGTATTTAGACTAGACTAAACCCACCGAACAGAGCTGTTAATAGAGTTTAATTGGGCCCAGGATGCCTTAGTTATTTAAGGACTATGAGTTTCCCTTATTAGTACAAAGTGAGACATTTCTTGGAGGGGACTGAGTTGTGTGGTAGTCATAGGAGAAAAAGATGAATAAATTGTCTCAAGCTGATTCTCTGAATATGATGTTATGTTGTGTTATTTTTCTTTTTTGTCAACATAATTCCCCATCTATTTGCTTCTGCACCAACGCTGCTGCCATACAGGCCGGTAGAGAATGACAACACCTTGAGGATCAAAAATGAGAAAACCCGCTCGCTGCTGTTGTTCACCAATGTGACGGAGAAGCATTTTGGCAACTACACTTGCTTTGCCTCCAACCGTCTGGGTTCTTCCAACGCCAGCATGCTGCTGCTCCGTAAGTCATCACAGAGCTCACTGTGTGCAGGGGAACAACACAGCAGTGTACACATGTAGGCAAGCACACAGAAACTCACAACTGCACTCATATTTTATCCTACATGACTGTCAGGAGTTTCAACAGACAGGACGCTTTACTCTAAAAAGACGCAATGCCACTGTTCTAACGTCCTCACCCAGTCTGATTTGGATCTGCACACTGCACAGTAATTTCTCAGCCTTCCCCTCCCTCCCTTTTTCCATTTTCTTTATTCTCCGCCCCATTAAAGCTTTGCCTGCCTATATTTCAGCGTTTTCTCTTTTGAGCGTTCACACTCTTACCCTCCATCTCGCATCCACACACACTCCCGCCTTCACACGTCACACTGTTGCTAAGTTCTGTATCCCAAGAAGTTTTCATTTCTCTCAGAGCTCAGTTCACATTAACCATCCACAATGACCAATTCCCTACCCTTTCATTTCCCCTAACCCTCCTTACACCCTCCTTTAGTGCATTTGGCATTACCATCCTGAGTCCTTCATCTATCCCCTTTCTTGCTTCATTCCTTTCCCCATTATCTTAGCCAGCCTCCCTTCAATGACTCACTGGTCCGTCAGACCCATACATCTTCCTGCTCTTTTTTCCATCACGGCTGCCACTTCTGTCAGCCTATCTCTCCATCATCTGTCCTTCTGCCTTCTCTTCCCTTACTAATCTTCCCCTGCTATCATTACAACACAACAAACCACTTTCTGTCCTGGACCGGGCACAGAAAATCGGACAATAATTCCATACTTTTCTTGTATGTCTATTCATTTACCATTTCTCGTGGTTTTTGCCTTTTCTTACTGTATTTTATTACTTTTGCACTTTTTTTGTTCCCCATTTGAAAAGTGCCACATGTAACACTTTAACGTCAGCAACTCACTATCTCATCAAAATAGGCACATTATTGTAATTACCTACTATCAATAAGTCCATTACTGAGATAACTGGCAGTCTGTACTTGCTTTCACTCTACACTAAAATCCTGCGGTATGACGCACCAGGTTAGATGTTTTTAAATAAAGTAACTAAAACGGTCACAATAAATTCAATTGATTGCACAGTAAGAAAAGCAATAAGATAAATAAGATACTTTTATTTTGTTTCTCCCTCGCTTTAACAAAGACTGGATGACAACTGGTTTCTCAATGCTTCAGCATTGTGAAAGAGAACAATTCAGAGGCAGTAGTGCCGTTGCCTTCAGTGTTTCAGAAATTTGTAGTCTAAGTCCAGAAGTACTAGGAAGCCCAGAGCAGGCCAGGGAAATGTTAAATATGGAAGGGAAAAAATTGTCATTTTGTTCTTGTGAGCGTCAATGGACATAGTTTGCGCTCAGTGCATCGGGTTTATTGTACATGAAAGCACAGACATTACCCCTGAAATCCTGGATGAATGTAAACTAGTCTGTACATTAAGCTAAATGTTCTTTAGAAATGAATGTTTGTTGATCTTTGAAAAAGTGACCTTAGCTGTGCTATTTTTATTATATTTGTCATATTGTCCCAAAATACAAACATCAATTGCTTAGTGCAATACTATCGTGTATCGCAATAATTTCTGAGACGATTAATCGCAATGCAAAATTTGTTATTGTGACATGTCTACGAGTAACTACAAAAATGCACAAAACAGAAAGATGAAGGTTAATTAGGGGTTCTCGTGGTTGTCTTTTCAAGTATTACCCAGGGCCCTGTCTCAAAGAACATGCTGTTTATTACAAAGTGCAAAGTCAGAGGTATTATTTTGCTTCCTGGACAGAAACATTTAGATTTTCATGTTAGCTGCTCAGGCTGGCTTTACACATAAAGGCTGAGATTGCTAAAAAAAAAAAAAGTTCTTGTCTACAACATGCTGTGGAAATTAGTGAAATTAAAATCAAAGCAATATTTGTGTTTTACTTGACTAGGAGTCTTGTACATAATACATGTTTGGTTGAAAAATGTCTTTTAATAATTAAATAACTTTTTTATTCCTGCATGGACCCTGTAAAATTAGCAAACTCCAAAATATCTTATTAATTCAGTAAATTAGAGTCTTTTAAGCTCTAATGGTTGAGATGAGAACTTTATTTTCTTTGCATTTGCATACAATTAAATATTAGTTTGGCACCTCTGCAACATTATGAAACAACCAAACCAAATGCAGGGCACTGTAGGAGATCATACTTGATAGTAGTTGATGTCATCAGTTTAAGCAGCTATAAAAACAAGTCATATTGAGGTGTAGCTGCTTTGCCAATCATATAAAGAAGACTTTTATACTCAAATTAAAGGAAACAAGAACTAAAGCAGAGAAGAACAAGTCTGACCTTAGTTGCTGGACACCACTGTCATTATCAAAAGGTTTTTGTCCCAAAATAAGCATCGTCCGTGTGATTTTTTTGGAAGTTGACCACATTTTTAATAAAGAAAGTAGTGCATAAAAGGATGAACAAGGAATATCTCAGAGCTCTTTAACACAACCAAAATCCATCAAATCAGTAGTTAAGACTTAGAAAGATTCAAACACACAGCAGGGATTTAATGGATGTAGTTAACACTGAGCCCTTGTGTTTGCCTTCTCTGAGTTCTGACTAAAGGTACATGAGCTGAGCTGGCTTTAAAGTTTGGTCACTCCAGTGGCATGAAACAACCTTATTTCAACTTTCATAATTCTACTTGAAGTCAAGTATTAAAGTTGTTTTAAACTACCGAGATTCTTGGTCAAAGTGCCGCTTGCCAAAGGACACAGAATGAAATGTTGTGCGAGTTGTGTTTACAATTTTGACCCCGTTCACACAAAGGACAATGTGGCGATTTCATAAAAAACGTTGCATTCATGGAAAAATGGGCACTGAATTAGCTTTTTAAAATTATATTGTCTGCCTTTGGAAACTAGAAAACACATTTCAGCCATTTTATTAACAGCACTTATGAATAGTCTGCTGAAGTAGCTTCATGAGTCACCACAAGTTTGTCCCACTTTTTGTTGATCGCTGTTTTAGTGCCCTGAGGAGACATTTTCATTGTACATTAGGTTACTTGCTGTGCATATGCTGTCATTATTACACTCTTGTTAGTTCACTGCTTGCTTGTATTTTCAATTCTTCCTGTTTGCATATTATTAGTGTAACATTTACCTGCAGTTTTATTGCATTCCCAAAGCTCTCAGATCCTTCTTATCACTACTGACACACCTCATGTTTCTTATTAGTAATCCCCTCTCATATATTAACCCTACTTTGGGTCAACACTCTACCACTCTGTGGTTTTGTTACATCAGATATGTAATGTAAATGTATACAATTATATCATAAAACGTGCCAGTGGCCCGCTTCACTCTACATTTACTAACACAGATGTAACAAAGACTGTTCATTAGGTTGGGTTATTATTGGTCATGCTGGTTTACTGGCACATCTTAATGGCTTTGGAGCATGATTCATTTTAACGTGTCAAAATGCCAGATGTTTGAATTAAAAAAAAATAGCAAAAAGTGTTTACAAATGCTTCTCGTCACTCTGTAGCATGAAATTAAGCATATCCAGGTCATTACTTTAAAATTTAAATACATATTGGCAAAGTGTCAAACACAAACGCAACCAAGTTATGTTATTACAGCAACACCCTAATCATTAATATGACATTTTATTACATGCAAAAAAAACTATTCAAATTTTGCAAAAAGATGTCGGTGCTTTATAAAGACTTCACTGTGTTTGCAATTTTATGTTGTTTTATGCTAAACCTTCATCAGTGATTATATGCTTTCTCGCTAACCTTAACATCTGCGGCTTGTTAAATATTAATGAAGAAATGTGTCATGGCCTACTGTGACTTTCCCATTTGAGGCACATAACCAGGATTTACCATAAAAAAAAACAGACAAAGCGGCATTCAAACTTAAGTTTGAAGGAAATCCTGTTTTCAACCTTTTGGCATGTTTTTGGTTATTGTGACCTGCTGTGCATGGAGACTTCCCACCTATACTTGCAATCTAAACACTGTGTATCACTGTGTTCTGAGTTCCCTAACATGATCACTGTGATGTGTATCTGTTAGCTGGGGATCTTTAAAATATGCAGTGGCTGAAGATTCATGAAACACTTTTATGATCTTTGCAAATATATCCTGACTTTTTCCAATACTTAGATAATTCTGTAAATTATGTATATATATTTAGTAAAGCTCGCTGTGGTTTAGTGGTTATTGCTGCAACTTTGCAGCAAGAATGTTGCTGGTTTGAGGCTCGGCCGTGCAGGAGGTTTGAACAGTGGCCTTTCTGTATGGAGTTCAAATGCGAGCATTTCCTGGGTGCTCCAGCTTCCACCCACCCACTAGACATGCAAGTTAGGTTAATTGCCATGGTTAAATGATCGCTTATTACATGTAAATCGCTTTGGGAAAAAAAGCCTCTAACAAATAAAGTAAGAATAGAATAAAAATTTCACACATTAGTCAAACATGAAACTGTTGTGACGCAAAAAAAATGGAAGTTCAAAGTTTACCACACCGTAGGGTTTCACATGAAACATGTTGCCATTTATGAATTTAAGTTATTCTCCTACATTTCTGTAAGTGTACCTGTTCACCTAAAGCATAAAGCAACATCCAGCACTGTCTGCATTCAGCAGCAGTTTACGTTTCAGCAGAAGACACTGTATATGAAGCAGAAGCTTCAGAGTTTATGTAATAGATCTGGCTAAAATATCTTCTGCATAAACAACTTTTTCTACATATTTGATCAATAATTATAAATGGTTGATGAAAATGCGGCAAAATTATAAACAGAAAACTAGTTTTGCATGTAAAGTCTCACCTTAAGATATTTCCAAACTGTTTCTTTTTCTTTGTGGTTCTAACCTTGCCTTCCTTCTGCTTTCTTTGTGTTCGGTTCCTTTTCTGTCCAGGACCGGGGGCCCTTCGGGGGAGAGGGGCAGGTTTACATGCAGGAATGAGTGTCGGCGTGTGTGCGTGGGTTTCCCTCTCCTCTGTTCTTCTGCTAAAGGTGTAATGATCATACCACGTGTGGAATCGTCTGTAAACATCCCCGAAAGTCCGACTCCTTCCTCCGTTCTCTCTGTGCCCCATTACGGAAGGCAAAGGAAATAAAATTCTTTAATTATGAACCCATCACTGTGAACTAAAAGAATATGCATTATTCCTGGAGCCATTGAATCATTGCATCAAATACGCGACTCCCCGTCTCAAAACCCTAGCATCCTTTTTTTCTATTTCTCCTTTTTAAATTGTCTTTTTTTAGGCATTGTTTTACTTTCTTTGTTTCCCAGAATGCCTTTCAGATTTGTCTGACTTGGCACCCCTCTCCCCTCTCTCCCCCTTCCCCTTGTGTCCTCATTATTACCACTGGGCTTATGTTAATAGAGAGTGTATATTAAATTATGACTGTGTTGGTGATCAATGAGAAAATAGATATTCTAACACCTGAATGGTCATTTATGTAAGATACTACACAGACTATTGACTGATCTACAATGTTTGCCTTATGGAAATTATACATGAAATCACAATATGTCAGTGGGTATTTATGAATATGATAGTTATAATGTGGTACAGACGGTCATGTGACCTGTTGAAAATTGTTCAACTGGTGGGCATGTGAAGTGTCATCCTTTGATCACACACACACACACACCAACTGACACACATGTATGGCTTTTTTTTTTAACTGTGTAGCAGTGAACCTGCTGTGAATGATGTCAAAATGTACAAAAAGAAAAAAAACAACAAAGGTGGGTGGTGGTGCGCCGATCTTAACAACCACTTTAAGTAATTTTGGGGGAGTTTATACTAAGGTGTCGCATGTAGACTCCCCCTCTACCCAAGCCTTTTTAGCACCCTCTGTTCAAAGTGCTCTGTCTAGTCCCCCTTTGCATTGCTGTAGTGTTCTCTGCTGTGTCACACACCTACCCCGCTCCCCTCGCTCTCCTTCCCCCAGTGTAAATATATGCAGTTCAGAGGCCACGGCGGCGACTTCAAGTTGCAAACAACATCCCCACTAAGCCTCGACTACGCTCCAGCTTTCTGAAGCAGCAAGAGACTGTCCACTGACAACAACATCTTCTGTTTCCAAGCTGCAGCTTCATCCTCTTCGTCGCTTGTTGATAGCATGTACTGGTTAGAGATGTTCCTATTGTGAGTCCATACACTCCCTCCTTTCCTGCACTGTGTCTGTTTGACTCTGCAAGATTACCTGCTTTTACTTTTTTGGTGTTAATAATATTACTGATGATGATGATAATGTTAATAAGTATTTGAATAACTATGAATAGTAATTTCATGTGAGACAAAAAAAAAGCCTGATGGTAAAGAGCCGTGCGTGGGAAAAATCTTTCCTTTCTTTTTTTTTGTACTTTGCTCACACATTCAACAACTTCAGTGGAAAAAAAAAGAACAAAAAATGGTGTAAAGTTTTCAAAGTGATGTGCTCTATTTTGCCATGAGAAGCTTTTTAAAACATATTTGAAACTCTTTGAGTGATCATTTCATTGGACTCCAGAAGCGGTGACTGGTGATGTAATTTATCATTTTAACCAGTTTATGTATTTGGCTGTCTTTGTCATGCTGTTAATTGCATCAAGCACACATTTAAAGCATATTTGTCCATTGTCATAGTGCACCCTCTCCAAGCAGCTTGATAAATGATATGGATCCATGTCAGTCTCTGGTCGTGTCTGTAAGTCGGTTCCTGTTTGACCGGACCACAGGGAGATAAAGATGTAATTAGCCATTACCTGCGGCTGGCTAAGTGAAGGAGCTCAGGCTCCACCTGTCCTTCCTGCTGCTCAGTTATGCCCCCATAAATCAAACTCAATCCTCATACTGACAGGAATCCTCTTCAAGGACAACCTTGCTTTGGTGCGGCAGCACTCCCTCCAGTGTGTACCTGCGACATGCAGGCACAAGCGCTGCACCCCCCCCCCCCATGGCACAATTATTCAGCCACTTTTCCTCCACAGCACAAACAGAAGGAGGAAAGCCTGTGTTTTAACGCCCCCTCTAAAACACCATGCCACTCAGATGCAGCGACTATATGCAAACATGCCATAATAAGCCTGCATGGAGGGATGAGTTCACCCCGGCTGACCCCCTGTCTGCTGCGGCCTGAAATGACTGAATGTGTTGTATTCTTTTGAATTTTATTTCAAACCAGCAATAATCCCTAATTTTACTGTTCAAGAGATATCAGTCCTGGTCAAAGCTGTGATGTAATGTCTGAAACGGTCTACCATTAACAAGCTCATATAAGTCTGTTGTATTCTTCTTGTGTACAGTCCTTTTAAAATGATGGTGACACTCTGTTTAAATGGCTCTTTGTACTACAATACATGTTGTATCAAAGACATCTAGCTCTCTGGAATGAATTAGGATCATACGTGGCAAAAACTCCTCTGATGCACGAACCCTGTTTGCTCCAGCAACAGCGATGGTTTCCTTATTAAGCACAAGAGTAGGTTGTTTGGTCAGTGCTAACGTTTTTCATTTGTCTGCAACACATTTCCCTCCTCTCACTATATTTCTATCATGTTTTTTTTCTTTCTTTGCCAAAAACTGCTTGTTCCATGTCAACATCCCACTGGGTTTATCAGTGGCGTACAACATTTGTATGTACATAATCTGTCCTTGATAAAGGAAACAAATGACAAGAAAAACATATTAAAAAAGAAAAATGAGGGCAAGAAAGTAATATACTGTCATGTTTGTCAGTGTGGGATTGAAAATAGCATGTCAGTAAAATTGTGTATGGGTGAATTTTGCAGGAAAAAAATAATTTTCTGGTAAAAAAAAATGTGAAGGGGAGGAAATTGGGCAGTATAGCTTGAGACGGTCGAGTGGTTTTAGAGGAATGTGAGCATTTGTACAAACAATCTGTTTTATTATAACAGTTTTTCAGAGGCAGCGATGCAGGTACAGTGCCGTGCAGGTTTAAAGATCCAGTAAAAGTCTAAAGTAAATTAAGTTCTTTTAAGATGCAGTTCTCCTGAGACCCTGGTGCACATTTTGTTGACATTAGGCTATGCCATCGTTGATTCTTAGGATGGGCCACAGCATCACTTTCACAACTCCCTGTTCTCCCTGTTGCTGATGTTGCTACTTAATGACTTTTATGGCAGCTACATTATGTTGTGATAAAAAAATCTAAACAGCTAAAGTGAGAACCTTTGCACAGTCCAGTATAGGAGTCACGCTTGCGGCATGACAGAAAGGATGGCAGCAGATATCCCTAGTTGTACAATTTTAGGGTAGATGAGGTTACTGAGAGAGCACCCAGTGCGTCAAGTCTATGGAAGGATACCCTGAGGATGCATATCCAAACTCTGAGGGAGATGGGGTGACATAACCAGACAGTGAACTCTCCATTTAAAGGAAGAAGACAGACGCTCATATTGCATTTCCAAACTTGAGCACTGGTCTTCCCTAAGGGAAGGTGTTGCACGCAATATTTATGTCTTCAGCGTGTAATATGAATATTATTAACATAGCCTCAATCACAAACACAGTCTGGCCTATTTTTAGTGTGTAAATAACACCCCAACTGGGTTTACAGTGATATAAACAAGAAGATTCCCCAGCCCCTAATTGCATACGATGCACCCTGATGAGAAAGTGTTGATTGGCTTCTGTAGCTCAAGGTTATGATGATCTGTTTACAAATACTTTGTTTCCAACATGCAACATTTTGCAAGATTTTTTGGAGTTCATAGATTTAATGCCAGATTTAATGGACATATTGCGTTTAAAAGGCTGATTTTGGTTATGTTTAATAATAAGTCTTGAATAATTAGTGGCATTTCTTTCTAATATCTTGTTTGAGATATTAAATGTTTTGAGGCCATAGAGAGGACAAAGCTTGTACTAAGTGTCTGGTACAAACCTCTTTCAGTTCCATGGAAAGTGTTGCAGTGAAATGAGTACAGTTCATATTTTTGACTGAAACAGCAAAGCAAATTAACAATAAACTAGCTTAGATGAGGTGTGAATGTATTACTTTCTTTGTTTGGTATGTCAGCAGGTTAAAAGTATAACCTTTCTTACACCACCTTCCCTGCTTAGAGCAGGAAGGAACAGACTTTCCATTCAGAAGGCAATGGTTAATCAATATATTCGACTGAATGGCTTTGGAATAGAGCAATTTCTCCCCAGCCTCAGAATCTGGATTGATCAAGTGTCTATGAGGCAGCCTTAGAACAGAGAGCATAATTCATCATGCCTGATACAAGACACCCCTAATTGCACATTGATTTTAAGCCCTTCTCTGCAACTATTTGGGCAAGCTGTGACGTCTGCTCAGTAAACTATATGTTCAGAGACTCAGATCCAGGGAATGGAGAATTAATCATTTGTATTTCTCTTCAAGTCAATCCAGGATGGTATTTGTTGTTTGTTTTGCAACAAAATACGTCGTTAAAAGTGCATGATCCCTTTAGCATTGCATGTGCAATTCAGTGGGTGCAATATTTTTTAATAATGCATCAGCGCTGACAGATTTAACTTGGAGAGCAGTTGCCATAGCTATTATATCTAGAAAACATAGGCACATTGTGCATATGCGCTGCACAATAATATGATTATATGTAACAGATTAAGTTTTATTTATGAGAAATTGCACCATCTGAGTCAGTATACCAAAAGGATATGATACACTAGTGACAATTACACATGTGATTATTATTATTCCAAATCCCCTGCTTATGTCCTTTATTGCAAAGCATGCCTAATTCCCATATATTATCCTAATTATCCATTGTTTACCAACTATCTACAGGCTCATTTAGCTCTCATGGGCAAAGTCAATGTTGCAAATGTATTAAGTTCCAGTGCTGATTCATTACCAAAGCTAATGTATGCATTGGTTTACAGCGTGCTAGACAGCATTGTGATGAGGCAAGTCCTAATGACACTGAGATGGATGGATGGATGGATGGATGGATGGATGGATGGATGGATGGATGGATGGATGGATGGATGGATGGATG
>JBAMIG010000006.1:6220483-6235345 GCA_037177335.1 Kiunga ballochi
TTTTTTTTTTAAAAGCACAGGACCTTAAAATATACTTTATTATGTGGGCAAACAGCTGAATTGATGGCTTTATCAAACAGTGTATGATTGGCAGGATGAAAGGAAGCTCCTATTGGACCGGAGCCGTAACATGGAGCCATCACATTCATTCTTGGTTGTCAGTATCACTTAAAAGTCACATCTCCTCTGATCAGAGCACAAAATTACTCAACACATGTACTAAAAACACTTCTGTTATGCAGTTAGATCTAAAGGCAGCTAGTTCTATGTTAATATTACATTTTAATGAACATCTGCCGTGTGTTTGGGAGCATCTAGATGAGAAGCCTAGATGAGGTGACCCCACTGCCGTAGCTTTTGTCAGGATAATATCTCTTTTTAAAAAAAAAATGGATTATGGACTAAAAAAAAACAACTATACATAATCCTTTTAGACAAAGTTAAGGAAAACCTTTATTGGGGGCCAGACGTTACCTTTGCTACTGATGAGCAGATGATTCAAAATGGAAGTAATTAGTAAATAACTTAATATTATTATTATGATAAATTACATGTATCTACACACCCAGAAAATAACCTCTTTGTTCCTTCAGGTGTACAAAGTTTTTGTATCAGTATTGCACATCTGGGGTTTATCATGTGTCCTTAACAACATAGGTTTTTTTGGGGGGGCGGTCGCCAAAACCATTAGGGAGGGACACGCAAACCCATTCACCTGGGATTGGCTCCACACATCAGGTGAGAAACTCACTCTCTCACTCCTGTGGTCGTAATGGACATGACTGTGTCCACCATGCAGAAAGGCCACTGCCTGAGCCAAGGCTCGAACCAGCAACCTTTTTGCTGTGACAGTGCTAACCGACTGCACCCCTGTACAGCCACTATGCAGACATCATGTCCCCATCAGGTATCGAAACAATAAGAGACTTTTTATTTTACTGTTAGAAAAATTATGTTTTACTGAAGTAAAAATAACCAACATCTTTGACTGTGACCTTATGCCTCAGGTAGAATCCCAGATTGGGATCGGGGTCCCACAGGAACCACAGGACCCAACGTGAGGTTAAAAAAAAGTCCCACATTGTGTCCTGTGACTTTAGCTTAAAGGTCTGTTGTCACAGAAATACACTAATACAATTTAAAGGACTACTATTGTTTCGTCTTCTTTTATCCTTTGTTTTTGTTTTATCCTCTTTTCTGCTGCGTGGTGTTTTAACATCTCTGTGAAGCACTTTTCATCCTGCTTAAATGTGTTAAACTGCTTTATAAACAGACACAAAAAGCAGGAAATCATTACATCCTACACAAGCTCTTAAGAGAATTAATTGAAAAACATTTATTAACATTGCAGCTTTTATTAATATTTGTGTGACTTTTTAACATCAACAGAAATGTACTGATGGTACCAAATATCCAATATTATCAAAAACTGTTTTATTGAGCTTACAGAGAACTAAGGCCTATGAGGTTCTCTGCATTGTTAAAGCCTTGTCACTGCAGAATCTATAGATAAATAAAAACCATTTATACTACGTTGTCTCCTGCTTTGAAGTGTTTATTCAGCTCATTCTTTCTTGACTGATGGGACAAAAAACACATTTATTTTAGGTCAGCAAATATTGGTTCTTCCCAAACACACTCAAAATCATTCAGAAAAACTAAAATACATAAAAGAGAGCAATTCTATATAAGTGAACTTAAACTAAAAAGTATTTTTGGAAATGTCACATTTAACTCCTGAGAGGCCTGCTTAACATCGGCTCACATGGCGCCGCGGTGACATTTTAAAGGCACAACTATTCAAAGACTCTCTGAGCTCCATCATAAAGCAAAACTAAACAGGAACAGTTTAGTTGTCTCAAGGTCTTCAAAACAATGTTAGCTTTCAGTACTAGATATTTTCTGTCTAATCATTACATCTTGAATGCCAGAAATAATTACAGAAGCTCATCACAGCTTTGCACAGCCTGAAGCGGTCACTGTGACTGATGTAGGGTAAGAAAAAGTCATTACGGAAAGAAAGCCCCAAAACACTCGCACAAGCAAAAGGCCATTTTTTGTTTTTGTTTTTCATTTTGTAAAGAATAAATCAACAAAGATAGGCTTTTCAGATTTCATCTAATGGTTAACTCTCATTATGTTCAAATAAATACCCTGCAATTTTTCCTTTCATCAAATCCCTGTTGATCATAAAAAGCACCACGCATAGATCAGTGAAAACTTTCCATCTAGCCAATCAATTATATCTAACTTCTAAGGCATATTCAGAAGTATTAAACACTTTTTAAGTAACACTTTGTTTGAACTCCGTTTTTAATTTCTTAGCAGAATTTCACACTCGACATTCATTATAAGCCGATAAGAGCACTTAAGTGTTAATGAAGACATCTATGAAGACCCATACCCTCCTAGAACTGCTGTAATAGATAGTTAATGAGTGGAAACAGTGGAAATTAAACTCAAAGACATCTGAAGTCTTAAACTACGGCATAAGCTATTAATAGAGCTCATTTATATGTAAACGGATTTCTTATAAGAAGAATTAGATATCGATATTGTTCAACAATCTAAGTTTTCTGACTCAACACTGAAACTGTGACAGAAAAGGTTGCTATTAAATTAAACTTGGTGAAAACGGTGAAAAGTTTCTTAAATTAAGATACATTTAAAACACACTTAACTATTCAATAAGTCCAAACTTGTTTCTTTTCTTAGGATAGGTGTGAAAGAAATGCTTGGGATTTAAAAATAGTCAGCGTACGCAGTATTTAAAAAGGAACACTAAAGCCTGACCAGTGCTGCCAGTTTAAAAGTGTTTCTATCAAAGCAAGTAACCAGAAGTTCCCAACAAGGTCAACCAGGAAGTAAGTGTGGCCTCCCTGAAGCAGCTTGTTCTTTATAAGCACGAGGATGTCTAATTTTACTATATCAGTTAGACATCGGTAAACACCCAAAGACTCGCTTTAATTTAGTATTTGACATCATCTGATTGTGTTTGCTTCACTTCTCAGAAAAAAAAAGATAAAAGGCAAACGGTAAAGATGACGAGAAAGCCATCCAGATTGTGGGATTAAGATCTAGCTAATAACCAAGTTTAGCTCCTGTCCTTCAGGTAAAGTCTCACAGACAGTCTTATAATTAAAGTATATGAACCTTTACTGCAGGCGTATCATGTGTCTCAGACTGCTTGTTTAATCAACCTCCCTTTGCAATATTCAGCTGCCAACCTCAGCCCAGCTGTCAAAGAGTGAGCTTACCTGATAGATAAAAGAAATTCTCTGAGCTCCTGCTTCCCGTAATCATCAACACAATTTGGAGAAGAGCACAAAATGAAGAAGCTGTAAGCAGACTGTCAAGCAACCTGGCTGCAAATATCACTGGATTGATCATCTGATAGCAGCCACCTTATGATTGGTTGTGTTTGCACAGTCCAGTACATGATGGGGTTTGTTGCATCTCCTGTTACAAAATTTAAAAAGAGTAGTTAATGAAAAATAACTGCACTGGGTTTTTTCTTTCACTTTATAAAAGTGAAGTTTGTTAGCAAAGAATTATGCTTGTTATATTTTCATTCATTGTTCGTACCGCTTAATCCAATACAATCGCAGGAGTCTACCTCAGCAATAATTGGGCAAGAGGCGGGGTACTTCCTGAACTGGCTGCCAGTCTGCACAGAAAGCCCGTGGTTCAAACCAGCAACCTTCACACAGTGCTAACCACCATGCTGTTTCAGCGTGTGCTGTTGCTACATTACTAACCTCAACATTCATGTTAATGTTACTTTAGACTAATAATGTGACCGACAGCTTAGAGACAGCCGTGCAGTTCACAGACAAATGGTTTATTTCATGTTTTTAGGGAATATTTTGACAGAAATACATTTTGTAACATTCAAGTTGTGAAAAATGAGAAAAAGGTTTGTCAACATCCACAAAGGGAAACTAAAGAAAGGGGGGAATTCAGAATAAACTCAGCAGAAATCCATCTTACAAAAACTTTTATTTGCCTGTTAAAGCTACACTGAATGCTTATAATCATGTTCTCTACTGATGCCTGTTTTAACAGACTGCATGCTGGCTCATAGTTCTCCTTTCCCCTCATCTGATTCAGTTTCAGGAGCTGTATAATCTGCATTTTTTAAAAAAACAAGTTTTTTTTTTACACACATCCTCTTTAAGGTTTAACTTTTTTAACAGTGTTCTGCTTCTTTGACATACCTTAGTGTGAAATTTAGTGTCAGTGTTGGAGTGGGGGGTGCACATGTGCATATTAGTATGGTGAATGAGTCTCGTGTTATGTCCATTTAAGGTAAAGTTTAAATGATTGTTATCTCCAACTTAACAACTCTTCTTCTTAAGAGAAATCCTGTGGCTGTGTGTGGCTGCAGGATTATCTCTGACATGCTTTTATTACTGCATTTTAGTTCCACAAAACATTTTAAATCAGTTGAAAAGACTTTAATACGCAGAATTTTCTCAAGGACATGAGTTTTTCCTGACGTGTTTTCTACAAAACATGAATCAAACAGATTCTTTATCTTTATTTTAAAGGGAGAGCATGACAAAAACGATAAACGCAACATGATATGCTGAAAAGCTTCTACAAAAGGTTACAATGGAAACAAAACTCTTGGAAGGAAGTGTGTTTGATTTCTATCCCTGAAGGCAGCGGTTCACCTTTAAACATTTGGGAAAAAAAACAAGTGTCACCTGAAGATTTCTTTGTTGCTGCATATAATTTTGTGTTTTCAGTCATTCATAGTTGGTCTACTGACAAAAATACCTCTGCCAGTGGGTTGCGTTTCAATTTCAGTGCCTGCCACCAAAGTTGCACAGATGGTCGAAGCCTAGAGGAGAGTTTAAAAAAAATGTTTCACAGTAATCAATACGCATCAAGAGTCCTCTCAGGTGGCTCCCTCTTGTGGGTTAGGACACACTAAGTCTGAGTTTTAATATGATTTCCAGCTGAAAGACTTCTATCCAGGCCAGCTGTGGAGGAGTACCTGTCCTATTTGACAACAGATTTTATGTTGTAGATGGAAAATAAATCCATGCTCAGCTTATTTGGACATTTAAAAGGTACTTCTTTTTCAGATGTTTGCATAGTTTAATTACATATTTCATATCTCAGGTCTATTAGTATGTAGTTTTAAATACAGCATAAGGTAAGAAGGGTGGAGCAACCAGGGTTTAAAATCTTGCATGCATTAAAAATAAATAATTAATAAAGAATTCTGATTACTAAATGGATTTCTGTTTATACATATAAGTAATGTAAATATGTAGTCAGACCATCGTTCTGTCTGCTTTAATGCTGGACAAGACAACAAAACATCTTGCGTGACAATATTGAAACTAACAATGTGCCTTTGGTTAATTTCAGGGATTTGTTAGCTACAGAGAGCTCCTATGCATGCCACTTTTCCTTTCTCTGGATAAGCAGCATTGGTGCTGTGAAGGGAAAAAATATGGTATCAAATTTTTCTTTTCTTCATATGGAATTAATTGGCTGCATTTAATTATATTCTGTTCTATTCATTCTGTTGCACAAAGTCTCCTGTGTTATTTCCAAGCCATAAAATGTTGTCAAGATATGTAAAGGAGAAATAATGTGTCTGCTGAGCTAAAGGGGATTTCAATTAAAATTGGATTAGGGCATATTGGATACCTTTCAATATTAAATAGTTCTTTTATTGCAGTTTTCTCAGTAAAATCAGCACATAATCTCTACACCTTAAGTAAGGAAAGTTTGCAGATCAACAAACACTAAATACACTATTAATGAAAAAAAAAGATTTCTTTTTAAAGACTATTTGCATGCATGGCACTTGAGTTTCATTTCCCTTTAATTTATGCTTCCAACGGGATCCGTAAACATTTACAATTACTTGTGGCAGTCACGGTAAATCAGTGCACTAAGGCGACACAAGCAGATTTGCATGCAAATTGTCCCAGGGAAAGTGGCCACATCAGCTTTTGAGGTTTACCGTGTTGTGTTTTTCACTACAAAATGTCTTGCAATTTCATTTCAGCTGCTTCTGCCATAAACAACGCACTTCACTGCAAAGACAGCCGGCACAAGGCACTATACAAAGTACTTAATTTGTAAAGCCGCTCCAAACTTTTTCATAAATCACAGCTTTCATGTGGAACAGGTAGGCTTCTAACCTGTCTGGTATGGCGATTCAAGTGCACTCCATCTCGCCTCATTACAGCGCTAGAGTACCGTGAAGTGTCTCCAATAGTGAGCAGCAGGACTGTTCATCAGAGGTGACGTAAAAGTGGGAGCAAGGGATTGGGAGACGGATGGTGCCGTGATCGAAATACACTTCTGCACCTCCACAACAAGCCAAGGAACAGATTTATCTGCAGAGAGTCAACAACAGCACTCGGTGTACACAGGCACCATGAATAATTAGCACTGTAGACACAGTGAGCAAAAATATGCCGAGACTCCAAACAGCCGTGTGATGCAAAGGAGCTCCAGAATAAATGAGTGGTTTTGTGGACTGACTTGCTGTCAACACGCTTGAGGGTTTTTTGTTGTTTTTTTTTTAACTGAAAAAGAAACAAAATAATAAAAATATAATGTTCGTAGGGTTGCATTCTCTTTGAAAGTCGTAAAAGTAAAGTTGTGCGTGTTCTCTTGTGAATTGTCTAGACAAGTGAGCCTGCTGTGACAGCAGGCAAATATCAAAAATCCTGAGACTGCGTGAACAGACACACACACACACACACACTCACGCACACGCACACACACACAAAAGAAAAAAAAAAGCCCAAATCTTTATTATTGATCCAATCTGAAAAATGTTCATAAACCCAAAACAATACAAATCCCTCGCAAGGAGCAAAGATAAGCAATGTGTTTAGCAGCTGTTGAGCATTGCTGTCCAGGGAAACAGGTTTTTATGCCAGTAAATAAGTAAATCGTATGCTGCAGGTGCTTACTTGGAGCTACCAGGTACTGCTTTTAAATCTGGCACTTATAGTAATTTGTAATCATATTTATTTATGGACAATTCTAGTCTTTGTTTTTTTGTGTTGAGCAAGTCCAAACACAATCCTTTTCATTTTCCTACTCTGGTATCATCTGATCAGTTTGTTCTCCTCTTTCCAGGAGTTTCATTTGACCTATTTTACATTTTATAATCAAATATTAAATTTCTCAAACTTTGAGGCAAAAGTTTTTAGATCACTTCTTTCGGTGAAACATTACTGTCTTCAATCTTGCCGTTTCAGCCTAAAATGTTCATAAATATCTCAGAGTTTAACAATTAGGATCATCATACAGCAATAAATATATAATCTGTAAACGCAGCAGCAACATGCTTTTGACCCAGCAAATCGTTCCCTGCTTTCTCAGCAGAAAGCGTCGCAGCCCAGGCCTTTGTGCTGACCTCCTTCATGCACAGCTCTGATTATTTTTCCAAGTCATTTAACTCCCATAAAGCATTTAATAATAAGCACCCACACATTTGTGGGGTCCCCTCATAGTAAGCTGAGCGTTGTTTCTGAGCAGCACTGAGGCAAATCCTCTTAATTTAGAAGCTTCACCTGCAAAACAGAATCCACAAAATAAATAGCTTCAAGTAAATCAAGACCAACCCCGACCGCTAATTACTTTCTTCAAAGCCGTCATTGTTCCCAGCCGCCATCTTGTGCAGGTCTCTTTTCACTGCCTGCTTGTCAGTGTTGGATCAGGTGCTCACAGATATTCATGCAACTGCCTCTGGTGTAATTTACCACAGGGATGTTGTTCAGCTTTGTTGATGAATGACTCATAAGTGTGAACTCGGGTCCTGAGCCATTGATCACAGAACCTTTCTGTGCAGATTTTGATCCATGACTGGTGTTGCGAAAGTCAAAACAGTCCAATATATGTGTTGTTGATGGATGAGTATTTTGATTACAGTCATTTAAGTATCATTTAGCTCAATTAGCAAAGAAAAATTTAAGGAAGATTTCTCATAGCTTTTTAGGAAAGTAGGACTCTATTCAGAAACTTTACATTTTATCTCCTTGTGGCATATGGGTTTGTTTAAATTTATATATATATATCAAAATATAAAAAAAATAATTAAAACAATGACTAGGACTGACATACCAGGGTATGACAGTCATTGTTTTTAGCAGAGCCCTGTGCAGTCACTGCTGCTTGTTGGTATATTAGATCAAGTTTGTCAGTTGTTTGTTTGTGACAGTGCATGCGGGACAGTTGAAGAGTGAAGCCTGCTGACATCCATCATCATCTTGGTCTTCCTCTGTGGGCTTGTTGCTGGAAAGACACAACATGGTCTTCATTGCCAACATGTCATGCAGAAAAGGAGGCAGATCCTGGATCACACTGAGCTACTTTACTGCTTCAAGACTGCTTCAACTCAAAACTGGAGGCCCTTTTTTTCAGCATTGGATTGGCTGTCATTTCAAACAATAACACACAAAATCTACTTAAAAATGTGTTATCTGGATCCTTGAAGACAAACACATAACAAACTAAAGTAAAATGTGTTGTGAAGACAGCAGATAGAGGCTTATAACCCACAGCAGCTACATGAGAGTCCCATGCTAGAAATCAGTACTATCAAACATATGGCATCTGTTGGCTGCCATTTCAGTGTATTACTCTGTCTCACTCACCTGCCGTGGGTGGGTGAAGTGGGCAGGATGCCCATGGCCATGGGCATGAGTATGGCCGTGCCTGTGTGCGTTGACATGCACGTGAGCGTTTCCAGGAGGGTGATGATGATTGGTTGGCATCGTGGTGGGATGGCTCGGCCTCTGTTGTGCTTGTGGGTGTTGCCGAGCCGCTGGTATGTTGCGTTTGTGCGGCTGTGGGCCTCTAGCTGGGGATTTGTGCTGATTTCGATCCTTGGGGAGGGTTTGAAATTGTGCCAGGGGGATAACAGGGGGGGGAGTTGGTGGGCGCTGAGCACCGGCAACAGAAGCTTGGGCCTGCTGTGGACCGGGATGATGCAGTGCAGCCCGAGTTTGTTGTCTTCGATTTTGAAATACTTGAGCTCTCTCAGTGTGGGCTCTGAGTGCAGCTTGGGTTAGGTTAGTGGAATGAAGCTGAGCAGAAGGTTGTGGTGCTGGTGCAGTGGCCTCTCGGCGAGGCTGACTGGCAACATGCATGGCGGGCTGTGTGTGTGTGCCCGGGCCTTGTGGTGTTTGGACCGATGCTGCTATTTGTTGCAGGGCCATATGTGCCTGTTGAAGGTGATTAGGATCAGCCAAAGCTCTTGTATCTGCACCCAATGGTGCAGCTGGTCCCTGTTGTGCTGTGGGTCTTTGTGGCACAACAGAGTGACCTGCAGAGGCCTGCTGACTCATGACAGGCAGTGCCTGGGGGTTATTGCTGCGAGTTGTTTCCCGCCTCAGGGCATTCTGGCTGCCTCTAATGTCTCGCTGAGCACTTTCCCTTTGTGTGTGTGGGCTTCTCTGTGTGTGGTGGAAGGGCTCAGGCTGTGTAACAGTGGCAGTATGGGGATGTCGAGGATCAACTGAATGGCTCCACATGTCTGTGACCGTTGATGGTGGATCGTATCTCGGTGGTGTTCTCCTGCGGGGAGGAGTTTGACTCCGAGGCTGAGATCTGTTTGGCGTTCTTGCCTCTTGTAGGAGAGGATGCGTGGCGTGGCCGGGTGTATAGTCCATACTCTCTGTAGTTAATTCAGGCGTTGTCTGAACGGCACCACTGGGATATGCTGGTGTCCCTCTGAGGAGATCCCAAGGCATCTGCCTACGTGTAGAGCTTGGAGTGGCCTCATGTCTGCTCGAGTTCCTATCAGACCTCCTTTGAGACTCTGGGTCTTGCTGGTATGTCTGTGTGTTGGCATTTCTCTGAGAAGTGACATTACTATTAAAGTGTGTATATCCTGTCGGGATAGGTCCAGACTGACCTTGATGATTTGTGCTCACATGAGGGTCATTTGGATTGGCCTGACCACTTTGCATTGTGGGGTTTGACTGCCTTGTATGTGTCGGGTTGTGTTGCATTTGTAAAGCAGTATTGTTGGCCTGATTTGTAAATGGTACTGAACCGTCTTGCAGAGCCTGTTGGCCATTGGTGGAAAAGGGGTTAAGATTAACATGAATGATGGGCATCTGTGCATTGTTGTTTGACTGTGCAGAGTGTGGCAGCGTGTTGAGGCTGACTTGAAATGCTGGTGGCTGGGTGCTGGCCTGGCCCGTGTTGGTCTGGATGACAACGTTAGGATTTTGCTGCTGCTGCTGCTGTGTGTTTGCATTCTGAGCACCGGTATTTGTAAAAGCCGGGTTGTCGATGCCATTGTGCAGATCTGCATTAGTGTTCTGAATAGCATTGTTTAGGAGTCTATTTGTTTGAGTTTGGCTATTGTGTTGGTGTGTGTCGGAATTATGCAGCCCATTCAGCGGCTGTGTGCGCGAGTTGTTTTCATGCTGGGTTCTGGATAAGCGGCCTGGGCCGTGTGTATAGAGGGGAGGTTGAGGACCTTGGTCCAAATGCCTCACAGCTTGTGGATTCGGAGGCTGGTGGGAGAAAAAGTTAAGGCATAAAAGAAGGGAAAGCAAAAAAAACATTAAAAATATGTAGTAATATGGGTTCATTCTAAAAAGACCTTCACAGCCATAATAAGCTAAATAATGAATAATTAATTGTGTAACCTGCATAGAAGCTTACCACGGGCCTTGGATCTGGATTTGTCTTCTGAACAACCACATTATTCCTTTGTTGTTGTTGTGCTGGAAAAATATGGATCAAATGTTACCTTAATGCAAGAAAACATCCCTTTTCTATTAGAGAGAGAGACAGCATAAAAAGGTCAGTTTAAGTGTTCGTTGCATGAAATATATAATTATTTCAATCTTTTAAACAAAAACACAGACAAGCACATTATTAGTGTTCACACAAACTTACTTCTCCTTCGCATAAGAATAACAAGGAACACAATGAGGATCACAATGATGATGGTGGCCAGGAAACCGCCAATCACAATCCCTGCAACTTCCCCTCCACTGAGACATACATCTGAAATAGAAAGAATGGTGTCATAGGGGAGAGAATTAATAAAGATAATTAGTCTGGGGCTCAGACAGACAAGAGGAAGGTAAGAAAAAGAAGATAAAGGAGGGGAGGGTGAGATTCTAAAAAAAGATGAGAAAGAAATGAAAATAAAGCAAGAATGGGTCACTGAATGACTTTGACCACATTCTCATCAGATCAATCTTTCAGGACACTTTCTGTCCTGTTGCTGTCCTGAAGACGGATACAGCGACAGATTCCAAAACCCACTGTCATCATTATCAATCACAGAGAGGTCAGTTTGCACCATGGCTCACCTACGATGGCCACGTTAGTGGACTGCTGCGACGCGCCTCCGGTGATGCTGTTTCTAGCCACGCACGTGTACTGGCCGCTGTCATTGGTGGAAAAAGTCTGAAGGCTGAGCACCCCACTGTCCGGCTGGCCAGATGCGACTGCTTGTCCGTTACGTTGCCATGAGAAGAGCGCGGGGGGCAGAGAGGTCGATACGCAGGTGAGACGTATCGCCTGACCTACCAACACGTCCCCGTTTCCCACACAGTCTTTCTGTCTGTCTATGGTCAGCACAGGGGTGTCGGGTCCATCTGGTTCATCCATGATTAGAGAGCGTTTGTTAGCAAACAAACAGGATTCACAGCAATTATCATTAAAAGACATAGCTGGGTTAATAGACAAATTACAAGTTTTGCTAAAAGGAGGCATTATAGTTGTAAAGGTCTGGGGCTTAAGATACCTCATCAGGCTTAATCACTGTGGTTAACCCTGTTTGATCTTAATCAGCTAATGAGAGAGACATGCACTTTCTGTTTGGCTTTTAAATTAAAAGCTTGCAATGACTGCTCTTAGAAAACCTGCTAGATCAACATGTCTCAGGGATTAATCGGCATTGGGATCTGAGCAGCATTAAAAGGAATGTTTTGCATTTACAATCCTGAACAATGGCTGAATAAACATGTAAACACTGCTATTACAATTTATTCTTGGTTTATAAATTACAGAAGTCCTGTTTAAATTCAGACATGATGCACGTCGCAATCACCTGTTAGGTCTTTCAGTGTTTGCATTGTGTTGGAGGGAAAGCTGTACCAGGTTGAGAGAACGTTCCAGAAATCAGCAAACTGGGTTATGAAGGATTCAAGTTATTGTTTAGATGGGTCACCAGCAACCAAAGTTTTTTCAGACTCAGGTATATTTCAGAAACCATCAGTGCAAACCTTTACTCACTTACTCAAAGTGGAAAACAGAAGCCATATCCTTCTAAAAACAACTCAACTCTTTTATAAGATACCTGAACAACAATTTATCTCATCAAGGCAAAAATGTAATTTAATCACAGTTTCAAATGCTGAGTGGAGAAAAACCCAATTTTTGTGCTTAATTTCAATATTTAAGTCCTATTAAACTAAAACACTTTAAATAAAATCCTCAATTTTTATAAGAAATTATTATCATTTTTTTATTATCCCGTTTTAGTCTTGAATTTCTGCACATTTATTCAGACAGCAGGGCTGCATGACATCACTTTGATCATATTGATGATTGCACCCAGATATGCTGATGAGACCTATATAGAGGTTTTTTATACATCTATATTTATCTATATGGAGACTCCATATAGACATACATTCACAATAAACAAAAATTTTTACCATCTTGTGCTTTGCGTTTGTTCAGGAAAACCCCTTTTTAATCTAAACGGACTGTGAGGATTTGGGTAAATACTGCAGCTTGGGACACTGCTGCGTGAGGCCCATATCTGAATTAATGATGTGATCAGGACTAAGGCAGAAGCAGCTCTGTAAGCTGGAGGAAAAACGTCTTGTGCAAGCCCAATGCAATTCAGCACACTGTGTGCAGTACAATGTGGATAGGAAGATAAGCTACTGCTATTTGCAGTGGTTACTGCAAATTAGCTGTCTCTTGACTTGGTCAGTGTAAACTCACAGTAGACAGTTAGGCTCCTTGTTGCAGTTTGGGCACTGATGGGGTTGCTGGCCGTACATGTGTACACCCCAGCATCATCCCTTCTGGCTGGCTTGATGACCAGAGAGCTGCCTGAAATAGTGATCCTGGAGTCAGCAGTGATTGTTGAGCCTCCTTTGCCCCACTGGACTGTAATCTCCGTCCCAGCAGTCTGTGTACAACTCAGCGACAGATTTCCATTCTCCACTGCCACTGAAGGAACAAACAGACTTATCCCAGCTACTCCATCTAGAAAGAGATCCAAAAATATATATTTTATCTCAGAGCTTTCGACAACAGAGCACAGAGAAAATGTTTCTGAAGTAACTACGGCAGCAGAAATGGCGCCTGAGAGTTTGAGAGAGATGACACTTCACAAGTTGGAGAGAGAAAACAATGTAGAGCAGCTTAATGTTTCTGTTGAGGATAATTTGTTGTAATCAAAGCAGGAGAGAACTGAGAAGGGACAGTGTTCAGATAGAAGCACAGATGGCGAATAAGAGGGCAGACGGTGTGAGCGGTAGCCGAGATCCCTCTTGGCGAGCGGCCCAAGTTAAATAATTGGACAGGGAACAGAGGGGGTGTATGGATGAAGGAGGGAGCTGTGACTAAGAGAGAACCGCAGCAGCAACAGCAAACAAACAAAAATATTAGAATTGAAACTAAATACCTCTAATTACATGCACTTTTACAAATAATCTGCTTGCCTGTGACTCAGCAGTATGGTTTCATATTTTAGGAATGAAGCAGCCTCTCATTTCCAGGATAAGCTGGAGGTTCAGAGTTGCGCTCAAGGACTCGTCCGTCACATAATGAGAAGCAGCAGTCATGAGGTTTACAAAATGTGACCTTTAAGCAATAGACTAGTGCTTCAATTTGGTCACCCTACCACTCCATTAGCACCAGAGCTAGGAAGGATGACAAAAATTGTACGTCATCTGTCCAGCGTGGGCTGATTACTGGAAATAAAGAGACACTCAGCTGCTCCTGATTCATTGTAGTACTGAATATAAATGAATGCAAATACAGAATGTACTGTCTATAACTGCAGTGAGACAATATCAAACATCTAAGACCTTAAGTGCTGCATATCAAATGAGTTTTAATTAGCATAAAGCCGTGAGCAACTTGCTTCATCCCCTCCTCCTTTTTCATTAATCTTACTTTGCCTTCTATGGGTCACTAATTTCATTATACCTCCCAGACTAATTCTGTTACTCCCCAAATCCTCCCTCTTCTCTCTTCCTTCCCTTATGTTCCTCCTTAGCATTATCAATTCCCTCAGAACGTCCCGCTCTCCCACCACTCCCACTTTTCCTCCCGTCCTCCTCGTCCTCTTCTTCGTCTCTTACCGAACACTCTCAGCTGTGCTGATCTGGAGTTAGAAGACAGGTCTGTGGTAGCAGAGGGGATCACCGCCACTGTGTAGTTTCCTGCATCCTGGAGTTGGGCGCCGCTGATTCGGAGCTGGTTGGCGGAGATGCTGACTCTACCCTGGAATTGGGTCACTGGGTTGATTGTGGGCCCTCCACCAGCCCACAAACCCAGAGTGATGGGGGTGGTGGCGGGTGCTTTTCCTTGGTACGTCCATGTCATGGACAGGATATTAGACACAGTCAGCACTGTGAACACAACTTCAGAGCCAGTTTGAGCCAGGACCGGGTCCGTCTGGAACTGGATCTGCACAGGGTTCTGCGCCAGGACACTGGTAAAGAGAAGAACTGGGTGCAAAAGGAAAGATCTTTCTTTAAAACGTGCATCATGTTAGTTTAAAGCAGCATCAAGTATCTTCATTTCAGTTACTTGTAAAAGAAAAAGTACTCTTAGTACTCTTACAATATGCGCATCCACCTTCACTGCAAAGATGTCAATCTG
>JBAMIG010000006.1:6253258-6269889 GCA_037177335.1 Kiunga ballochi
TTTCATGTTTTTTTAATTGCATTACAGGAAATAAAGAACTTTTTCACAATATTCTAATTTTCTGAGACAGTCCTGTAGATTCTGATTGGCAAGTTTAGCCATAATTTTGGGTTCTGACACCGAACCTCGAGCGATAAATGTGTTGCTTTCAGGCGGAGGGAAGTGTGACAGCTGTATTTAGGGCCCTCAGTGACTCTCTCCCATTCAAACGATGTACGGAAACGAACAGCATCGTTTTGTTAAATGGATGTGGCTCACCGCTCAGGGACTGACAGTTAGGATGTGGACATAATCAGAGTTTAGTCCCACCCTGCAAAGCATCTGGTGTCAGAGAATCTATCACGTCTCCTTTTTCTTTTTTTTTAATGATGCTGCAGCTCAGAACTGGGCTGGTTTGTTTTCTCATTATGCTGCTTCAGACTTATAAATCCCCAGAGTCCTGCAACATTGCAAAGTGCAAAGAGGTGAAAAACAAAGTGTTTCTTCCAGTTTAAGCTAACCATTAAGGAGGATTGGTGTGATGGGATGAAAGAGAGAAAAGGTGGGAAATGTTTCTGATAAGCACATCCATAAAGATGCGTCGTCAATCAGCTTTAAGTTCCAGACTTGTGGAGGGTATAAAATCGGTTTCTTTGTGTAACCTTGTGTATAAGACTGGATTTGTTCATTAAACGGCTTTTTAAATAGTTTCCATCATAACAAAAGGAGCGAGCATGCTGGTGGTTTTTTAAATGACTTTTCCCATTTAAATTTTAATTCAGTTGTGCTCATTAACTCAGCTGATACGTTTGTGTTTGCTCGTCCAGACCTTGTGATAAATTTTCCATTTTCTATTTTCAGAATCCAAAGAGATACTTGAGAGAGAGAGAGGAAGAAACAGAAACAATGCTTTGTTATGAAGGAAATTGTCCTTATTTTGGGATTTTTTTTTCCATTGAATTTAACCATATTGTGGATCAGCTGATCTCAGTCTCATGTTGGACGTGTACATAGCTGAAATTAAAGCAGAATACTGATAAATTAGATGATACATTTATAATTTTTTTAGCCAGATTGTGACGTAACCATTCGATAACGATGCTGCATCATGAAAACCTTTAAGTTATTGCAACTAAATGGGCGATTAGTGACTGAATGTAAAAGTAAGCGAGTTAAACAGATACATTTTAAACAAAGGATGTTGATCCCCACACAGGTGTTTTCAGTTACTCCTGTCTCTGTTCAGGTTTGTCATGATGGGAATTATGTGAGGTCAAACTTTCTGTTCAGACAATAATGGTACAATTTGAGTCGGGGGAAGGAGGGCTTTGTAGATCAATGATGGTTTATGCACAGCAGCACAAACCAATCAGGGGAAATAAGTGGGAACACCTGCAGCCATGCAGAGGAACTCGTACCTTTCCATTCCCATTGCTTTTAGCCAATGGCTACTGGGATCCAGTGAGTTCAGAAGTGAGACTGTGCGTTTTGATTCTTTAGTTTTTTAACCAGCTCTGCTGGTCAGTCACAGTCTAAAGCCCTTTGTTTTGAAGCGACAGCATGAATCCCAGCTTGACTCGTGGTGTGTAGCAGAACCGGGACGTTTCAGACTGAGACGCTGGTTCAGATGGAAAACAGTGAACCAGGATTTCCTCTCATGTGAAAACATGTCAGACTGTCCCACAGGAGTCGCCCTCTGCTGGCTATTTGACAGAATGCACATTTTAGCCACATTTGTATTGAGACAGGGATTTTTTTCATTTTCAGGCTTTTATCAGTGAAGCGTTTTCATAAAAAGTACAATAATATCTGATACAATACATAAAATAACCTACACAAATCCTACATTAAAGTTTTTTTTCCCTGTCTTCTAACGTTTAAATACCACATGCTACAAATATTCAGTCAGCATGATGCATCAGAACTACCTGCCTCCATCAGGTAAAACAAGTAGCTTATGTGAGCCATCATCATGGTAAATCTAGATATTAGTACTTTACTGAAGATCAGTTTTTGTTTCCATTTCTGAGTAAAGTTATCCTGAATTGAGTAAGTTAGGGGTTTATTTTTTAGACATCCTGGGTCAAGAGGTGAAGGCGATGGACTAACACCTGGGACTTCCACTGGACCACAGAGTAGTGGGAATAAAACAAAGTGTCCACCAGAGAGACCAGAAAATCCAATCTGTTCACCAGCATGAGACTCAAAATAAGTGTAAAATATCTGTAAGGATGCTGGATGTGGGGATAAGTCTGGAGCTCAGAGATGAAGTGACTTCACACGAAACAGTGTTTAATCAAAAGCTTATTATATTTACTGTAGCAACTCCAGCCGGCAGTCAGTCTTAAACAAAACCAAATTAAATAGTTTTGACTGATTATTTATTTAAATTATCTACTTTAATAGATGCAAGCACTTCATTATGACGCATCCTGAGTGCAGAAAGTCATCAGGATATTTTTCCTTACTAAATTACTACAATGCTACAGATGCATGTGTAATATAAAAACTACAATCATTTCCTGTGTGATTAAATAAAGATCAACCATGTTGTGCATTTTATTGCATAACATGATTATTTTCTAAACTATATTAAAGTGTAAAAACCTGAAAACACAAACGACTCCCAAAGGCAACGGAGGTAAAGCAAAGCATTTTATTGCAAGTATTAGTCAAAGATACACTTCAAACTGAAGCAAAGCAACACTAAAAAGGCCAACAAACTATAGGAGACTTACAAAAGAAAGACATTTAAAACTGAAAGGAATAGAGCTGTTGGTACAACAGAGCCTTTGCAAACTAGAGACTGAGACATGGATCATATTGTGTTGACTTTTTAAACACATCTGTTTGCTGGTGCCTCAATCAGAGGTATCAGAGCTCACGATCTTTAGATTGCTACAATGAAATAAAGAATTTCAGCAAAAGTACATAAAGGGTTTGAAATCCTTGGCCACTGTCAAATATCGACCATCAAAACCATGTTGTGTGATAAACGGCATCAATCTCTTCTGCAATATTTGGTTGAAATCTGTTGGAATGTGAATGCGAGAGCACGTCACACATTGGCCACGGGAGTAAACATTACAGTAAACATCTATTTGACCATAATTATTTGGTTAAAAGGGCTGGTGGCATTTTTGCTTTGGAACAAGGTGGACAACACTCAAAAGGTCCATGTCTCTGATCCTCTGATGGGGTGAGGGACAAACCAACAGGAGGAAAAAATAAAAAAAAACAAAAGAGGAAAATTCATCCTTGGTTCATTACACAGGCACAGGTCTCTGTAGTCCAGAACATTCTGGTTCTTGTAAGGCCCGGGTCAAACTGTATCTGAAAATACTCTGCTTTGGATTTGCCAGAAATGACAACACCGTGACGATCAAGGTCACACAAAGAGAAGACGTCGTCGAATCAGCAAGAAGTTACATGATGCCGACATTCATGTTGTCCTGAGGCCGTGAATGCTGCGCAACAAATGTCAACAATGGTTTCCAAATGCTGTTTGACCCAGACCCAGTTTCTGTTCTGACATCGGTACAAATGAGACGGAGCAGCTTACAATCCTTCCCCGAAAGCTCAATGGGCTTTCCAACAATGTCAGCGGTTCACACGACCAGAGATGAGGATGCTGGTTGGGAGGCAGGACAGACCAAGTACATAGGCTAGTTTTCTTTGTAGGCCACTCGACTCAGGCTACTCAAAAAGGTCACGTAGATTTCTGGCGATTATGTAAGAAGGTACTTAAGGCGGAGGCATGTCTTCTCTTGCGGAATGAGACCTATTCCTGCTGTAAAATATTCTGGCACAAAGATAAAACTCAACAGGAGACGATTTATTTAAGAAGAAAGAAGCTAAGCCTATGCAAAAGTTCTTAACATAATCCGAAAGTAAACCCACAAAGAAACCTTGCCTTTCCATTATCTTTCCATCCCTCCCCCCACTCCACCCGCCCTGTACTGGCTCGGGGAATTTTCATTCCCTGAGCCAGTACAGGACATACCAATTAGCAGCTTGGGATGAAAAAGTCAGCTTTTCGTCACTCAGTGTAATTCAGAAATGCTTCCCTTCGTCAGAGATGAGCTGCAAACAAGTGGGGTGTGTGTGGCGGGGGTTTGGCCATGTCAGGTAGTTAGAAAAAAAACAAAAACAAAAACACGAAGTCGAGGTTAAAGCATCTCGAGAAAAGGAGGCTGAGAGAGTTGACAAGCAATATCAGAAAAATATTACAGTCAAATCCGCTTTCTGTTCAACCTCACACCCCCTCCATATTGTTGTGCTTGCGTGTCTACGAGAATAAGGCGTCAATATGCAGGGGGAGGCGTTTAAACATAACAAAGGCCTCTGTCCTGACTCCGCCCCCCCACCATCCGGCAAAATGATGCGGAGACTCCAGCCGCTTAAACGCACTCAATAAATACACCATAAAATATTCCGCATACATTTCTCACTGTATATAGTTCTCATATATATATATATATATATATATATATATATATACACACATATGAAATTGCTTTAATATATAATTAAAGAACACATTTAAATAGGACAACAAAAGTCGGCTCAAGAACAACTCTTCAAAATCCAATAAGTTTTAAGACAAAACAGAATATTTTTACAGTTATACCTATTCTGACTAAAATAGTTACTGTATAAGAATATCGCAATCAGGCATTACTCAAGCATTTATATGTCATAATAAAAGCTATTTGCAGTTTTCTTTCATGTAGTACAACATATGCAGCATACCAAGGTAACTGAGGTGCAGTGTTTTCTCTTCTTTTTTTCTTTGCTTACCTTTTTTTTTTTCTTATTATATTTCTTGAAATAGAAAGATTTCCCCTCCTGGACTGAAAAGGTACCCTCACAACTACAGACTGTCCTCAGCTTTTAGTTGATGCCAAAAATGGCTCAAGAAAGGGAAACTGCTGGGCCCGTGTTCGCTCCATCAGGGACGAGACACGTGGCAGGGCATTGCACTAGGACGAAAGAATGCCATAGGCTGTGATTAGGGCTGAGCATCGAGAACAAAGTCTGACACCATCTGTTCATTGGAGGACTGAATGAAAAGACACCTCACTTTGTGACTTCTTTAAGTAGTTTTGACTGTTTGTCGTTTTCTCTGCCTTTAAAAAACAAAGAGATGCTATTCAACATGAAACTGGGATGTTTTAATGGAAACATATTAGCAGAAAGGTTCTGCTGGGGTGTGCAGAAACGGTTTGCGATGCCCAGCCCTACCTGTAACAAGGTGACAGTTCCACCACCTGAGAGCAGGCTGACTCAGTCAACGCCAAAAGCTTGTGGCACACTTTACATAAACTAATTGCATTGTTTAGTAATATGCATCCCATCAACTCCTCGTTGACTCTGAGGTTTGGATCCTCTCCTCCTTGAGCGGGAAAAGGGGACTGGAGGGACACATTTTCAAACCTCTTGGCTTTGTGTCTGAGTGAGAAGTGGCAGTCTCTAAAGTGCTGTGCTGTGTTTGTCGTTCATGGGCTGAGGTGTGTCATACCACACTAGTGCCGGATATGACTGCCCCATAACCAACCCACACCACCCCCGCAAACCCAAACCCACGTTCCACTGTACCAACACCACCATTGGTCCAAGACAATAAATGCACTACGAAGCGAAAGCTCAACTACAACCACATACTTGGCATAAAATTCCACTTCAGTCAGCTTACCATCTAAAATGCAGGAAATTCATTTGCGTTGCCGCCTCGAGAGGAAAAACATGTACAGTGAGTGTGTAAAATACAGCCGTACTTGCATTGCAACAGGTTTAAGAGGAGATCTCTCTCTTTGAGTTTACATTTTCAGTTTACAGCACCATCAAGAGGAAAGGCACTTTCTGTGGACTTTTTTCACTCCTCTGCTACCTTCCACTGCAAACAGAGCAACCAAAATCAGCAAGATTGATCAATTACTGATGCTGTAAAACGTCTCGACTTCCATTTATAAAAGGGGACGCCGGCCTTCTGCAGTAAATTTTGCCTTTTTTTCTTTTCTCTCAAGTCGATTTGTGAGCGAAATGTTTTGAAATAGCGCTCATGAATTCCTGTCAGTATTGCTAGCAGGTCTAACTGGTCATTTTACACGGATGCGAGGGAAAAAAAAAATATACAATTTTCACCTCTGAATGAAACACAAAAACGAGGCCGAATAAGTAATAACTATGTACCCAAACATCCAGTTACATGGGCCCAGAACAGTCTTGCTTATGTAAGGTCACTACTCGCTGATATTTGCAAAGCAGAGCTGATGACATTTGAAATGTAAGCCAAGCAAACACATCTGCTATGTAAACATGTGTTTAACTGCCCTCAGTGTGTACTTTACACAACCTGAACATCCATTTCAGACAGCGGAGATAGAGCAAGTCAATCGACTCCCCCATTCATACACTTGTTTAACTTTCGATGTCACCTACCCGTACAGCTTTCAGATCAGCTTAAACTCCTTTCAAGATACAAAAACACACTCTTGAATTAACCAGAAAGCCCTCAAATTGTCCTGTAGCTCCAACCTTTCTCACACCTCCTGTGGGGGGGATTGGATGCGATTGTACAGCTGTGGAATGTAGTCGTCTGGCACAGGGGAGTAAATGTTTGGGAGCAAAAATGAGATTACTGGCTTTGTCACACCACGGATTTACTGGGAGACCAACTCTCTGGATTTGTGTGCTCGCGAAGCAGCTCGGGAAAAAAAAAATTAAATAAAAAGCAGCCAGGCTGAAGTTGCAATCTGACGCAAATCCCTCAAGGATTTAACACAAAAAGGAATGGAGAACTACTACCTCTTGTGTTATTCTTTGATCGTGCATCACTTAAACAGCTCACCGAAACGCTCAAAACCACTTGCCTGTTTCCTTTCCACTTGCCCCCACCCTTCAACAAGGAGTGGGAATCAGCACCAGCTGAAGGAAAACTGAAAAACGTTCAGGAGTTTAATACAGCATCCGACTCATCCATACGCCTCAGGATGACGTTGTAAAGTCTCAACACAAAGACTTTCAGTTGTCTCCACCGCGACAAGCCTCTACCTGCGAGAGAATCTACAAAAACCACAAGAGAAATAAGCATTCAGCAACTTGCAAAGGTTTCTTTTTTCCAAACATCAAAGCAAAAAGGTGGCTAAAGTCCACATCCCTATCAATAACAGTATGACAGTCCAAACACACGTCACTAGTTTTAACAATCTCAACACTGTTCACACATATACTATACGTTATACAGTGACACGGGAACAAATCAACAGTCAATTGCAATAATAAACTTTGTTATATCTTTTTAGCCATTACTTATAATGATACATTACTAAGATTAATAATTAAACTACTTCTTTTCTGTTAGCAAAAATAAGTGGTGTGTATTACATAATTTAAAATATACAAATATACTTTTGATCTGGCTTTTATAAAGGCTTTCAGATACGAGTGAAATAATGAAGGCTCAAACCCACTGGCCTTCACAGTGGAAGGCAGTCGAATGCCACTGGAGACAGACCCTTAGCTTAAACCTCACTGTCCAAGAGGAAATATACCGTTGTACCATTGTCTCAAAGCTGACATAAGCCAAATAAAACCATCTAATTTAAGCTGATCTGAGTAAATAAAGTCTACAATTCTCCTCAGCAACTACAGCAGAGGCTCCTGTTACTGTCCTTCTATTAGTGAGGTTTACCGTTTCTTTCCTTTATCCATCTGCTCACACAGAGTCTCAGACGCAGAGGCTCAGGTTCATTTCTACTTCAGACAGAGTAGCACCACGCCTGTGTTCGTTCCCGAAACACACGCTTCTATTAGTGCAGAGAACTTTGTAAAAACACGCGTCCAAAAACAGGCTGAAGCCAGTCCCAACTTCAGACCAGCTACACGGGCAGGAATTACACCCTCTGATTTCTACTGAGTGCTGCACAAAGCAGTTTGTTTACAGCTAGGAAAACTCCATGCGCATGTACCTGGCCCTATTGTTACAATGTAGCAGCTGGATTCATGTCCGAGAAAATGAAGCAAAAAAATAAAAGACGATTCAGACGCGCAAAAAAAAAAAAAAATGCACCGGAAAAAAGCCAGCAGCTCTCGCTGCTGTTCAGGCAATCAGAATAGAATAAATATATTGATCCATGGTTGATTTGAATGAGATGTATAGAAAAGTCAGTATATGGTTGCTTACAGGAATAAGAGGCAACGGGTGAAACGCCCTTGCTTCAAACCGTATCACTCTATCCATTTGTTGAAATCAGCTTTTTGATCATTTCATCCCAGTGAAAAAAAAGGGATTCCCATCACTAGCTCCATTTTAGTTTTCCTTCTTAAATGAAACATTTCCACCAGGCACTTGAATACTACCTCTTTATGGCCATTATCAGGTGAAAAGCCCAGTTTTTCTTCTGGAATTAGAATAAAATCTCATTACTAAACTGATGATCAGGAATTCATAAATCATCAATCCGACACCACAGGGCTGCTAAAAAAATCCTTCAAGTAAAAACATCAAAATCAACAAAATTGCAGTTGCACCATTTTTGCCTACAAGCGAGGGACAAACTCCTTCTGAGGACACCCTCTTTCAAAATAAAAGCGTAGCTGTTCCTTTGAGTCGTTGAAGTCCCCTAAAATCCTCTTCCCTTCGTTCAACTGGTTATTGCACTAAAAGGAAACTATATAAGCGATCCATTCATTTACTGTTTCAAACGTCTCAGGGGAAATGAAGATGAAGAGCTGAGAGAAATGGATGGTGACTGCCAATAGTGAAAAAAAGAGAGCTTACGTGATTTAAAAAAAAAAAAAAAGTTAGAATCATAAAATGTTTCACATAATACAGAACATAACCCAAGATAAAACAGTGTTATACTTAAATAAACTCCATACATGGCTGCAAATCATCAATTCATATATCAGCCAATATAAAAACAGCCCCAGTTCAAATATCGACCGACTGTTACAATTACGTAAAACTCATCTAAAACTTATAGGACAACAAGTTCTTGTTGTGATTATAAGGGGTAATTATACCTCGTCGCCAACAGATGGCAGTGTGCTCAAAAGAACATGTGGCTCCACACAAGTAACACCATGATAAATGACAGATATATAAAGGAAATTAAAAGTGGCAACTGGGGGGACCTGTGGTCCGTGAAACTGTACTCCAAAGTAATTCAACACACCTCCTTGTTTCAAACCTCAGGGACTGTCAAACTACAGTAAAACTAAAGAATGTAAAAGTGCTGCTGCTCAAACTGATTTGAGGTACTAGAAATGGCAAAAGAAGCAGAAAAACAGACTATTAAGGACTTTGCTAAAGGAGAAAAGTAAAAAAAAAAAAAAAAACACCACTTTGGCCACAAGGAGACAGTGAAAAACAGACAGGAGGGGCTTTGAAAAGGGGCCTGATAAGGGTGGAAATAAACTAGTTGGCTGGTTTTATATTGCATAATAGTGCGGAGTTTCTCTTTTGTGTGTTTTTTAAAGCAGCGTTTGCATCTTCAGTCCAGTGTGGGGGTGCCTCCTCCCCTCCCTCCTCCCTGCTTTCCTCTGCACAGTGTCAGGTCCGGATTGACTGGGCAATGTGGCTGTTGGGACACGCACCTATGAGGACTCCTTAACTGGCAAGCCCAGCGTGCATGTGTATGTGTGCACGTGTGTTAAGGGTGGTAATGGTTTGGGAGGGTAGTTGTTCGCTCAGGCGAAGTACATGGTCCTCAGTGTGTCATGGTGAATCTGAACAGCTTTGGCCAGGGCTTGGGGGTCTCGACCGTTGCTCTGACCAGACACATGGCTGCCCTCGGCACTGCGGGAAAAAGAAGAACGACTGAGCCGTGATGCACGGTAAGAAGAATGGTATGAAATGAGCATTTCAGAGTGTAGGAGCATTAGGAAGACCCGGTGTATGCGTCTTACCTGTCATGCTCTTTGTCCACCAGATGGTAGCGGGCACGGAAGGCCACCAGGTGGGCATAGTAAGCTGGCGCGGGGATGGAGACCGAGCGGGTACAGCGCACATAGGTGTGGCACAACTGGTAGGTGAGCAGCTGGAACTCGTCAGCAGTAAAACAATTGTCATCCCACAGTACATGATAGTGGGAGGGTCGGCTGGTGCCCTGAGGGGCAAAAATGAAATATTTAATGGTTTTATCATTTAATTTAAAATGACATAAATATACTCTGATTGACAAAGAAAATGAACAAAAAATCTCTGCTCAACTTTGTGAAGAATTAAAAATAAAAAACAAAAAGGTAATAAAGAGATTAGCTTTTACTCTTTAAATCACCATTTATGTGCCGGTATAGAGTTTTGCTGGCTCAATTTTAATCCTTTAAAAATCAGTTTAAGGAGGGAAGGAATTAAAAATTAAAAGGTTTCTTTGCTGCTTTTGCTGTTATCAGATGGGAAGTGTGGGATGGTTCAAACCAAAGCGAAGCTCTGGATAGTAAAACAGAGAATAACTTTATTTCATCTTAAATATACGCTTATAGTAAGCAGTCGTTTACTTCTTTGCTCCTATATAGTTTCTGCAGAAGTACATGGCTGTCTGATGATAGTTCAGTGAAATAAAAATGTGAGCACATGAAGGAGAGGAGGTGCAGGTGAAGCAAAGGTGCTGCTCTCACCTGTATTCCAGCGTGACTGCAGAGGTAAAAGTCAAACTCGTATGGATGTGTGATGTCCGTGTCCACAGTGGTACCAGCAGGAATGTTTCCGCTACGTCCAACCTGGGCAGCAGAGTTGGTCAGTTACTTCATGAATAACACAAGACCTTTAAAAAGCACCAAATTATAAATCAGGACATAAAAAAAAGTTAAATGTAATTAAAAAATTGGCTGAAGCAACCCCAGCAGAAGTTCTCTTGCTGCTTCCCAAAACAACCAATTAAAATCTTAATGCACTCGGGAGCTTAATGCTCTGTATCGCAGAGAAAATAAGGTTATTACAGGCTTGGTCTTTCTCGGGAGGCCTTGAGTGCCACTCAAGAGCTATTGGTTTGTGTGGAACCCTAATGCTATAATCGAATGCAATTACACAGGTTATAAGGGCGAATAGAATAATCGACAACCAAAAGTAACTAAAAAGGAGCTCATGTTCAGTTCTCATAAAAGACTGTAAAGTTAAATTACTATCCAGCATTTCCCTAAGCAGAGACGTTTCATCCATGTCTCTCTACGCTCATTTAATATAGTTTCTTCTTTTTCTGAAATTGATTAAACCTTAAAAAAAAAATCTACAAAAACATTATTTTCCTGTGAACCTCTTTAGGGTTTGAAACTTAAACTCTACGTTAGATAAGTAAGCACTATGTGAATTAAAGTAAATCAATTATTCCTCGTTTCTATCATCAAGCAGCTGTTCCTTTTTAAAGCCTTTAAGTTTACACTTCCCATCCCATGTCTTAACCACACACACACACACACACACACACACACACCATGTCAAGAGCCTTAAGAATGTCAAACAATAAATTTTACAGCTAATAAACTTATTAATGTGTGATCTAAAAATAAATGTCCAATTGTAGGAAAATGTCATTTTTCTTCTGATTTTTATTCTTCTTGTTTAATATCAACATTTATTTCTTGTTTAACATTCTTTCAGAAAAAGTTTGTTCTAAATCAGAGATTTTTTCACCAATTGGTTGAACAGAATCTGAAAATGGTGTAGATTCATTAAAAGCAGCTAAAAAAAAAAAAAAAAAGCATTTGGACAAAAAAAAAACAAAAAAACAACAAACACCGTTTTGAGCGGGGATCACTATCTAGTCAATTAAAAAGAGTGTGTGATATATATTATTTGTTGGGGACTCACTCTCTCGTTGCGGTCGGCACAGAAGAGGCGTGTGTGGTGGCGTTTCTGCACAACAATGTAGGTGATGCCTGGCTGGTACTCCTTCTCCAGGCTGATGCATGCCTCACGGATGGCCAGCAGCTCATAATACAGCACCTGAGGAGGAAAACGTTTTATCGTGAACAAAAAAGAAAAAAAGAAAACGTGCATGTGCAACAGTTTAAAACAGTTTATGGAAAGTAGTAGTGGTCATTTTCTTTCACCATCAAAGTGTTTTATTAAAGAAGGGGTCAGACCTGTCTGAACTGGCCTTCTGAAACTCCATCCCTGTAGAAAATGATCCTGGTGGGCTTGTACCGGGTCGACTTGTAGAACTGAATTAGAAGTTCCCGCACCATAGAGGCCAGATCTTGGATCACCTCCTGCCTCGGTCTCTGGACACGCACAGTAGCGCAGTATCTGCTGGGGTGGGCGTCCATGCTGCCAACCACCTGAAAGAGACAAGAGATGTGCCAGAGTGTGACTTAAGGAAAACAAAACAGTCTAAAGAGGAGGAAACATGGAAAAATGAAGACACTCTTTTTAACATTTGAATATAAAAAAAAATACTAACTGCTGCAATTGAAGGCTTCTTTCCATCTCCAGCGGGGGGGTGTGTAACATCTGCCCCCAAGAAGATAACTGGCTGCTGAAACACTGATGGTCTGTGGATTTACACACCAAGACATGAATTGAATAGAGCTGTATCATACAAGCCATAATTCTTGTGATTAATATCTTGAGGTGATTAAAATGAACATAAATTGAGCACATTTACTGATTTAAAACTAGTTTTACTGGAACTTTGCCAAATGTAGAGAGAAAAGAAGATAACTTGCCGTTGATGAGGCACCAGGATGTTGTTAATGCCTCCCAGCTTCACATTGATCTTCAGGCAGAGGTTGGAGAGCGTCTGAGGTGAAGTCTTCACCACATTCTTCACCTGAACACATTGGGTTGCCATCCCCAACAGAGTGTCTCCGACTCGCTTCACCTCAGCTGTGGGTGGTTTAAAAAATAAAAATTAAATTTTCTGTACCATTTTTTCCCCATACTTAGTCCTGGGAGAGCACCGTATATCTATGCATAGAAATTAATTTAAAAATGTCGTTTTTTAGAAAATCATGCAACAATTTCCAGCAAAACAGTTCTGAGAAACTTCAGAAGAAAATGACATTATTTCTAGATTAGCTTGACTGTCTGCACAGTCTTAGAAGCACATTTTCAGACTGCATTGTGCTCGTTTTGGTTTTTTTTCTTTACAAAATCAGCTTTCTAACCATAGACTGGAGTTTTTCCCGGCAGAATGACGATGATGAGCTGCAGTCCAGCATAGGTATTCTTCAGATGTCTGAACATGGGCTCGACACTGTCCGCTCCCTGGGCGTATTTACAGAAACATGGCTGGCCTTGGATAGGCATCCCAGCATCTTTTGAGATTTTACGTAACTGGTCAGTGAAACCCCTAGAGAGGGTACAGAAGCAAAACGTAAACAATCACTAAGCAACATGATGGCTCGTAAACATCTGCTGTCAGAAAACCTGTAACTCACTAACTTGTGTAAACTACAAATTCAGGTCCATAGTCATGTATTTATTGAGGGCTTGTTTTCATCCCATGTCTCACCTTAAGGTTCAGAAATCCTGCTGAAATACTTGAAATTCCAGCTTGAGGGACGTTTTTCAAGCTTAAATACAAGTGGTGTAATTGTTTTGATGCCAATCCTTTGATAAAGCAACACTAGCTCCTAAGAGGTTTAAAACTTCAAATAAAAATGCAAAGTAGGTTCATTAACAATTGTTATTTGTTAATGAACCCAATTTGTGCCTCTGCTATTTACCGTTTAAACACTAAAATAAAAGCCAGGCACAAAGTCCATCTGCAAACTGCTGAAAAGAAGTTTCTTTTCTTTAGTTCTCAGGTTAACAAAACTGATCTCACTTGAGAATTTCTTCGCGACACTGCCTCTGTGTGGCGAAGCAAGCAATGGCCCACATCTTGATCTCCACCCCAGTGTGGAACTGCTTTCCCCTCATATCCCACACCCCGTGGCTGGGCGTGGCTACAGTGCGGTTCTGAAACAACATCACAGTCTCAACACATGTTCTTATGATTATGAGGGGAAACATTTATGTATATATGACTCAGGCACAAAGAAGCGGCACAAACAGCTAAACACACATGCACACAGCATACACACCATTCCTGCACACACATAAAACCAAAGTCTACTTTTATATCTAATGTCTTTCATTTTTAAACTTAAATGTTATATTATGTGAGGTGTTCTGCAGACTGCAGTATGTAAGATGCTATCTGTGTCATGTGTAGCATTTTGTGTATAACTATGGTGTAGTACTTAGTACAAATCCAAATGTATAAGAATTGTGTCTGATAAAAATATAAAAAGATGTTAATGACAACAAATGAGTCTCAATAAGCTGCTTCTTTGCATTTACAAACTTCTTGATCTTATTGCTTCTCAATTTTAGAGGAAAAATTATCAAATGTTTGTTTTTTTCCCCCATTTTTAATCGTTTAATAATAATTTAACCCAAAGAAATTACAACAATGTTTTGCCTTTTGGGGCAAACTGTTTGGTGTCAAGGCTTCTTTAAGAACACATGGTTTGGACTGAATGGCTGCGCTTTTGAGACTCAATAACAAAAACCAAACAAATTTCAAATAAAGACACCATACAATACAAACAGAAGCCAGTGAGTTAATTTCCCCACAGAGACGTGGAATAAAATATGCCAAAGGGGAGAGCGTGTCAGACAAACAGAGAGAATGGGCGTGATTTAAAAGAAGGGTACCATAAAGTGCTCTGTGCTCACCCTGCCGCCGTACTGCAGCATGGGGGCGGGTAGCACTCGCCCCGTCACATGGGCCATCTCGTCGCGCACTTTGAACTGGAATTCCTGCACGAAAGGATCTGCTTCATAGTTGGCACTGCGCACCTGCAGAGAAAGAGGTGTGAAAATTAGACAAATTAGTCTTTAAGAACCGCATGATCAAAGCTCATTTAATTCAGTCTTATTATTAAGCTTAGAGTATGCAACATCGAGGATCTATAAAGATTATTCAACTGCTTATTTAAGCTGTCAATATAAAATAAAATGTAAAATAAAACTATTAAAAAGGAAGGCATGTTATAGTAGTATGTGTTACTAATTTCTAAAAAGTACCTCTTAAAGAGAACCTATTGTACGACATTTATTTGCCTCAGATTTTGTATCGTGTTGCTCTACAAAGATGGATCAGTTACATACACACAACAAAGCATCAGGTGTCAGGACCCTGGTAAGTCTAGCATCCATGATATGAAAATGTATTACACTATTCATTTTGACACAGACATCTTGTCTGCTTTTGTTTCACCCACATTGTCTTGCAAGTTTCAGCCAATTGTGCATAAAAACACAAGCACAGTGATGCAAGGATTTCTCGTACAGGAGTCAAACCATTTTGCTTCTTGGTGAACAAATAGGGGGTTTAATACAACAACAGGTATGAAATGTGTGCTGCTAATCTGATGGTAGCCAGAGGCAGTTGCTATGCAGTTTTTCCTGTCTATCCAGAAACATGGTTGTGCACACTGGAGCAGATTCACATTAAAGCCATTATGACCGAGGCATTTTGATGACCCTGTGCAGGTCTGCAAAGTAATTACCAAACGTGATAGAGAAGCACACCGCCATGTTTCTGATAATAACAGAAGAGGTGAATGAGGTAGAAGTGAGGTGACTATAAAACCAGTAATTTGACATGAAGATGAGCAGCACAGTATAAAGTTGACATTTAATATTTCAACAACAGTGTTTTGTGTTGCAGCCAGTTATTCTATAAATCATCTTATGTTACATCATATGTATAGTATGAACAGTTTTTGTGAACGAGGACAGTAACCCTTTACATTTAACATTCAGGGGACTTTCATCACTGGTTATGGTCTTACCCGCATCTTATAAACTACTTTTACTTAGACTGAGAAATTATATGAAAACTCACAGCCGATAGAACAGTGTATCAAAATAATTATGTGTGTGTGTGTGTGTACAAACACTATTCCTTTTTGTTTTGTAACCATTTATGTCAGGACAAGAAAATTTAGAATAAAGGTTTTGGTTAAGGATTAAATCTGATTATCTACTGCCTCTTTGTTAAAAAACAAAAATAGATTTGTTTATTACAAAAGTAAATAATGCATCCTAAAATTACATGAAGCAATACTGAAATCAAATACAAATATAGTTTACTAATAAATGTAATTTACTGTCATCTCCATAATCAAACAAAGTCAATCGCTGCTTTTAGGGAACTTTATAAGGAATGAGACACCAGAACTCACCAGCCTGCTGATCTCCTCTTGTCTGTCGGGTGCAGAGCGAGCTGTGGCTTTAATCATTGTGGAGGTCTGATTATCTGTCAGCTTTTTAATGCACCGTTGGCCAGCTACAATGTTACACACCTGCCAGGAGACAAAAAACAATGTATATTTTTGTTATCTAGCCAGTAAAGGACCTCAGACATGTAAGAGCTTTCCCCACAGTTATTTTAGTTTACTAAAATGCGACACTACGGCTGACTTAATGAAATGGTTGATGTCAGATATTATAGTGTGGAATAGATGCTTGATCTTCCTCACCTCTAGAGGCAGGTAGGTGTGCTTTTGCTCCTGGCCCACCTGTAGACAGGGTAAATGTGGGTATTTGAGCTGCAGGTTGTACTTCTCTCTGAAGTATTGGGCTACAGTCCGTTCTACAGTCTGACCATTCTCCAATTGCAGAGGGAACCTGCAATGAAAAAACATAAATACTA
>JBAMIG010000006.1:6276047-6295989 GCA_037177335.1 Kiunga ballochi
GAAAAAAGGGATTGGGCCCCAACGGCTCTGAAAAGAAAGAAAGGGGGAAAAGTGAAAAAAAAAAAAAAAAAAAAAAATCTTTTATCAGCATAGTTGTCAACACAGTGCATCAATGTTTAATAGCTTTTCTTTCATTGAAAATGTCCCTAATTCAGTGAAAAGTACATTAAAAATAAAAGGGCACACCAATAAACAATTAAACAGTTAAATGGGCATAATGCTGTCTGTCTGTAAAAACTGGTTTACAGAAGAAAAAAAAGTTTACAAATGTATTACTGCAGATTTAAATAATATTTAAAACAGAAAAACAAAATGTCGAGAAGATAATGTTTTAGTTTGAAATGTTTAATTAAGTCCTTTAAGAAGTTAAGGCATGAAAAAGATTTTATAATTTGAGTATAAAGGTTAGCAGGACAATATTACAAATGCTATTTGTTTGTTTAAAATGAGTAGAACATAGAGGCAGACTTTGATAACACATTAAAAAAAGACCACACATTTATACAGCCACACAATTCACAAATCGCACAAAGATGTCTCAGACATGAGTCACTTTCATTCAGAAACACGGTTTTCTACTTAATGTGGCACACTCATGTTGCTGCTATTTTGGTTCTGCTGAGGCTTGATTCCATGCTGTACTTAGAGGAAAGCAAAACAAACTAAAGGTTTCACTAAAGCATTCTGAGATGGCTATGAAACACACATTTTCACATAAAAACCAAAGTGAAACTCCTTTGATAGTTTGACTTCATGGTGGTGCTTCATGAATGTGTCACAGATACATTTGAGTCATGCTTGAGTGTGATTCATCTCAGACTTGACTCATAAGACCAGATGTGTAGGTGAACCAGGGGTTAAGAGCTCTGTCAAGGGGAAGTTCATAAAAATCTCCCCTCAACAAAGTAGTAACCATATGTGAGGCGATTGATTATAAGAGCCTGTTTATTTACAGTCGGGTTGTGAATGATCTCTCCTCCAGTAGACTGTAAAGTAAAAATAACAGCTGATGGAGGGGCTAATGTTACTATATTGAAATAGCCTGTTAGAATAAAATGCTAAGAAATGGAAAAACTGGAATATCAGCAACAGCCGGTCTGTCTCACTAAACTGTGTGCATGCTAACACCGTTACTGTAATTCCCTCAGGACCTTTGGTGCAACTTATGTGGTTGAGGTGTGTCAGACATTAGGGTAACTACAGACATGAGTCTGCCACGTGACACCTTTTCCTGCCGCTACAAACATTAAAAAAGTTACTTTCACAAAAAGTTACTTTCTTTGATGTGTTGGCCCTGGTTGAGTTGGCAAGCAAGACCAGGATAAGAGGGAGTGACAAGATTATAGACTGGGCCGGGTTGGCATTTTTCAGCTTTCAGTTGCTTCTTAGAAGTGGTCCACATTTAATGTGAGTCACAGAACCAAAAAAAGTACACACAAAAGGAGCATCAAGCCTCTGACTTCAGCAAATAGTTATCTCCTAATAACAATGTCTTATAGCGAAGGAAAGGAAAAATAAAACATACCAAAAGGCAAGTTCTGATATTTCACACACTGACACAAACATATTCCGTTATGTTTTAGTACATAAATCACACAAACTTATCCAGACATTTGTAGCTGTGGTATTACAGAGCCCATCTAAGAGCTTTATTTTCAATATTACACAGAATTACCTTCATTTTTTTTATTAATAGTAATTGCTGTAGTGAGTTGGTGCATTTACTTATGGCTGCTAAAATGGCTAATGCAGGTTTACGAGTGGACGCCATTAATTATAGAAGTAATTAGATAATGAAAGATCTTGTGTTTTACCTGGAGATAAACTCAGTTTTTGATCAAACTGAAGCATTTTACAGAAGTTACATAAGATAAACATATGCAGTCTTAATTTTTCAGAAAGCCATGTCACAAATCTGACTAATAAATTAAGACCTACTTTAACAAATTAAAACCGTGTTTTATAAGACAAAAGAAGGGTTTGACAAAATTGACTGAGTTTTACTTTAAAATGTCACAATTGGTATAAAATTATAAAGGACAGTAACATCTCTTCTAAAGCTGAGTAAAAACCAGTAACCCTGATCATCTATTTGCAGAAAGGGTAGACTTAATGGGGATAATTAGCATATTCACAGGTTCTCACTTACTGAATAAAAGAAAATAAGATGCATATTAAAAAAGGTGACGTGTAAATGCAAAATGACATGAAGGATTGTAGTCTAAAGATTCCAGTTTTGCAGAAGGGATTCCCCTCACATTTTAATAAAATGTCACTCGTTCTCAAACCTTTGGGGTGATGTTCACCAAAAACCTCATTATTGCTCAAACAAATCTATTTTATCAACAAATCTATTATTGTGTCAATGGGGTCTCACACACACACAATGTCTGGAAAAGGACATGTAGAAGACAATTATACAATTCCCTGGCCAATCTCACAGTGTCCAAGATGGGTGTAAAGAAGTATAACCAACACATGCATGCGCGCACAAACATGCACTCGAGTTTACGTAAAAATGAATGAATGAGGATTAAGTGACCTCTACTGCTGGTAGACGACATTGTTCATAATTATAAAAACTATAACTAAATCCACAAATCTAAACTTTTACCATTCGATTCTAACGCAGGTGTAAAAGGTCAGGGCAACTCTTTGATAACACTGACTGTGTGTGCACACTTTTTGGATGATTACAGGAAGGACATGCCTTAAACAGAAGACAACATCTGATCCACCCATGTCCATCAGTGTGCTCTTTACCACTGAGCAAATACAGACATTTAAACAAACAACAAAAATTCAACTTTTAGGTTGGCTCTCCTGGTTTTCCTGGAGAGCCATTTAATATTGACAGCTTCCTGTATCAAGTTAAAGATGTTATTAGCAGGAGGAACTTATGTCATTTACACCGTTTCCCAGCTAGCAGCTGTATAGCATGCAAAACGTTCTCTAATTAATTTTTGCACAATTTAAGAATGCTTCAGTCTTCTTCCATTTAACAATTTTTTGAGGTCACATTTAGTCAGACAATCTGCAAAATACATGTAAATTAAATCAAACACATCTTATGTGAGAACTTCTCACACTGAGTGCCTTTAATATTATCCAAAATTGGTTTTGATAAAATACTTTATAAAGAATTCAACTTACAAATTTTATAGTATGTGCAGCAAAAAACAATACATTCCTTGTCTTATTTTATTTTCAGTGGATAACATGTTACAACAACTTGCTAGAAGAAACAAAATAGCTGAAATATAATGAGGTCCCAGTGTTACACTGCACAGCAGGAGTGTGCATGAAATATACAAGTCAAACAAACATTATATAAACACCCAAAATTGAGATGCCTTTCTTCACACATAAATAACCTGCAAAAGCATCTTAGCAATGTGAACTCATTCCACTCAGCTGCTTTGCAACACAACACAGTCACACTGTACACAGTGGGCCACGATCCAAAAAAATGAGATGGTGAGAAGCAAGGCTGACATCCAGCCAATGCAAACCCGCTTCACCACATCCCGCCAATGCACAAACATCCACGTTGCCAACGCGTGTGCGTCCACACAACCCCACACAAACACACAATACAGCTGTTGTATTTCTAATCCAGAGACCTGAGCTGTGGGAACAGGGCGGGTGCTCAGGGCCAGGCACAATAGCGTCAGTCACAGCAGGCAGAACCTAGAAACACTGGCAGACAAACACAGAAAGACTGAAGGCTGGCAAGGAACGGCTGATGCAAGTCGCTCACAGTAGGACTCCTCCCATGTGTTCCCCTCTTCAACCCCATGAGAAAGCTGCATCTGACAGCCAAGGAGAGTTGCTGCCACTTTACAACACATACACACACACACACACACACACACAACCGGCCCACAACATACTGACATGAGCAAGGTCAGTCACAACAACATGCTAAATGAAATCCCCTCAAAATAAGAGTGTAGGAGTTTACATGACACAAATGTTTTCTGAAAGAAGGGGTGGGGTATTTTGGAGCAGGTTAAAAATTATCTCTAGTGATAAAACAGCTGTTACTCAGTAGCATAAGGGGAGATGCCCAACAGTCTGAAATAGAGATGGAGGTGTATGTTATTTATTTTTTATATACATACATATATATACACACACACACACACACACGTGTGTATATATACACATACACATTTTGCCTTCTAGGTCCCTTACTCCTGTTCAGATCCCCCAAAATCAAGCCTCTTGCCCCAAAAGAGAAGCAGGAGATGGAAAAGTGTGGTCTGACTGCTCTGACTTAGAACACTAACACATCCTTCTTCCTTGTCCAACACACACACACACACACACACCTTGCTGGCAGACAACTCCGCCTATTTCTTTGTTGGTAAACTTCACACATGGGACCCCCAAATACACCAAACTAACACATAGGCTAGACACATGAGGTTTTTTCATTCAGAAATTAAAGACAGAAGGCAGAAATTACAAATCTGCGTATATTGGAAATAAAAAACTCTACTTCCTGCTTCTCGTCCGTTCTGCTACAACATTGAAAACCAAGTGATTTTGATGATCATTTTGAATTACCAGCTCAACATGAGCAAACTACTTTACTTTTTCCACGCAGATAGAAGGAATCTAGAGTACAGGAGGTAGAAAACTGCACAAAAGATGTGCCTAATCAAGACAGAACAAGGTAACAAGTGTTAAGTTTATTTCTGAATTTTCATTTGAAATCAGGCATTTACGTTGCCATTTTTTATTTCTTTAAAGTGGATTTAACTTTTCTCAGGATTAAAAAAGGAATTAGACGCATGTAAATGTAACTATAGTGAAGATAAACAACAAGAAAACAAAATCCAGAGTGACACCCCCTCTATACAATGCTAAGAAGTAACTGCATTCTCCATAGAAACCAGAAACATATTCCAATGCTTAGCTATGTAGATGGCGGGGACTGGAGACGGGGCCCGTCTATTGTTATCAGGCTGCTTGAATGGAGTGAGTATTATAAGTAGAGACTGCAAATCACATAGGAAGCCCTACCTCAAAGACAACCCTACTATCTGTGCAAAACAGTGAGAATTGACCTACAAGGAGAATGACGTGGAGGACAGAGTTTCCCACTGAGCACAGAGACCGTAACCAGGGAAAAGTAAGGAGGGTTGGGGTGGTAACTAAAGAAACACCCCCCCCCCCGCAAGAAAAAGAAAAAGAGCGGGAACTGCATGTGTGACAGATAAAAGGGGCTATGAATTTAAAAGAAAAGCAGAAACTGAAGACTGACTAAATTATTCAACAGAAAACTTTTTACTAATCTTCCCCAAAAACACCACAAACTTTATCATGTTCTATTAAAAAGTTAACTTCTTACGAGTGGACTCCCACCTCCGCCATGGCTCTCTCATACCAAGCTGAGTCATCTTCAGCCAACTCAAATCCTACCTGGTTATAGTGACAGGTGGAGAATAGAGAGGGGAATCCCCCTCCTGCTGTATTGTACTAGCTATCTTATTGTTTTCCAGTAAGCTGCTTGTCTTCACAGATCTAATATGTCTACATGTAAAAATTCTCAGAATGAAAAAAAAATTAAATGTCTCAAGAAATCTGCACAAACTAGAGAGATAAACTTATCAAGAGGTAGGTACTAAGGAACAATAATTATCTTCATATAATTTTCATTTATGTTAACAACTGCTACTTTGAAAGCACAAAGAGCACAAAGACTTTCACCAAAACAAAGATAATTCCCTTCATGCAAAGTATTCTTTTAAAGTCTACCCCGCACCTGAAACCACACAATTATTTCTACGATATAATACTATAAAATGAACAGCTTCAATACCTTGTTCATATTTCACACCACGCTTACTTGATGCACAGTATGCATATCACAGATCACCAGACAATGTCAAATTAAACATTAAGAAGCAAACAATAACATGAGCAAGAACAATGTGATAGCATGTTTATGTATGATGTAATGGCTTGCAAAGATAACTTCAAAGCACAGCCATGCTTAATCAACTTAAATATAAAAGTGGCACATTGTCTTTATACCTCCTGTGCGTTCGGCACATCAAAATGAATAAAATTAATGAATTAATTAAATTAAAAAAGCCTTCAGCTTTTTACATCCCTGGTGCTAAACTTTCTGACAACTGTGTCCATATGTGCAGGTTCTCAAGACTACTACTGAAGAGAAAAAAGGACTTCCAGTCTTCAAATGGCCTGAGCAATCAATTTGCATTTCCTTGAGCCACTATCCATCCCACTGACTGACTAATAGGTCCCCTTTTAATCATTTACCCATGCATGAGGCTTTCTGGCTAGTCGGTGGCAGTTAGCGATATGGGATCGTAAACAAAGAGCACATACACAAATGCTATATAAAAACAATCACAAAATTACACATCAAAAATTGTTTGTGTTTGTACTAATGCATTAATGTCTTCTGAAATTAAAGCATAAATCTCACTCTTAAAACACTTAATGTAAAAGCTGGCTGACAATGTACTCAGTGAAACTACATGTGTTGTGTTCTCAGCTAACACTACCCACTAATGGAAGGTCTGGTTTTTAAGGCAACCATTCTTTCTGATGAGCTTGAGGGGTGTATTTGTCAGAGGCACATGTTAAGCAATAATCAATATAAAAATATACCAAAAATGAATATACTGACCAGTACTATTTGTTTCAGGTCTTGTGTGAATCAACTAACCTTTTTCCATTTTAGCCCATTGAACAAAACAATTACACATTATAGACATAGGCTGTATAAAAAAAACTAAAGGTTATAGGTCATAACTGTCCATAAATGTCTGCATTTATCTGGTATGGATGGATGCTTAGTTGCTGGGAAAACACATTATGGTCCCATATGCTAGAAAGTGTCATGCCTGAGAGGAACTGGGATGCTAGAGAACTGAAGGATCTCCTCTTGAGGAGGATGAAGAGGGCAAAAAACTATCTGCGATATCATGTATCACTGGCTAATCAAGAGCAGCTAGGATTCAGTTTATGATCACATAAGTGGAAAGCATCCGTTACAGAGGAGACAAAGCCAGGTGGTTCAGACAGTTAAACTGCCACTTTGACCAAAAAAAGAGGGATTCATCTTAATAATGGACAGACAACTGTGTGTTAATTACTGCATATGTAGATAAACATTATTACCTTTATCTTAGTTTACAGATTCAGGCTGGTTCTTAGTTAAAAGAAATAGATAAACATTTAATGGTTTCACCTGCGACTGAAGCCTCACTACTCACATTTAAAGAATGACGTCACTACTAGTTAAAATTTTTTCGGCACCAAGCACGTGCATGACAAACAGGTCAAAGACTATACTAGCTACAGAAGCTAAATGTGCTGAGGCCAAGGAAGCCCGAAAGGACAGAGTTAACCCTCTGTGACATGTTCTAGGTTGACTTGTTGTGCCAGTTTTGAGACAGCTGTTAATATACAGGTGAATGCCAGATGGCTAATTAAGACCACACCTTATGTAAATTAAACGAGATCAACCACCCGGCTTCACAGATAAATACCTTACTAGTTAATTACTATTTCAGAAAAATTATTCACATTTTAATTTCTTCAGTTTGAACAATAGTGCGGCTTGAGCTTTTTTTTTTTTTTTAATTATTATTAAACGTTTGTGACGCAGGTAAATGAAATGTAGCAACGGAGGCGTTAAAACTCCTTGATTTCATCTGGTATAACTTTGATATGAAAACTAATTATTCATGTTAATACTGCCTAACAAACAATTCTGGACAATACCATGAAACGGTAAATGCCAAAAACTATATTGACTTTTTATCCCAGAAATAGCGGTCGCCGCTGGGTCACATAATTATGTTACACCGGCGTCTCATCTCACAAAGAACAAACAGCCAGAATACACCCAGGCCACATAAACTTCTACTCACACTACAACTGTCAAACTCAAAAACTTAATAAAAATTAATTACCTGTAGTTCCGATTTCCATTCATGAGGTCCCTGCCCGGTTCACTTCCCGGATCACAGATGTCAAACGTGTGGAACTCCTCCGTTCACTCCGGTGTCTCCTTCAGCGGTACAGCTCCTCAGCCGCGCGCTAATCCTCGTCTTTGGTGTGAACCCCCCCACTCCTCACGTACTGTCAAAGGGGCCCCTCCGTCGTTTCACCGGCCCAAATCCTAAGCGTCCCCGCAAACCTCCGTTTACCCACAGTCAACGTATGAAATCGGATTTCACTGCCACGGCGAAAGCTACTGGCTGTTCAAAGATGCTTGGAACCTGCTAGTTAGCTAAGTTAGCTAGCTAGCCAGGCTCAGCAAAGTGGCAGGAACAGACGAGAGAAGCTGTCAGGATATCATCACAGCGGGGTCAGAGAGTCCATATGAATTCTTTCTAATAACTGGACATTAACAAGGACGACATAAATTCGTCTCCACTGACAGCAAACGCACGGTCAGCTACAGTAATTAGCAAGCTGGCTAGCTCGGTTGATAGTTGGAATTCTGACAGACGACGGCTACTTTTATAGCGTTAAAAACAGCTGTTAACACGCGGCCCTTTCCCAGCACTGTATTCCAACGACGTCGTCCTCTGTAATCGGTATCCCCGGGGCCAAAACAAAGCTGTCAGCACCGCACTGTTTCTGACGATAAATGTCAAAATTTCCAGGCTGGTTGACAGGTCAACTGCAGAGCTTCAGCCAGCCAGCTAAATATGGTGAAGTTGCCTTTCTGACACCGACAGGAAGAGGTGGGCTCTGAGTCATCACACGTCAGAACAACAAGCTCCGCCTCCAGCCAGAGGAAATCCTACGTTTATGAATAAATTAATGGATCGGTTTTTTTAACATTCATACATCAGAGCATTTGCATAAAGGAAGTGCAAGGTTAAGAGTTTTTTTTCAGTAAAGTTGCATATTTTTTCTATAGTCAAATCTCCCCATTGTAGATACAGCAAATTCAATTAAGTAAAACAATCCAAAAAACAGGTATTAAAAAAAACAATTTTATTTTCTTTTAAAAAATAACCCTCCCCAACAGAGTTCCCATACTATCACACATAGAGCCAAAGTAATATGCTTCCATGTCCTTTCATTCAAATCTTTCAGGAAGTGCTATGACAAGGACTGTTCTTGATCAGTGGCTTCAATATTGCTTAGTCAGACCATGAGGCTGTGTGGAGAGGAGTGGTCTCTCCTGTTTCCACAATACATTTCTAGGGTGACTGTAATTTTGAGTCTCCCTTTGCAAGGTGCTTTTGTGGCTTCAGTGAGTGAAGAACTGCATCTGGGTTCAGTGGTACTAGGAAATGCCCCACACAGATTTTTTTGTTTAGCACAGAAGTGGAGTTGAATACCAGCCCAAACTGTGAACAGACCCCAGCTTGTGTTGGGCCGAAATATATAAGAGGTAAATATTACATATTTATATATACATAAAATCACCTTGGACACAATGAAGGATCAGTAAAACGGTGTACAAAGGCATTCTGATTATGCAAATTCATAAACATGATTTAAAAATCAAACTCATCTGATCTCATATCTTCTAAACCTTTCACCTATAAGTGGGTTCTGACCATCAGACAAGATTTGAGGCGCTTTAGGGGCAACTGAGATGGAATTGTGAAACCGTCTCCACAGTGCCCTCTTGAGGACACAATGACAATAGTTACAATATTCATAATGATGAAAAAAGAAATGCAGTCTTAATAACAATTACACAACTGAGGCAAAACAACTGACAGGCAGTGTGAGCGCATGACTCCTACCTCTAAGAATGACAAAAGTAAGGTGGCTCAGAATATCCAGTCAATAAAAAAATAATAATTACATGCATTTTTATCCATATATCCAGATTGTGACTTGATGTAAAGGCAGGGTATATTAAGTAGTAGTAAAAAAAAAAAGAGAGAAAAAAAAAGGCCCATCCTGTCCAATGTAGCAATCCCCTGTCTGTGCTGCCCATGCACACAGAGCACCAATAGGAATTGGCTAACACAGGGTAGGGGATTGGGGCAGGGGACGTTGCACGTATGTGATGCCAAACATGAAAACAGACACCAAAAGAATAGAAAGTTATGTCAGAGACGCCTAAAGGTAATAGTTGAGTTGAGGGGAAATAAGGGACCAGGTGCATTTGACCATTTTGGTCTCTACATGCTAAGACAACATAGAGGGCTTACTCCATGTATGTGCTTCAATTATCCAGGCTATGAGTTGTAAATGCCTGCAGAGGAAGAGGACAAAGCTGCTTAAAAATGGAGAAAGGAGGTGGGTGTAGAACTGCACTGACATCGCCTTCACCGATACACGTAAAAAATGTGCAGAATGATCCGAGCAAGGTCAGTGGCTGAGTGATAGTTCAGCTTTGCAGCACTTGAGTGATCACAGGCTACGTTTTTCCGCTTTGAGAGTTACAGAGTAGTGTTGACCTTGCCTATTGCAGTTGTTCTCAAAGCTATGAAAGTGTGGATGTTAAACTCCGAAGTTATGTGTCAAGTCTCATGAAAGTTCACCGTTATGAAGTAAGAACCATCAACAAGTAAACAAAAAAAAAGTGCCTTGTAAATCCTAAAAGAGCAATGTCTACAGAAATGAGATTATCTTCCTGTGTAAGTGCCCCTTTTCCATTGGTTGGCATCACTTTTGGCTGGTTAATTATGCTGGTTTAGGTGCATGGGGTGCAAGTATATTTGATACACTCTATGCAAATGGTCCCTCTACTTATATGCTAAGCTTGCCTCTATAGGCTAAATCTCTAGGGACTGGCCAACAAGAACAGAGTGCAACAGCACTTCTTTCCTGTTTCTATGATATGCTACACCTGCTCCTTCTGTCTCTGTTCATATCAAGACCAGGGGACTGGCCTCACATATACTAACAAGCTCTTTATGTGCAGGACTGGTGGCACCTACATGCTAACGCTAAGTGCTAAAGTACCATAGCTCAGATTTCCCGAAGCAGTTTAAAATGAAATAACATTATTACAGAAAAATTCAAACATGACTGTAGTTCATGACAATGTTAAAATAAAACATGTAAGTGTGCGTGCCCAGTACCACTCCTGGAGGAACCCCATACTACGAGGCATGAAACACTGGCATCCGGCTTTCGGATGGGTAAGGAGGCAGCATCGTGGTGGCAGTTAAAAGTTTTTAGGATCTTTTTTCCTTTCTATCGCCTATTTTCCTCCCATCTGTATTGCATACTTACATACATAGGAGTGTGAAGGTAGCATACAATAGAATTACACAATAAAACCCACGTTTTAAAAATTCAACATAAAAAGAGCAATTGTCCTGATAAAGTAAAAAAAGAAAAGAAAAAGACAAATAATATTCATAACCGTTTGAGTGCATGGGGCTGAAGTTTCTGCCTGTGTTGACAGGAGAAGGGCCACGTGATTTATGGATCCCAGTGATTGATTGGCAGGTCTTCAAAGAACGTGTAGTGGGCAAATGTTAAGGAGTAAGGAATGGGGATGAGGTGCGAGTGGACCACCTGGCCACCCGGGTACATATGAGGTGGGAGGGAAGGATGCTGATGATGGCTGGTGGTGCTCAGGCGAAGTACATGGTCCTCAGAGTGTCGTGATGAATCTGAACAGCTTTGGCCAATGCCTGCGGGTCCCGACCGTTACTTTGACCAGACACATGGCTGCCCTCTCCACTGCAAAGCCACAAGAGGGAAAGCCGACACTGAGCAAAGGCCAGACACACCCTGCATTCATCTATCACAACAATATCTTAGTAAAAAGCAGCATTTCACATCAAATCCCATCAAGTGTCTCTTCATATGCATAAAAACATTAATGAACATTAACTACATTTGCGATAATATTAAGACTTTCCACAGGTGTGTGGCGTAGGCACACTTACCTGTCATGTTCTTTGTCTACCAAATGGTAGCGGGCACGGAAGGCCACAAGACGAGCATAATATGCTGGCGCGGGGATGGAGACTGAGCGGGTACAACGAACATAAGTGTGGCACAACTGGTAGGTTAGAATCTGCAACTCATCTGCCGTGAACCGATTGTCGTCCCATAAGACGTAATAATGAGATGGTCGGCTGGTACCCTGGGGAAAAAATGTAAAGGCTTTTAAATCGAGCAGTAATCAGAAAAGTCATCTGAATGGAAAAGGGACTTGGATATTACTAAAAATCAAATAAGTCACAACCACTAAAGAGTAATAAATGACATTTTTAATATATTTGTACCTGTATGCCTGCATGGCTGCACAGGTAGAAGTCAAACTCAAACGGATGAGTGATGCTGGTGTCCACTGTAGTCCCTGCAGGTATGTTTCCACTCTTCCCAATCTGTAAAGTAAAAAAAAATAAAATATTGCTGACAGAAAACCCGATACGCAGCACGGTATAGAAGGCATTAGAAAAATAGACTCACCCTTTCAGATTTGTCAGCACAAAAGAGGCGCGTGTGGTGGCGTTTCTGTACCACAATGTAGGTGATCCCAGGCTGGTAGTCTTTCTCCAGCTTAATGCATGCATCTCTGATGGCCAGGAGCTCATAGTGGAGAATCTAAAACACAAAAAGACAGAGGTCAAACTGAAAAACAGGCCATAATACAATTAGCAAGCATCATCCTCATCAAACTCTACTTAAAAGTGACCCATCTGAAATCATTTTTCACCTATCAGTGATTTACATAACATACCTGAGGCAGCTGTCCCTCAGGAACGCCATCTCTGTAGAAAATGATCCTGGTGGGCTTGAAGCGGGTTGACTTGTAAAACTGAATTAACAGTTCACGCACCATGTAAGATAAATCTTCGATTATTTCCTGCCTGGGTCTTTGGACGCGCACGGTGGCACAGTATCGACTCGGATGAGCGTCCATACTGCCTACCACCTGGAAGAGCGAGCAGGAGAAGAGTGAGAACAGCTGAATAAGACGCCATCAGGGTGTGCTTTTGTGGACAGCAAGTCACATTGTGTAAACTTATATCAAGCACAGTAGAGAAAAGTACACTAAATCTCAGTCCACATATTGTGGCTGAAAAAGACTCAGAACTCCTCTGACAGCCTTCACACAGTCCTTTCCTCCCTCTGTACATCTGAACATACACATCCCCCAAAACCTGCAAATTAGAAATGAGTCAGAATCAGCATCATTTTTATTCCCCGTCCCCGAGTCTAATATGCCACGATCATCATTTTTCAGCAGTGTTCTGCACAATCCAGACGCTCCGAACATATCCACTCCCCTTTTCCATCCTCTCTGCGTGACTCAATCATTTGTCATGATTGCTAGGCAACAACACAGCCAACCATTGTGGAGCTGAGGTCAAGAGCGTACGAGAACTGACATCATTTCCTTTTAGAGCGTGACTCAGGGATGAGCCTTTTTTCCCTCTTTATCCTTACCAACTCCTTCCTCGTTCTTTAATCCTTTGATACAGAACAAATTAAGCTGTTCAATGTCTAAAACAAAAAACCTTCATGTAGGCATCTATCATTATGTGCACACTTAAATTGCAAAGAGTTTGTGTATTTATCATGTCATAAGCCTTAAGTTGCATTCAACACATCTTAAATGGTTTCAAGAAGCTCTGCAGTAAAGGATTGTTATTAAAGCTAGTTTAAATGATTGAAAACACCTACTTTTTCCCCTTTTTTAAAAAAAAAATAAATAATTGAATTTGGTAAATGATCAACTCCATGAAGATAAAAATAATATTTTTTCTGTTACATTGGAGCCATTTTTAATGCGTGCTGTAGCTTAAAGTCTTTTCTACTAATCTGTTCTAAAGACTGAATGTGGTACTGATCCCATTTTTGGTTGTGGCATTATGGTGAACAGAGCTCTCCCATCGTTCCTGTAACCAAGCAACAACGACACGTCTTTCTAAAACTTGGTCCTTTGCATTATTTACATGCCGTTGCCATTTCTTTTTTTAATTTGACTGTAAAAAAAAAAAAAGAAAAAAGAAAGTGGAGAGCTCTGCAAAATGTGGAATCTCTACAGTCAACACTGAACAGAGGAAAGGTTTAGCAGTTTGCTCAAGCAATACATTTCACTGGTAACGTCTTGATGTAATTAGAAAGACCTGCTTTGAAATCTCTGGTTTGAATTTGTGTCCTTAAAAAGTAACTTGGTCTGTGTGGTGTGTTTCTGGCAGCAGACAGAACGGCTGTGCCGTACACAAACGGGAGCAAAGGCTAGGAACTATCCGCTGACCCTCATGCTGATTCACTGACAAAAAGGAATCTTATGCATCTATCAACACCAAATGGCAACAATATGCTTCTATTGGTAGCTCATCAGAAAACCAAGACCTCTATAACAATAAATACATACCTCATTAAAAACGATTAATCAGAAAATAATCATTTTCTTTTAATAGGTCATCATTTATTTTTAAGACAAGTAGCAACAAGAAAAGATGCCAAGTTTCCAGAACCAAAAGCATGCCAGTGCACACAAACACAGCGGCTTGGTTTCCTTTCCCTTTCCTGAGATTGTTCTCCAGCCCTGCTACTATTATTGAATGAAGGTGTGATTTTGCAGACTTACAGCAGTAATGGAGGGCTTCTTGCCATCTCCGGCTGGGGGGTGTGTAACATCTGCTCCCAGGAAGATCACAGGCTGCTGGAACACAGCGGACCTAAGAGCACACATGGGGGAGGACATGCAAATTACATGTGCTGAATAAACAGGTTGCCTTTGTATCGTTACACCATCTGAAACACATTTATATAATATAAAAACTCGCTGGTATGATTTAACACCTTGTCCAAAGGTTTCATTAGACACATGCATGCAGGTGTTGCAGGTAAAGCAGCTGCATCATAGGCTCACCGTTGGTGAGGCACCAGGATGTTGTTTATGCCTCCCAGCTTTACATTGATCTTGAGGCAAAGGTTGGATAGAGTTTGAGGTGATGTCTTCACTACGTTCTTGACTTGGACACACTGCGTAGCCATGCCGAGAAGAGTGTCTCCTACACGCTTTACCTCCGCTGAAAAGGAAAGTTAGCAGATTCTCCTTTAGTTGTAGTTTTGTGTTGCTCTTTCATGGTAATCCTTTGATCCATCAAAATGTTTTAGCTGATTTTTTGGACTAAAAACTTGTTTTGGTTGTTTCTAAAACGTTTGAATAAGCTTTTCACCGCTGGTAACTAGGGAGGGCTGTGGCGCGAGTAGTAGAGCGGGTTTGAACCACTAACCAGTAACTTACTGGTTTCAACACTTGTCTTGAGCAAGACACTGAGCCCCCAGTTGCTCCTGGTGCTGCATCACCGGTGTGTGAATGTGTGAGTGTGTGAGTGCATGAATGCGTGGAATAGTGTCAAAGCGCTTTGAGTACACCAATGTGTAGAAAAGCGCTACACAAAATACAAAACCATTTAGCAAACCTGTAAATGTAAGTGCTGCACATCACGGATGGGTGGCAGCGAGTGTTTCTTCAGAATATTGGCATTATGTACTTGGCTATTTGGAAAAATGAGAACAATTTGAGTTCACTGACAATGTCAGACGTGATCCTGAGCTTCTGCAGTCATTTGACATAAATGATCAGATTTTTCATGCTACCTGAGGACCAAATATTCTGCTAATTCACATAAAGACATAATATCTTTTAAGTGCTGACAAATTAGTAAAAAAAATGCTGGATATCACTGCACATTTACTTCTAAAGGACTCTTGCTTTGGGATGATCTTATCCATTTAGGAAAATCATGTTTCAATGTCAAGATTTGACAGCGATGTTAAACTGACTGACTGGCTAAAACTTCAGTTAAACCTTTTATACAAACCCATTTCCGGTCCATTATGATTAAAATTATGTAAAACATCAGTCAGTTCTGCCTGGTTAGTCCGTGCAAAAAACAAAAGCTTTAAATCACTAGCAGAAGAAAGAAAGGTACCATATACGGGGGTTTTTCCTGGCAGGATGACGATGATGAGCTGAAGTCCAGAGTAGGTGTTCTTCAGGTGTCTGAACATCGGCTCCACGCTGTCCGCTCCCTGGGCGTACTTACAGAAGCATGGTTGCCCCTGAATTGGCATCCCAGCATCCTTAGAGATTTTACGCAGCTGGTCTGTGAAGTTTCTGAAACCAAACCACAAAAGATGCAAATAAAACAAGGAAAAGGCAAGCTTTGGAAAACTGATGGTTGAAATGAAAAACTGTGTTGTCTTTTCAGGTTTTGTCTGCCATTAATGAAGTGTTTTTAAGGAAGGAATAAAAATCCCATTTGTTTAAATACATGACCTTGAAGCACGGCACTAAAGGGCAATATTTATTCTCCTCTCTGAAACTTTCCCATTAGGACCAAATCTAATAGTTTCCTTCTATCAAATGCAAGACAGTAATAAAATGTTATAGGTGGAAGCTGTTAAACCTCCTGCTAAACATAATCATCTGCACTGCTGCTGCTCATTAGTACTTACTTGAGCACTTCTTCTCTACACTGTTTCTGGGGGGCAAAGCAGGCAATAGCCCACACTTTGATCTCAATGCCATTGTAAAACTGCTTCCCCCTCATGTCCCACACTCCCTGATTGGGGGTTGCTATGGCCCGGTTCTGTGGAGAAGGCAAAAATTGAAACTGTGTGAGCAAAATTAGATTAAACAGGCAACTGAATGTCTGCATAAAAGCTCATAGACGATGTTTACCCGTCCTCCATACTGCAGAATAGGAGCCGGCAGCACCCTGCCCGTCACTTCAGCCATGTCATCCTTCACTTTGATCCCAAACTCCTGGATGTACGGGTCCAGGTTAAAGTTGGCATTCTTCATCTGTGAGGAAAGAACAGAATGCATCTCACTGCCTCCAACTTTAAATATTCCCATACACTGTCCATCCATACAACATACCAGCCTGCTGATCTCCTCTTGTCTGTCCGGAGCAGAGCGAGCCGTGGCTTTAATCATAGTGGAGGTCTGATTATCTGTCAGTTTCTTGATGCATCTTTGACCGGCTACAATGTTACACACCTGGAATGAGTGAAGGCACAGAGTCACTCAGACATATTTAAAGTTTGTTTATTATATGAATAAACTCTTTAGAAAAACACTTCCTCACCTCCAGGGGCAGGTAGGTGTGTTTTTGTTCTTGACCCACTTGTAGACAGGGCAAGTGGGGGTATTTAAGCTGCAAGTTGTACTTCTGCTTGAAGTACTGGGCAACCGTACATTCAACTGTCTGCCCACTTTCAAGCTGAAGGGGGAACCTGGAAAGAAATGTTCATCAGCATCATGTTAGTAGTACTGCAAGCATCAGTAGATGCCCACACATCATTAAACCCAGCTTTACAGTTGTCTACATGTCCATTAGCTAATAAAATATGCAAAATATGCAAAATATGTAGTCAATCTAAACCTTTACTCATTCTTTTATCTTATTGTTTGGACGCTTATTGTGGGCTTATCTTTATCTCTGCCAGGACTCTTGAAGCGGTAGACTGTATGTTCTTTTAAACTGATTGATAATAAGTGATGCAGTTGCAGGTAAGGTACAAATTAATCGCTTCTTTGGGGATCAATGAAGCTTCCTCAAATCATCAAACATGGTGTATTTCTGTTTTAACCTTGTAGTAAGTTACCGGCAGATAAACAATGTCCGACTCCACTCACTCAGTGCATCACCTCCACACAAAAAGGTTAAGTTACATTTATTTTCTCAATTATGCAGAAATGTTGCATCAACTGTGGAGGATCTGAGGTAAAAGCTTTATACACATTCAGCCTTTTTGTTTTTCTAGGGGGTTTCATGTCAGTAGTTCATTTTCACAGCCCTAGTTCTGTAATAATATAGTTCTGTGAGATAATAAATAGTGTGTTTTAGCATTTTACGTTTGGTGGCTGGCAGGGCGTCTGGTAACATTGCATACACGGTACTTCCTCTTCATTTGGCCACAGTGGGTCACTTCTACTTTCAGACCTGCAAATAATAGGTGGGTTAGATAAAAATAATAATATTACATCATCTGATTTATTATGATCGCCTCCACCATTGCACAGCACTACCCATCACCCTTATAAACACGCCTAGTAAGTCATATAATACCAGTCTCAGGTCTCCATTGTCCATGTCCTTCCAAAGCATTGCCACCAGGACAAAGATGAACAATCGTTTAATGAAAAGGGCTTCATTACATTATTTACCAAATCTTGTTTAATGAATACTTACAAAAGGTATAATAGTCTTTCTAATTCTCACTGTATGTTTCTTCCCATTTGTTTATTCACCACTCAACAAAGAAAACAGGTGCAAAAGATTCTTGAATCCTGTGTTTTAATTTAAATGTGGTTTAAAGGAAATGCCTTATAGCTCAGTAGTTTGTTTTGTCTCCTTTAAAAGGACCTCGTAAAACTAACAAGGTTCTACGGTGCACTGAGCATGGATGCACTGATGAGGAAAGGTTCCCCATTATGATTATTGGTTTATTAATTCAGATTTACGTGATATGCATACGGCAGCTAGTTGCCTACCTTTAATTTCCTTGGTGAATCGAACCCTTTGGGAGTCTGTTAGAGTCTTAGGCTGCTCGTCGATGTTGCGAATATCCAAAACTTCACACATGAACTCGATGACAGGCTGGGCTTTGTAGAAAGCCGTGGCAGACACTAGAGGGAGACAGAAAGCAACAGTTGCACTTTAAGTCACCATTTACAACTTTAAAAGTGTTTGTAACCTCTCATAGCTTTCATTAGTCAATTTATTGTTTAAGGCATTTCATAAACAGAAAAGCAGCCATTTTGGTTTAAGACACAACATCAATATCCTCCTATCCCCTTTGTTTTATTACAAATGGCTTTTGAACATTTGTATCTTGGTGTTTTCATCCAGTCATGTCAGCAGAAACAGCTGAGATCACTGACTGACATCACACTGTGATGAAGAGCTCATCTTCAGGCACTCACCATCAATGTTAAGCATCATCTTCCACATGGCAGGGCGCACAGACTGGTGGAAGCCAAACCAGACTTCCCTTCCCCCTCCCAGTGGGTGGTAGTATCCTTCAGGTGGGGAGAAGAATGAACGGCCCACTGGAGTGTACCTAATTTAAGGAGTGTGAGATGTGGAAATGATGAGTGTACAAATTTAGAGCATGATCTAAGCATGAGCTCATTTCTAGTGAAGTTGCTACCAGAAAAAGTAACCTAAGCAGAAAAACCCAGAGTAGATTGTGAAAAGACTTTTTTCCTAAACCAGAGAAATATGATCCACTATAACTGAAGTGTGTTTTAAGGACCTCCAGTTTCATAAACCAGTCATCACAATTCAATTGCTCAGCATTGTTCGCTTTCACACAAGTCTCAGCTAACAAGCATCTTTTGTTGAGTCATGCCTGGAGGCACGATGGTACCGTAAGACTCCACACAGTTTGTGATGGAACGAACTGCATTGTTACACAGAGCTGTTAGCATGCAGACAGCATAAAACCAGTAAAAATTACCAGTTTGGTTGAAGATGGAGATTATTCCAACACATATAACTATAAGTGTCATAAACAGATAGGAGTCAATGTGTTGGCTAGCTCTGCACCTGTGCAGCTAGAGGTATAAAGCGTACTATGGCTTACCTCATAGAGGCCAAATGGCGCATAGCCACATCCAGGGCTTGAACTGAGTCGAGGGGGACCTGCAGCCGCCCGCTGACTAGAGTCTCTTGCAGCAGGCGCCATGACACCTTGGCCAGCCAACGGATGGACACCTTAAAGATTCGATCCTTACCCTCACCTGGGATAGTTACCTCAAAATCCACCTGGAGAGACGGAGCAAAGAACAAGGACGCAGGAGGAGAAATTTAACAGTAGATGGATATCTCTTCAGTGTGTAGTAAGCTGTGTTCCTAAAGACCTTATGTTGTAATAGTTCATGAGCTTAAATAAACATTATTTTGTACTTTATTTAAAAGATCAAGTACCCTGAAGAATGGCCATCTGCTTCATTTAGAATATCACCAGGTAAGACATCAAG
>JBAMIG010000006.1:6296089-6311674 GCA_037177335.1 Kiunga ballochi
TACTTTATTTAAAAGATCAAGTACCCTGAAGAATGGCCATCTGCTTCATTTAGAATATCACCAGGTAAGACATCAAGTAATGAACCGTTCTGCACAATGCTGCCACACATAACCAGGATAATAAGAACTTTTTAGATCATAACCTTCTAATCCGATGAATACTGAAGCCTGTGCACCATTTGCATTCCCGAGAGGTGCAAGAATGAAATGTCACCATAATCCAATACAGGCAGAAATATTGCCTCAATAAACATATGCAGAAGTACACCAGTGGATTCCTGCTGAAATAATTTCATGAATAATGATTTGTTTTCAATGCCAAGAGGGAGAGAAAACAAAGCACTACAACAATCTTGGGAAAATAAAGCTCGACATAACAGTCGTGTAAAGAACATTAGTAAAAAAAAAAAACTAAAATATCATTTATTTTTAACTTGATAAAAACATGTGAAATAGTTGAGTTACAGTCAGAAGGGATTATGACATGAAAATTGGTTACTTCTTGACCAGGAGTGCCAACTTTATTGTTATACTGAGGCATAGCAGACACAGGCAGAGATAGGCAAGATAATCCGTCTGCTTCTGGCGATCAATCAGACTGATTGTTCTGCTAAAATTCACTCCAAGGTGGTGAATCAAGAGCATTTCAGAAAATATCTTCTCATTTCATTGCAATCAGAAGTAACAGAAACAAACTACAAAAGGGTTTTGTCATTTTTAAAGACCCGGCAAAGACTTGTGTGTACCGCAGCGGATAAAAGTGAGAGCCTGCTTTGCAGAGTAATTTAGACAATCCCTCTCCCCAACAGGAAGTCTCCAAACCCAGTGATTAAAATAAACCGGATTGACCACTGAGAAGAAATGTGTTGCTGTCAAACACATGAGACACCATAAGAGAGAAAGAACTGCTAATGTTTACCTTCTCGCTCCCAATAGGAAGTGCTAGCACGGTGTAAATGTTCTTCTTGCCATCATATACTGGTTTCCTGTCACCAAAGAGCTGGGGCTTGAAATGTTGAACCATGTACTCCACCACCTCTCTGTGGGAAACAACACACACAATGGGATTAAAATGCAGCACAAGTAGAGAAATCATACTTTGTCAATTAAACCCAACAACCCGTCAGGATAGTTCTGCTCTATTGTGTTAGTTCTTAATGCGTTAACAGTATCGATCAAGCAGGATACAGCTGGAGCGTGCAATATTGTGTGGTCGGGGGGGAAGATGAAGGACAAAAAAAAAAAAAAGAGAGAGGGAGCAGGTTGTGGTGTGGGGCAATGTTCAATGCCTTGGCCTCAGTTTAAGTGTGGGGGATGCAGACCTGTTCAGAAAGGAGAGGTCAAGGGGCTTGCCCTTTGAATGCCATCTTGGACCCTTTGTGTCTCAAAACCAACAGGGACCAAGATCCTCTCTGCATGTTAGAGGATATGGAAACAGGAAGTGCGTTTTTAAGACTCATTACCGTCTACATGTCAAGTTTTCTGAGGCATAATTACCTCGTTTAATTTAAAGAAGGGGGATAACTTGTTTGATCTATTGGTTTCTTTTACAATCCTAATGTGAAATACTCAAATATCAAAGACAGCTTTTAAAAAATGTTCTAAGCAACCTCTGCTGGGTGGTTTTAGCATTTTAAAAGCACATTATGGGGACACAGTATCACGTCATTCATGTTTTAGCTGGCAAAAGAAAATACAATGTTCCCCATCATTTTAATGCAAGTTTGTTTTGTTTTACCCCTCTTTCAGGTATCCTTCTCTTGCATCTAGTATTGTTCAAGCTTTCACACAACAGCTAAAAACTACAAATTGAATAGCTGATTTTTATTTATTAACATCTTTTATAGGAAATTAGGCTTAAAATCTTGTATTGTGAACGTAGCTTTAAAGAGTCAGACTATAGTATTAATAACTAAAAGAATCGTTTCATTTTTTAAGATGATCCAATGTCAATATCAAGGGGAAAGTAAGCAGTCGCGTTTTTTTCAGGAGAAAGACAGAAACCGTGATGACTAAATGGATGAAAGAAAGAAAAAAAAGCTCACAGAACAATCAGAACTCTTGCTTTCCTGACCACAAAAAACTATGCATTTGTCACCTATATTTCCAACTATAGACAACCATGCAGGTAATCCTGTGTTGCTTCTGGCTGTGCTCTACAGGAATGCTTTGCATGGGTGTATATTTAGAATAATATTGGTTAAAGCTAAGCTAAAGCTAAGCATTGAGGTTTTCAAATATTAGCGGCTCATCAGGTCACAAGAACAGATGTTAATAGCAGAAAAGAGACCAGCATTAGAATCTTTTCACACATTCACATGATGGTGTTCTCCTTTAAACTGTAAAAAGTACTTTATAATACTGATTAGTAATACCAGTATCAATAACAGCATCAATTGCAGCACATTCTTACAAAATGTTTGTTCATTAAAATCTGGCTTCCAACAACCAGAAGCTCCCATTAAAACAACTTTTTGGGGGAGGATTTTATTCCCCCCCAGGTTGCTGAAATGAAGACAGAAGCAGTTGCCCAATAATCTGAGGCCATAAAAAGGAAGAAGTGGGACATGGAGTTAGAGGTTTTTAGCTCCTGCCGTAAAAATGACAATAAAAACATTATTATAGTTATGCTTCATGGCAGCTTTTAAACAAGACTCCACACATCAATACGATAGCCCACCACTTTCTGCTGACAGCCACCACTGAGCATGACAGCATTTAAGTTAAATAATAAAAGCAAAGACTGATGAGTAGAATGGAAAATAACATTCATGCATCTGTGAAAGGATAAATACTTGTGGATCAAACATGAGACATAAATTGTGAGCTAGGTTGCCAATTATTCTCAAAATGACAGATAATAACTTTTCTTTTTTTAAGAGGAGCCATGACACATATCTGTGTGGCAAACACACAGCACATGCACCCAATGAGCTTTGACATGTATTCTTTATGTTCTGGTTGATGATGGGAATAAAGTAATGAAGGCCACACAATTAATCAGTTATTAAAACAACAAAGCTGTCTCAAATATGGGGGAGATTCTTATATTGTCTCAGTTCAATGAGTTTTTATGGTTTGCTGATATTTACAGTACGCTTTATGTGCACAGAGCTGAGCTCAGCAAATAATAAAGTTAACATTAGTATGAATTAAGGGTGAATGGCAGATAGTTACTGAAGCCACAGCACTAACTTCAATGCATGCAATCAATCTTAGGATTGCAGTAATTCATCTCTAATGAATACCTTCCTTAAACAAGTTTAAACAACTGGTTTAATTATTTGATACTATTCAATCCCTTTGGCTCAGCCACCGTAGTATTACCAAACACCCTGCATCCTCTGCAGGCTGTCGAACTCAGGTCCGCTAGGGATGCTATCCTGCAGGATTTGTTGTCCAACATACCAAATTCAAATAAAATGGATCCCATAGTTTCTTGTGAATGTATTCAAAATAATCCATTAGTTTCAGTCTGATGTGTCAGAGAGAGGTAACAATGAAATCTCATTTTCAATACAGAAAACCCTCCCATTACAGAAAAACGGCACATAGCATAATATCAAACAAACCATAATCAAGTTATAAGTAATTTCATTCTATTATTTTTTATGCACAAGCACATAAAAGCAGTCATGATATGGGATTAAAACCTGATGAACTACACTTCCATCTCAGTTTTAGAAATGGGATTTTTCTTGCTAAATTCAATGTATTCAACCTGTAAATATGCTAAGACATGACAAAAAGAGCAACAGCTTGCATGCTGAAAGGAAAGACTGACAACTTGGTCATTCCTGGTCTCCGTTTTATAATTATTAAATTCCAAGCAGCACCTCACAGCAGGTATTTCAGCTGCTTGGTGACTTGTTTAAATGCATGCACCACCAGTATGTAAAAAAATAAAAATAAAAAAAGACTGCTGACAAGAAATTGCCTTCAAAATTTAGGTGGAACAAAAAAAAAAAAAACCTATGTGACTTAAGTTATAACCAATGTCATTATGTTGTACTACCTGTTGACTCGTCGCGGGCACTTGTCAGGCTTAATGTCCACCTCATAGTGATAGACATCCATCTTTGGGATCTCCACTTCAAAGTAGTTGGCCAGCAGCTTGATGGGCTTGCCCACGGTGCCCATACCTGGCCGGCGGGGGGCATGGAACACCTGCTGCAGGGGTGGAGGAAAGACCCCCAAGGGCACTGGACGGGTTACAGGGAGGAATTTACAAGGACAGGTAATGGGGGAGGGAGAGAAGACAACATTAGAGTGTTTTCATTTAAAGTATGGTCAAAGCAGGAATAAGTGGCAAAAAGAGGACAGAAGGTGGCAATTGAAGTGGTTAAAAACAGTAGGGTTAAAAAAAAAAGACCATTAATGTGGGCACAAGCCAGGAAGGAAACATAGGCAGGGGTGAACAAAGGGGAAAAAAGACATGATAAGTAGCCACAGGAGAGGAAGGCAAGGAGAGGGATGACAGAAAAGAAACAATGTGAAAGAACAGGTTAAACAGCAGATTATTGAGGCCAGAGAAAAAGTTGCATAAGGTGTGATACAGAGTGATTAAAGGAAATATTGAGAAGGTATAAAGAACAGGAGGAACGACCAGATATGGAAGGAAAGACAGAGGAAGGAGAGAAAAAAAGAAACTGCAAGGAAGAAATGTCATGAGCAAAACATCACATTTTACTTACATTTCATAACAGATGATAGTTTGTAAGCTCAAGGATCTTCAATTGTTCAAGATAAAACATATTTAATAAAAACCTTTACAGATCAATTCATTAGTTCTGGCTTTTTATGCTGTTTCTTTATTCAGGGACTAAGTTGGATCTGCAGGAGCCTTTCCAGGAACTATGGCAGTTTGAGGGTAATTTTGTACTTGACCCCTTAGCAACCAGGAGCAAGAGTCATTTTGCAATGATTGTGCTCTAATGCACAAATAACGCAAATAAATAAACATATTTTGAGTCAATACAGTGGAAGTAGCCTTTAACTGGTTTAACTTCTCTGTGTAGGCAGCTGCCCAGCCTCAGCAGACTTTATTTACATATCTACTGTACTTTCAGCTTCAGTGGAAATTTGGTAAAAGTCTGGACAAAGTTAGTGTCTCATCTTCTTTAAATAAAGCCTGGGTGCATTTAGGTTCCAGCTAGTTTGTGATACACTCAAACTGTCTCCAATTCTTTTAAAAAAAGTTAGCCCCAGTTGGATGAAATGGGTTCTGGACTCAAAACAATTCCTGCATTTAACAAACTTTCTGTATTACTAACTTATATAAGCTGGATCATATTTATTGTTTCAACCATTTAAGGAGAAATTAAACAACATCCCTGCAGGATTAAGGTGCAGCAATAAATCAAATACACCACAAGACCACCTAAGAGCACATGGGAAACAAAAAGTACAAATGACACATCTTGCTAACTACACATGAGCCAACTAGTGAGTAACAATCGGTGCCCATGCTAACTCATTTTTCTTAAAAGAAAATGCTTCATTAAGTCAGAAGGTCTAATGCAAAATCAGGGGAAGGGTCCACCCTGGACTGACGGGTGGGTGTGAGGCTAGCTGTGACTCCTGCCTGAGAGGGGCCCACTACTTTAACCTCTGGGTCTCCAGAGAGAAACCCTCCTTCATCCCAACAAAGACCCCAGCTGCCCTGCTCCTCCATCTCACGCTTCGCAATACATGGATGTACGGCAGAGGGAGCGCCCTTGCTATGATGAACACACTCGTACACAGAAACAGAGAGGGCCCCCCTCTACATTCCCAGCCTCACCATGGAGACACCGCGGCAACACAGCATTGTCATGGATATCAGGGGACCTATGTGTGTGTGCATGTGTATGGCTGCTGGTTGAAGGAGACGGGAGGAGGCAGGGTGCCACTCTGGTCATGCTGAAGAGACCTTGGCCTCTTAGGTCCTGCTCAGAGCATGTTCCCACATAGGATGGAGGTGCCTGAGCATCCTAAACTGAATAGACCCAGCTTTAAACAGCTGCAATGAAAATCTCTGACGTATACACACCACTTAAGTGCACAGTCTCTCAAGCCGACAGACAGGAAGTAAAATAGCCACACAAAACAGAAGCTGTGAGTGTGTTTGTGTCTGTATGTGTAGAATCACACATCTGATAAACAGTAAACATAAACGCCGAACATGCGGTAACCACACACACTACAGGCAAGAAAGCATGTATGTGTGTGAACGCGCGAGTGTGTTGTGATTGTTTTTGCCCTCACTCCCTCGCACACACTTTGCCCTCGTGCCAGTAAAGGCAGATGGTGAGAAGCGGAGCCAGCGCTCACACATATCCCAAAACAATGGCAGTCTCTTCTTGGCGGCAAGTTATGCGAGTATCACAACATGGAAGACATTCACTACTTACTGACTTTATAATGACGCAATATGACCAGGACACATGGCCTTAGTATTAAAGTTAAACCTCATGTGACATGTGTATTTTTGGCCAGTTGACGGTAACTTTTTGGAGCCCTTTAGTCATATTTTGAATACATTTGAGAATATTTGAAAGCAAACAATGCCATTTGTTCCTCATTTGGATCCTTTATCTTTGCTCTAAAAAAAACTGCTAAATATAGGACTTTACACAGATTATGTAGACAAAAAATACTAGTTCAGGAAAAGTATTGTGTGATTACTAGAAACCTTACAATCAAAATATATATCAGCAAAAATTTTATTTTTTGGCCAAATTATTTTGATCATGATATAAATACATCAGATCAATCTGGGGAAAAAAGCACCCTGAATCGTCACACTTCAACCACAATGGCAAGACTTTGAAATGAGGGGCCCCCAAAAGCCCTTCCCCCATCCCAAAAAATAAAAACAAGCCTATACAACTGAATTAAAGGTTCTGTATAGAGCATGACAATGTGATCCTTAATCTCTTACTATAATGTGTTAATAAAGCCAGCCTTAAGACACTGAAATAGGACTCAGAGGACACCAGTTTTACTTTTCTTTAAAAAGAATGAAAGTTTTAACATCCTTTCTTAAAAACACCCATCAGATTCAAGGTTAGCTTATCATTAAGGTTCAATAGTTTCCACAATAAGTGGACTTTAGAACTGGACTAACAGTGAAGTGCTTCCTAGTTTTGTTTTTTACTTCCATTGCTTTCCTCTCAAACCAGAAAACTGCCAAATAAAGATAATCTTGGCACTGATAAGAACTGGCTGTAAATCTGAAAATAAAAACATGCAGAGGAATAAAAGAACAAAATGCAATGCAGTCCAAACAAATATGTCTTTCCCAGTGAAAAAAAACTGATTTTATTAACTCATGTTGCAAATGTGCACATATCACTAATGATTTGCGTTTCTTTTATTTTACTAAATAAAATTATTTATCCTTCTCTGGGGATTACAGATCTGGCGGGGTCCTTAATGTGGCTTGTTAGGTTCTTGTATTGAATATGGTCCAGACAAGCTTATGTGAGCAACCAGCAGTGAAAAGGGAGGCTGGTGTGCTGCGTGGGGCATGCGGGGAGCAGCCAGCTGCTGCTGCTGCTGCTTGAAGGCGGGCTTCACCTCCTTCTTCCTCAGAGATTCCCACGACCTCCCTGCCCCCCCGCATTGCTGGAGATATTGTCAGTCGTCTAAAAAGACGTGCACGTGGCTATAAATCTAGATTTATAAGGTTTGCAACAAAGTATTGTGCCTGCAGCAAGCAGGACACCTCTCATCTCACACCAAACGTTGCGGTGCTACAGAGGGTTGACACCAAGCCTACTTATACATCCCCCTCTGACGCTGGGCCAGGGTATGATGCCCTGCTTTTTCCAACTTCAAACTGTATCTGTAGCCACAGGTATAAGAATGCATAGTGTTTTAAACTTGAATGTTTAAAAAAGAAAAAAGAAACCTACCAGCGCCAGACGGTCCCGGCTCCATCCCATTCACTTAGCCGCGCGGATACAAGCTAGCTAGTCCCGGGGTGCTGTGGCCAAACCGCCGGCCCCTTCAGGCTGGAAGCGTCTCAGACTTCCAGCCCCCTCCTTTCGGCGTGTAGTCTTCTCCCTTCTCGGTGTACCCCCGCCCCCTGCCCCTACCAGAACCCCCCAGACCCGCAGAGGAGGTGAGGCTAACGGCGATAGCTGGCAGTTGCTGGTGTGCCCGTTGACCCCAGAGCTGCAAACAGTAGAGCCAGAGGGAGAGAAGGTTTGATTTTAACAACTCTTCTTCCGCAGCGCAACGTAATTCCCCCCGATACTGTGGTGTAGCCGATTGGCCACTGCACTGTGATTTCTCGTCGGTGTGTTGTGCTCCTGCTCACCGTTCAAGCAGGATTCTCCAGCGGAACAAAAAAGGCCAGCCCCTCAGCCCCTCCCCTCTGGAAAAAGGAGAGAAGTTCTTCTTTGCCATTTGAAAAAAAGCAAAGGAATTGTGGAGGAACTCACTGTTACACCCTAGAGGTTAAAAGTGGAATTACACTGCAGATATTTAAGGGCATGTCAAATCTGTGAATATTGATAATAGGTTATATTATATCGTAATACATAACAATAATAAATTATAAAAATATATGTGCAATTAATATGACCTTTACCTACATTTATCAAAAATTGGATAATGTGAAAATATACATCTAAACACAACAAATGTGACTATTAGAAAACATATGTGGAACTTTTTATTCATTTAAAACATTTTACATTTGACATCAAGTTTTTTAAAAAAAAGTCAGGTGAGGGGGGAATAAACAAAAGATGCATCATCATAGCTAATCAGGTGACGAAATAAACAGATGTGCAACAACACACAGTAAAAACAAATGCACACAGATGCTGTTTCAGTATTTTACATACAATTCATATCAGAAAAATAGTAAACCCCAGAGCGAAAACCAAAAAAGTCTTGTATGAACAGTTAGTCATACAAGAGTTTTAGGTGATCGTATAGTATTCCCTATTCTCCTCCCATGGTGCTAAGATGTTTTTATACAAAAAATAAGATACAAAGTAATGAAGCTCAAGGTGTTATTTTGCCCTGTTGCAGGGTGCTGGGTCTTCAGGTTTTACTGGGGGAAATCAAGAATACACTGTTCTTTACTTTCATTATGTATTCTTATAATAAAGACTATGGCAGATTGTGTCTCTGTAGAAGTTCATAAATAGCTGAATGGAAAGTACTGACTGTTTTAACTTCTTAAGGAACAAGAGACTTTGTTGGGAAGTGTAAGTGAGAAATGTTCAGGTCAGGTGTCATGTGGAGTGACTTGATGCTGTCTATACCCACCACCATCTCTCCATATGTGAGGAGAAGAGTGTGTTCTGTTTTCATGGATCTGCATGGTGTCTTGGCTGAACACCACCAGGGTGAATCTTGTCATTGTTTCATTTGAGGTGGTGTTGTCCGCAAACTTCATAGTCCTGCTTGAGGAGTAAAAATAACAGTTGTTAGTATAAAATGTTAATACTGCTGGGCTTAGAACACAACCTTGCTGAAAAATTAATGGTTCCTAAAAGAAACTATGTTATTTAGGAGGGTGTTGAGCTTAAATGAACTTTTCTACATTAATATTTCCTTTGTGAAATCACAAGTGAGCTTTGCTTAGAGATCCTACACAACCACACAGCGTTTGCTTTTGAGCCTTATTGCTAAAAATAACCTGAATGGTGCATTTTGTGTTGGCCAAGAGTATACCTTATTTATTTCTTTAAGTTAATTATTTTATTGACATCAAACACTAATTGATTTGACAAAAGCACACATTTGATTTAGGGTTCCAAGACAAGACAAGACAAGCTCAAATTACGTAGGTAATTTTTTCCCTAATGTTTAAGTTATGTATTTTGAATATCAGTTTATAGTCTGATTATTTCAGTTTCATGTTACAATAAGAGCCTTAACTGCTCTGACATTGAGTGACACAAGCGCTTGTTTTTTAGTGCATTAACAGCAGTGTCTGTAATGCATCACTTAAGATCTATGAAAGGTGAGTTTTCTTTAGCCTTAGTCATATATTAAACATACAGTTTCTTAAACATTTTTTATTATTATATAGTAATTTTTTTACCTAATTTGATACTTGCCACTTAATTGATTCGAAGAGATTATACTATAATAATTTATACACATCACATGGTAATAAATTGTATAAAATGGTAAATATAAACTATGTGCATTATATTATATTATATTATATTATATTATATTATATTATATTATATTATATTATATTATATTGTGTGTGTATTATACTGAAAATTACGTCCGCAGAGATGATTACCATCAGCAGTTTTAAAAATATCTACAACGGTCTGACAGGAAGTCGTCATCACATGTTTGAAACGTCACTTGACTCCAACGCGGAAGAGATCGTCATCGTAAATGCTGTGAGTTGGAAGCTGTGTGAAATGTGAGAAAACGGTCGTAGCTTAGAGAGATTAAAAACTTATACTTCAGTGGTTTGAATGAAAAAAGACGTTTCCACTAAAGCGTGCTTGTTTCCTTTGGGACTGGAGGCTCGGTTTGTGCTCTTTCCTTATTATAGCAGTTTAGTTCGTTGCATTTCTCGTGAGCTCGGTTGGCTGTCAATGGTTAAATCAATCACTGCATGCATAATAACTGTAACATTGGATGTAAATGTTTACAAAAAATGTAGAGTGTACCAACAATTATAATGTTTGACGTATTGGGGTGTGTAATGTTTGTAAATTGTTCAATCATAGCGATCTAAAAAAAACCTTCATAATACATGATTTCAGATCAGTTGAAGACAAAAAATGTCGTGGATAAAAGAGGGAGAACTAAATCTACTTGAAAAGATTGCAGCTAATGTGTTGAAGGTAAGTCTACGTCTCTATAACAACTTTATTGAGTTGGTGTCTTTTTATATATTATTTTATAGATTCCGTTTTAGACCAAAATGTATACATTGGATACTATTCATATTAGCTTATTGGTTATTAATATAGCTCCCTATGTGCTTTACAGGAGGAAAAAATGCCATTACAGTGTTGTGTTTTAGCATCCATTGGTATCTACAGTATATGAGTAACAGTAGCATACTCTGATGTCATATGATCTTTTAAATATGGATTATTATTGATGAAACTGATTTAAAAATTACCTGAAATGTTCACTATCCTTTGAACTTTATTGCTATAAAGTCACTTTTAAAGCTCAAAAGCATATAAGTAATGTAACTACTCTGAAAAGTTGTAGAGTGGAAAAAATGTAGACTGATGCCCCAGTTTGGTCACAATGACACTGTTGTATTTACACAATGGTCTTCCAAGAATCTATGCTGAAGTTGCTTGTCTGTCATGTCATGATAGTTTTTATTGTTTCAATTTTATTTCACTGATATTATTTGTTGTACAAATTGATTGTGATGCCGCGTGATGGTGACAGAGCACTGCTGACAACACATCCTTTCTGTAGTTGATATATTTCCATACAGTTAATGTTGCATTTCCTCTTTCTTATAATAGCAGTGGATTACATTTATATTGTGCTTTTGAGACAAAGTGTTGTACATTTTATCTTTTGTTCATTCATACTTTGTGATGATTACTTACATGTGTAACCTTAACTACCCTGTAAGTAGCGGTTTCTCTGACCACCACTGGGACATTCATCCACTGGTCAAGACACAGTGACACAGCAGAGCTCCAACATTGTGACCTTATTGTGAAATGATGTTGGGCTCCTCTGTGTTGAAACATTTTAACCTGGCAGCTTTATTCTTAAAAAAATTGAGCAATTTGATAAATGAAATGCTTAACTTGTTTGTAATCTTGTAAATAACGACGTAAAACCCATAATTTAATCTCTAGGACTTTTAAAGAATGAAAATTTGTGTGAAACATTGGTATTTAAAATGTTTATTGTTCTTTTTGGTCCATACAAACAAGCACATATTTTATTCTACTTATGCTGACAGGAAATATAGACAGTTTGATGTCTGCCTTACCAGACATTTAGTAATTTATTTAGCTTTGATGTAAAAACTCAGTTTTGTATAATTGCAATTCTTTGTAGCTATGATATAGTCAGGCAATCCTAACATGGTAATTATTACTAAACTTACTTCTTTGAGATACTAAACAGGAATAGGATTTATAGAGTGCTACTACTCCTACTTTAATACATGATTTGGGTTTTATGTGACCTTTTACATTCTCTGTAATTCTGAAAATCAGTGTATAGAAATATTGTGGTCTATTAACAGATTTTTATGTAAATCTGTGGTCAGAATTGTAATCTAAAGCCCTACTATATATATTGGTTGTGATTCACCTTTGTCTTATTGTCTTTTATGATGATCCTGTTTGGTATTGCCTCTGCCAGGCTGGACCCATGCCTAAACATGTGGCCTTCATCATGGACGGTAATCGCCGCTTTGCACGGAAGAAGAACGTGGAGCGTCAGGAGGGGCACATGCAAGGTTTTAATAAGCTGGCAGAGGTTAGTTTTCACTGGGCTTGAGAGTGGCACGCCACTGGGACGGGAATGGACTTTACTCATTTTCTTTTTTACACCAGACGCTGCGTTGGTGCAAGAATCTCAACATCCCAGAGGTGACGGTGTATGCCTTTAGCATTGAGAACTTCAACCGCACCAAAGATGAGGTGGATGGGTTGATGGACCTGGCCAGGCAGAAATTTGAGAGGCTGTTGGAAGAACAGTAAGTTTCAAGTTGGATTTCCCACTTTGCTGTTTGTGACACAAGTAACATTGAATGACTCCTAGCTTCCTTAAAATACAATTAAATGGAACCAAATGATGTACATCAGCATAGCTGTGTTAGATTTAATCTGTGTAGTTTATTAATGGATCAATTTTCCATAATAACAAACTCAAGATATTTTGATTTCATCTTGTTTTGACTCACATTTGCAAGTCCTGTTTGATGTGGCATTCCTACCTGCATCAGCGGCTCTCCATTAGATGCTGGTTTTATATGACTAAGACCTAGTATTAGTGGGAACAGTGGGAACTTACTGAGGATGCTGCACTTAAAGTTATAACCTGAAGCAACCATTAAATGAGATGCAGTTTATTTATTGTTTGTTAAATAAAAATGAAACTCCAGACAATGTGATTATTCTCCATTAGTCAGACGTCCTAAACTCACCTTGTTATCTGAGAATAAAGGCTAATCCCATCCTTTCATACTCTAGTGACCTGCCCATCCACTGGGAGGGATGGGTAAGTTTTTAGCCCCTGCCTACAACCTCATGCAGTAGGAAAGGCTTTTATCAGCCTTTTTTTTAAACTGTCTTTTGATACCCATTTAAACACTTTGCTTTTAGTACATAAATTCTAACTCTTTGGCACAATATTTTGCAGTGCTGTGATTGGTGCTACCAAACCTCATATTGCCATAATTTTGGCGTGATTTTGTAGCCAGTAAATTCAGGTAAAAAGCCATATGTTCTATATGTAAAGAATAACTTAGATTTATATGATGGGTTTAGGAGCCTTTGCATGTGTGCTCAGTCTGTACTTTCAGCCTTTTTTCTTTAGTGCAATATTACCGTGTCGGGTTTATGCTGATCATTGCTTTCACACAACTATTCACGTATGTTTTGGGAACCTTAAGTACACCACATAAGGAATAAAAAAATCTCACTATACATTTAGGCTACATTATAACTTGGTCATCTCACCATTAAGTCGTGTGTCAGTGATCCTGAATGCTGATCCTCGAGGCCTGCTATCCTACAGGTCTTAGATGTCTGGCTGCTGCAACACCTGATTCACACTGAATGAATGTCTGACAAGCTCTGCACAAGCCTGCTAATGACCCATCAACATGAGTCAGGTGTATTAAAGCAGGAGCACATCTATAGTCTGCAGGATAATAGGCCTCAACAACTGGAGTTGGGGATCCATGCTATAATGAACAGTGAATAATTTTGGATGCAATCTAAACTGTCCAGTTTCAGTGAGTTGAGGGAGGGGGTGTTACAATGCAGTAGTTATAATACAGTTATAACACATATATTTGTTTAGACCAACCATTAAGACCCACAGATTCTCAAGAGAAGTACTCTTGTGTCCAAAAATGAATAACTTAAAGGTGAAAGTAACAACTCTCCACTTTAAGCTTTGGTTTATTTTAACTTTATCTTTCTAAGCATATCTTTGTGACAGTGTTGATGATCTCACTTACCTGAATGCCAACTGTGTTTTATCTTTCTCACCCACATTATCAGTATGTACAGTAGATTGAGATGTCTTAGAAGCTGCTGCCACCTTAAGGAAGACTTGTGATGAAGGACAGTAAATATTTTGATGAAGCAAACGGTTTATAAACCACATTTACATACAAAACCAGGCAGCTTTCACTCACCATCCTACTCTCATCGTGTCTAATAAGTTTATTTAAATGGGATAAGCCGAGACGCATGATTAGCAACCAAACATTGAGTTATCTTATCCTGTCTCCGGCTTTTTGTTATTCTTTTCCTCTCTCGTCTGTCCCACAGAGAAAATCTGGAAAAACATGGTGTTTGTATTAGAGTATTGGGTGACTTAAACATGCTCCCACGAGACCTACAAGAGCTCATTGCCAAAGCAGTGGTATCAACCAGGAACCACAACAAGTAAGCTATTATCCTAATCATTAATAACTATATAGGCTCTTATTTATTCTAAGTAACCATACAGATATTGTTTTATTTTAGATGTTTCCTCAACGTGTGCTTTGCCTACACATCAAGATATGAAATCACCAATGCAGTAAGGGAAATGGCTTGGGGAGTGGAGCAGGGCCGGATCAAAGCGAGGTAAGATGTGTCCCAGACACTTGGGAATTAATCTTGTCAATACCTCACGTTTAATAGCATTTAAAAGATAATCTGGATGCATTGGGAAGCTGCTCATGTTTCTGTCATACTCAGCGATGTTTCGGAGGCGTTGCTAAGTGAGTGCCTATACAGCAATAACTCTCCCAATCCTGATTTGCTTATCCGAACCTCAGGAGAGGTGCGCCTCAGCGACTTCCTGCTCTGGCAGGTAAGGAATGGAAAAAAATGTCTTAAACAACAGTAAGAGTTTGATTGGGACAGTTTACATTAGTGTCCACCATTAAGGCAGTTTTACATACCGTATGAGATGAGATCAACATGAATTTATAAAAAGCTGAGTTGTTCATTCAAACTTATGTGGATGGTTCCTTCTCCTCCAGAAATAGACTGACTGATCTGAGCAGTTAAACATGCATTTCAGGTTGTGCAGCTTAGTGGTTTTACAGTCATATGTTGTACTATAAGCACTCAATGTGCACACCTGCTCAAAGCCATCTTAGTTATAGTTTTTGCTATTATTGACACATTTTTTAATTAGAATTTTACAATCTCTCCCATTACAAACAATCCTTAAAAATGCTGGAATCTCCTGGATCAGCCCCAAAATCTAATCTATAGGTTATCTATAAATATTAGATCAGACTTTCTCCAGAAAAAGTTAAGATGATGTCATACAAATTTATATATATATACAGTGAACCCTCGTTTATCGCGGGGGATACGTTCCAAAAATAACCCGCAATAGGTGAAATCCGCAAAGTAGTCAGCTTTATTTTTTACTGTTATTTTACAA